>JAXRKP010001489.1:62500-85000 GCA_037039925.1 Doris montereyensis | reverse complement strand
ATTTAGAACACCAATTGATGAATAGATTCTGTCATTTTAGAAAATCAATCTATGAATAAAACTAGATCTGGTCTAAATCTAGATCTGGACTGATGTCAGGTCAACATCGGATATATACTCAATATATAACATCAGTAGGCCTACATCTGGTCAATTCTGTTTGATGTCTTTGTTGAAAGTAATTTTTGTTTTTTTATTGTCTTTATTTCAATAACAGCTCTCATTTCAAAAGAAATAAATGTTTGTTCCATATGATAACTAACAAGAATCTGTTGTGATCGTTGGTTTGTCTTACAGTGGGTGGTTGTTTTGCTGTTAAAAGTAGCTAAGCAGATGTTATACTGGCCGTGTTGATGTTACAGGGGAAATTTTGACATTCCTTGGCATCAACCAATCAAAGTGCACAGTTTATACAAATGGGTCACATTTATTACAAGATATTGTAAGTCTATTTTAAGATATCTTCCAGCGCCATAGGATGACTTATTGACACAAATAAGTTCCTTTATTTATATGGCCTCGACTTCTGTCCTTAGGTAACCGTACTGACATTAGACCACTCTAGATGTATTTGTGTAGCATTTTAATGAATTGTTCTATGGAAAAGGTTGAGATAACCCAACATTGAGATAACCAATGAAATGTGGTGCGAACAATACAATGTTGAGCACGGCATGGCGTCTGTGTGATTTGTTGCAACAAAATAACATCACATGCACTGCCCGCAACGGAATAAACTAAATGCTCCTCAGGTTGCCTTTGAATTGAATCGAATATCAAATTTCCAGGTCAGTGAGTGAGCGTGAATGTAACGAGGGCCTTGTAGCTGTCAATCCAGGCCTTCGGCTTGTGGAAGGATACAATGTGGTCATCCGAGCTGATGCCCGGGGATGTCGTCTCGTCTGGGAAAAGTCGTCATCATCAGTGGTGGAGGCTCCAGACATGAACCGGCCATGCAGTAATGCCTTTACACATGTCTGAACTTTGGAGAAATCCCAGGACATTTAATCTCATAAGGTTGGAATATGAAGATATCTGAGAGTATATTTAACAGGCCTTTCTAAAACAGGTTGAAGAAGAGTTTTTTCCATAAGGCCATTGCATCATCTCATATAGGAAAAATAATACATTTAAATATTTATATTAAGTATTATGGGTTTTAAGATGTTTAAGTTTCGATTAGATTGTTATTCAGTGTCATGTTTATATGTGATATTTGCCAGTTGGTTGTAATATAATTTCGATGCAAGTGTGCTTGAGATTATGTATGTGTGGATGTTTTAATGTGAATGTGTGGAATGTACTCAATTTAAATTACCTTGATATTTTGTGTGTCAGTTGTGTTGTTATTATTATTATTATTATTATTATTATTATTATTATTATTATTATTGTTATTATTATTATTATTATTATTATTATTATTATTATTTGAATAAACCAAAATTTGAAAAAATCAATGATGCTAGCTGAAACAGATGATTGGAAAATTTAAGTCAGATCAGTGATTATTTATGAAACTAGGACCAAACTTGGCCAAAATATGAATTAGAAAAACATAGGCTACTATTTTTTTCCGTTAAATTGTTTCATACCTAAAATGGTCAAAAGGACAAAATAGTAATAGACATAAGATTACACTCTGTGGCTTTTATTATTTTAATTGATGTGGACAAGACTTGTTTGATCACCGAGGTCCTGAGCTCAGTACACAAGACCATCACACTGATACAGGTTGACAAAAGTGTTGTTTTGTTTTTGTTTTTTTGTAGAAATTACATTTCAATCTACCATATCATAGGTTCATATATACACAATAGAGAGAGTGTGTGAGAGTAAGTGATGTTATCTTTAAGACAGACCCCACATTTGCAATACACAATAGAGAGTGTGTCTGAGAGTAAGTGATGTTATCTTTAAGACATACCCCACATTTGCAATACACAATAGAGAGTGTGTGTGAGAGTGGGTGATGTTATCTTTATGACATACCCCCACATTTGCAATACACAATAGAGAGTGTGTGTGAGAGTAAGTGATGTTATCTTTTTAAGACAGACCCCACATTTGCAATACACAATAGAGAGTGTGTGTGAGAGTAAGTGATGTTATCTTTAAGACTAAAAACCGACATTTGCAATACACAATAGAGAGTGTGTGAGAGTAAGTGATGTTATCTTTAAGACTAAGACCCCACATTTGCACGGAAATGTTGAACAGTGAATCATTTTTTAATCGATCAATTATTCTCCTCATTTTTCAGGTTTCACAGGGAAAGGTTTGTTGACAGCTGCAGCCTGGCTCTGTTTTCACATCTCCTCCACCCAAAACAATCATGGCGGCCATTGATGCTGTCAATCAGGTCAAACAGGTCAGTGTATTTCCGGTAATGTTACAAAGTTAGTGCAGTGATTTGTTTGTTGAAATACTGAAGTTTTGTGAGTAATACTTCAGCTCCTATCAACTTTGACCTGTTTTGTAAAAATGACATATGACAAGAAACTTTGACCTGCTTTGTAAAGACGACACATGACAAGAAACTTTGACCAGTTTATAAAAATGATACATGACAAGAAACTTTGACCAGTTTTATAAAAATGACACATGACAAGAAACTTTTGACCTGCTTTGTAAAGATGACACATGACAAGAAACTTTGATCAGTTTTATAAAAATGACACATGGCAAGAAACTTTGACCTTTGTTTGTGTTTTTGAATTTATAAATAAAGCGCGGAAATAGCATAGCGAGTCACAATGTTAATCATGTAGATTTTTGTGTGACGGCTTCGGTAAAGAAAATTAATATGCTGAACATTCATTAATGCTAATTATTTGTTTATTCATTTGTGCATAAGTGAAAGTGAACATGGTGGTCCAGAGGGGTAAAGTGGGCGGTCTCTCAACCGAAAGGTTATGGGGTCTTGCCCGACAGCTTGAATATTTTCCTTGAGATTTTCAATTGAAAGCTTCCCTTGGTCCAGGTAGGCGATCAACACGTAGTCCTATTGAGGCAGGCCATAAAAAGTAGGTCCTGTGCGCTAATCACAACAATCTGTGCACCCTAGAGATCTCTTTGGCTTTTTACAGGGCAGTTCAAAATTTTTAAAATCCGACCGAAACCTTGAGATCACCATAAGCGGTAGTCTAGGGATAAAGGCAGAGCTTTTGGAGTATGTCTTAAAGGTTTGAGTATTTTTGTAAAGCTAGAAAGGTTACAGTATGTCTAGAAAGGTTACAGAAAGGTTGTAGTGTCTAGAAAGGTTATAGTATGTCTAGAAAGGTTATAGTATGTCTAGAAAGGTTGTAGTATGTCTAGAAAGGTTATAGTATGTCTAGAAAGGTTATAGTATGTCTAGTTATAGTATGTCTAGAAAGGTTGTAGTATGTCTAGAAAGGTTATATGTCTAGAAAGGTTGTAGTATGTCTAGAAAGGTTATAGTATGTCTAGAAAGGTTGTAGTATGTCTAGAAAGGTTGTAGTATGTCTAGAAAGGTTATAGTATGTCTAGAAAGGTTATAGTATGTCTAGAAAGGTTGTAGTATGTCTAGAAAGGTTGTAGTATGTCTGAAAAGGTTGTAGTATGTCTAGAAAGGTTATAGTATGTCTAGAAAGGTTGTAGTATGTCTAGAAAGGTTATAGTATGTCTAGAAAGGTTATAGTATGTCTAGAAAGGGTTATAGTATGTCTAGAAAGGTTGTAGTATGTCTAGAAAGGGTTGGTAGTATGTCTAGAAAGGTTGCTGTCTAGAAAGGTTAGAAAGGTTGTAGTCTAGAAAGGTTGTAGTATGTCTAGAAAGGTTGTAGTATGTCTAGAAAGGTTGTAGTATGTCTAGAAAGGTTGTAGTATGTCTAGAAAGGGTTGTAGTATGTCTAGAAAGGTTGTAGTATGTCTAGAAAGGTTGTAGTATGTCTAGAAAGGTTGTAGTATGTCTAGAAAGGTTGTAGTATGTCTAGAAAGGTTGTAGTATGTCTAGAAAGGTTGTAGTATGTCTAGAAAGGTTGTAGTTGTAGTATGTCTAGAAAGGTTGTAGTATGTCTAGAAAGGGTTATAGTATGTCTAGAAAGGTTGTAGTATGTCTAGAAAGGTTGTAGTATGTCTAAAAAGGTTGTAGTATGTCTAGAAAGGTTGTAGTATGTCTAGAAAGGTTGTAGTATGTCTAGAAAGGTTGTAGTATGTCTAGAAAGGTTGTAGTATGTCTAGAAAGGTTGTAGTATGTCTAGAAAGGTTATAGTATGTCTAGAAAGGTTGTAGTATGTCTAGAAAGGTTGTAGTATGTCTAAAAAGGTTGTAGTATGTCTAGAAAGGTTGTAGTATGTCTAGGGTTGTAGTATGTCTAGAAAGGTTGTAGTATGTCTAGAAAGGTTGTAGTATGTCTAGAAAGGTTGTAGTATGTCTAGAAAGGTTGTAGTATGGGTATGTCTAGAAAGGGTTGTTTGTTTTTGCAAGTTTAAAAAGAACCCAGTGTTAGATCCGTACTGCCATACAACTTACAAAGACCTGATAGAAAGAGTTTAAAAGAATACGTTCCTTCATTGCCCCTACAGCCCATACAGCCAGAGTTCATCTCGGTTTCTATAGTGCGAAGCAGAAAAGGTGATGACAACTCACCTCCTCGGCGGGACGCTAGTCTGACACAGGCGTTTACTCCCAAGCTACTGTTGGTACCTATTTGCACCTAGGTCAAGTGGGGAAAATGCATTTTAGGTGTCTTTCCCTAAGAACACAACGTCAGATCTATCAGTGCTAAGCCAAGTCTGGCAACCTAACCACTCAACTAGCGATGCCAACCAATTAGATCAGCTTACACTATTCAAGAACAGAAGTAGGCTGCCAAACACACATGATGACAAGGATGGTCGTCATACAATGTCTTTTTGTTACGTGGCTGATTAATGAAGTCTTGTTTTACCACCCAACATTTCAGGTTGTGAGGTGCTCATGGTGGTCACAAACTACACGAGACAGATTGAACTTGGCATTATGTGCGAAAGGGTAAGGCTGAAAGGTATCAACACAGAGATGGTGGTTGTGGGAGAGGACTGTGCTCTGGACTCTGTTGATCTTTCTGCCGGCGACGCGTCTGGCGGGCACTATTTTTATACACAAAGGTATTGGTCACATGTGATTTGATTTTCATTGGAGCAATGATATGATGGATATTTGACGGACAGACAGTGCTTCTGCAATGCATCACTGTACAGACATAGGGTAATCTTTTACAGGCTGGACTCGAGCAATGCGACGTGATGTTGTCCTTGACAGCACCATTGGTATGCAACCAGGACGTTTCTCAGTTACACCCTTTGACAACACCATTGGTATGCAACCAGGATGTTTCTCAGTTACACCCTTGACAACACCATTGGCACGCAACCAGGACGTTTCTCAGTTACACCCTTGACAACACCATTGGTACAACACGCAGTTACATCCTTTGACAACACCATTGGTATGCAACCAGACGTTTCTCAGTTACATCCTTGACAACACCATTGGTATGCAACCAGGACGCTTTCAGTTACACCCCTTGACAACACCATTGGTATGCAACCAGGCTGTTTCTCAGTTACACCCTTGACAACACCATTGGTATGCAACCAGGCCTCAGTTTCTCAACACCATTGTTAACCAGGACGCTTCTCAGTTACACCCCTTGACAACACCATTGGTATGCAACCAGGCCGTTTCTCAGTTACACCCCTTGACAACACCATTGGACCAGACGTTTCTCAGTTACACCCCTTGGACAACACCATTGGTATGCAACCAGGACGTTTCTCAGTTACACCCTTGACAACACCATTGGTATGCAACCAGGACGTTTCTCAGTTACACCCTTTGACAACACCATTGGTATGCAACCAGGACGTTTCTCAGTTACACCCCTTGACAACACCATTGGTATGCAACCAGGACGTTTCTCAGTTACACCCCTTGACAACACCATTGGTATGCAACCAGGACACCCCTTGACAAAACCATTGGTATGCAACCAGGACGTTTCTCAGTTACACCCCTTGACAACACCATTGGTATGCAACTAGGAGCGTTTCTCAGTTACACCCCTTGACAACACCATTGGTATGCAACCAGGACGTTTCTCAGTTACACCCTTGACAACACCATTGGTATGCAACCAGGCCGTTTCTCAGTTACACACCCCTTGACAACACCATTGGTATGCAACCAGGCCGTTTCTCAGTTACACCCTTGACAGAATAGAAAAGATGTGATTATTTAAAACCATTGGTAGAAGCAAATAAAAGGACGTTTCTCAGTTACACCCCTTGACAGGATTGATGTCTATCATTGGAAAGATATGAAAAGAGGAAGAAGACAATGATTCACTTTTGAAAATTTGTGTTGGAAACAAACTCCATTTGAAAATGTGTAACAGTTTTGGTGTGTTGGAACTCAGTTCACTTCATTTGAAAATGTTGTTGGAACAGTCAGTGTGTCACTTCATTTGAAAATGTGTGTTGGAACAGTCAGTTTCACTCCATTTGAAAATGTGTAGAACAGATGTGTCATTCATTGAAAATGTGTTTTTGTGTCATCCATTTGGAAATGTGTGTTGGAACAGAGTGTGTCAAAAAATGTGTGTTGAAAGATACTCCATTTGATGACTGTAGAAAGGATTTGGAACAAGATTGATGTCTGAACAAACCCATTTAAAATGTCAGATAAGATTTGAAAATTTGTGTTGGAACAGTGTGTGTGTTGGAACAGTCAGTGTGTCACTTCATTTGAAAATGTGTGTTGGAACAGTCAGTGTGTCACTTCATTTGAAAATGTGTGTTGGAACAGTCAGTGTGTCACTCCATTTGAAAATGTGTGTTGAACAGTCAGTGTGTCACTCCATTTGAAAATGTGTGTTGGAACAGTCAGTGTGTCACTTCATTTGAAAATGTGTGTTGGAACAGTCAGTGTGTCACTCATTTGAAAATGTGTTGGAACAGTCAGTGTGTCACTTCATTTGAAAATGTGTGTTGGAACAGTCAGTGTGTCACTTCATTTGAAAATGTGTGTTTGGAACAGTCAGTGTGTCACTTCATTTGAAAATGTGTGTTGGAACAGTCAGTGTGTCACTTCATTTGAAAATGTGTGTTGGAACAGTCAGTGTGTCACTTCATTTGAAAATTTTGGAACAGTCAAAAAAATGTGTGTTGGAACAGTCAGTGTGTCACTTCATTTGAAAATGTGTGTTGGAACAGTCAGTGTGTCACTTCATTTGAAAATGTGTGTTCAGTGGAACAGTCAGTGTGTCACTTCATTTGAAAATGTGTGTTGGAACAGTCAGTGTGTCACTTCATTTGAAAATGTGTTGGAACAGTCAGTTGTCACTTCATTTAAAAATGTGTGTTGGAACAGTCAGTGTGTCACTCCATTTGAAAATGTGTGTTGGAACAGTCAGTAAAAATTAGAACTTGGAGTGTGTCAAATGTTATGTCAAGAAAAAGAATAATACGGGGTATTTACATTTGGTATCGAGGTAGTATTTTCCTTTACGGGGGACTCAGTAGTCCAGAGGCAAGATATCGGCCTCTCAATCGAGAGGTAGTGAATTCGAGCCCCTGCCAACAGTTGAAAAGATTTTCTTGTTTTTTTCCTAGTAAAATCTACCCTCTGGTCCAGGTAGATGGATCAACACCTAGTCCCATCAGAGACAGACGACAAAAAGGGATCTTTAAAGTGCACAGAGTGTTCTCATCTCCACGATCACAACACTCTGTGCACGTGAAAGATCCCTTGGTTGTTTACTAGGCAATCCGGGCAAAGTTAACAATCCTACCAAAAACCTTGAGATCACCTGAGTTGTGGATGTGGTTAAATCAAATCAAATTAGTTCCCTTTATACTTTTGACCTGTTCGCCGTGGCCTATTGTATTATTTATTTGTCTTTCAATCTGTAGGTTACATTGTTATAAGTCTGTATCCAACTTTCTCTCTAATTTGTTGTTGTCTGTGTGTGCAAGTTATTGGTGTTATGCAAAGTTTGACGAAATAATCCTCTTGTATGCAAATACATACGAGTTTTTATTTTGTGCATACGTTGCCTTTCATTTATATGCGCAGACATTTCTCAACTCTGCTCACCTTTTCTCCCTGGTGTACGTGCGCACACACACACGCACAACTTAAAGGGAATATTGCCTGTATCACTTAATGATGCGCTTTCTGTATGTTGTCTAATGAGTAGCATCTCTCTACCAAATGCCCCACTTTATCTGAATTATATGTTATAAAGTATGCATAGAAATTGATTGTACATTCTCCATTTATATTACATGTAGACACATGCATGTTTATTTTACATATCATCAGTAAAACTGTCTAAACGCAGTAATCCACGTTGAAGCTGAACCATAGTGTTCTGAGCTGGTAATCACAATGACACATATTCAAGCTCCAAGGCTGGCACAAGTGGGGTTTTCACAACATTGTATTCTTGGGAAAGGTACTTAACTCTCTCTCCTCATTTGACAGGTGTGAATGAGTGCCCAGCTATAGATAGAGAGAGATCTTGTCAGAGTGTTAGTATGAAAAGCCTAACAGGTTTGCTTCTCTGGAAGTTGGGAAGGACTTTGAATGAAATGGCCTGCTGGGGGATAAATGATGTACAGTCGGTGAGCCTGCACTTATGCGGGGGATACTGACTGTAAATCCGTCTTTATCTTTATAGGATGTGAGATTTGTCCTTAAAATAATCAAATGCATGATTCTTTCATGTCTATATGAATATTGGAGTCTTTGAACCAAAGGAAAAGCTCATTTCATGTCTATATGAATATTGGAGTCTTTGAACGAAAGGAAAAACTCATTTCATGTCTATATGAATATTGGAGTCTTTGAACGAAAGGAAAAACTCATTTCATGTCTATATGAATATTGGAGTCTTTGAACAAAAGGAAAAACTCATTTCATGTCTATATGAATATTGGAGTCTTTGAACCAAAGGAAAAACTCATTTCATGTCTATATGAATATTGGAGTCTTTGAACGAAAGGAAAAACTCATTTCATGTCTATATGAATATTGGAGTCTTTGAACGAAAGGAAAAACTCATTTCATGTCTATATGAATATTGAAGTCTTTGAACGAAAGGAAAAACTCATTTTCATGTCTATATGAATATTAGAGTCTTTGAACGAAAGGAAAAACTCATTTCATGTCTATATGAAACAAACGGTTGCCGTCTTTTCCTTCCAAAATACATAAAGGAAAATGATTTATTTTTTTTGCTTTTTGAAAAATTGCATTAGGTGGACTTGCATGTTTAGACCCTAATGTCCTTTTTTCACTTCAAAAATTTAGACCTAGTGCTTTATTTCAGTAAATCATTAAGCAATTTAGACCCTAATGCTCTTTTTTTAAATCATTAAAAATAATGCATTTCAGTGTCATTGCAATTTAGACCCTAATGCACTTTCTTATTTCAGTAAATCATTAAGCTTTAGACCTTGCTTTCTTTTTCAGTAAATTATTAAGCAATTTAGACCCTAATGCTCCTTCTTATTTCAGTAAATCATTAAGCAATTTAGACCCTAATGCTCCTTCTTATTTCAGTAAATCATTAAGCAATTTAGACCTAATGCTCTTTCTTATTTCAGTAAATCATTAAGCAATTTAGACCTAATGCTCCTTCTTATTTCAGTAAATCATTAAGCAATTGTAACTTTTGTTCCTTATAAAGATGTTTACAATTTCACTTTGATTTGCATGGAATTCTAGATTGCTGGCGCCATGGCAGAACTTGGCAAAACATTACGGGAGATGGTGCCTGAGCTCAACAGGATAAAGACTCAAATGGGTAAGATGGATATTGACGTACGTCTTCTCTTGTCGTGTACTATGGGCATAGAATGTATGTACTAAAAGAACCCTTGAAGGAGCGGCTGTCACGCTTACTCCAAGCTTGACCAAAGAAGACCGACCAATTTCATATAAGCAGATTGTGCTCTGTGTACTTTGGGGAAGTTGTCACTTAGTGTCATTTATCATTTGGCCATTTGTTGATATTATCAACCAAGGGAGAAAACCAAAATGACCTTCTAAATCTGTGACAGGATTATAAATGCCACGTAGGAATTTAGATCAAGAAGAGGAGATAACACAGTTGTCAACTGCAAAGACTAAAGTCACAAAAAAAGAAAGTAAGATAAGTCCCCTTGAGTTGCACCTCTCTAAACTCTCTCTTGAGGTGCACATCTCTAAACTCTCTCTTGAGGTGCACATCTCTAAACTCTCTCTTGAGGTGCACATCTCTAAACTCTCTCTTGAGGTGCACCTCTTTAGGTGCAAAACTCTCTCTTGAGGTGCACCTCTCTAAACTCTCTCTTGAGGTGCACCTCTCTAAACTCTCTCTTGAGTTTCACCTCTCTAAACTCTCTTGAGGTGCACTTCTCTAAACTCTCTCTTGAGTTGCACCTTTCTAAACTCTCTCTTGAGTTGCACCTTTCTAAACTCTCTCTTGAGTTGCACCTTTCTAAACTCTCTCTTGATTTGCACCTCTCTAAACTCTCTCTTGAGTTGCACCTCTCTAAACTCTCTTTTGAGTTGCACCTCTCTAAACTCTCTCTTGAAGTGCACCTTTCTAAACTCTCTCTTGAGGTGCACCTCTCTAAACTCTCTTGAGTTGCACCTTTCTAAACTCTCTCTTCAATGCAATCCTTGTGAAGACCTTCCAATGACCAAAATGGCAGAATCTCAGACATTTTGCTGTCATGGTTTTGACGGTGTTCAAGCCAGACAGCAGCCATTTGCTTCAACTTTCTGTGACACTCCTATGTTAGATGTAGATGCAGTGAGTTTACAAAAATATCAACAACCCCCCCCCCCCACCCCTTTTTGCCCCTCCCCCCACCTCCAAAACAACCCTGGCCAGATGGCCAACCTGTAGCAGAGCCAAAGCCAAACACAGTTGAAAGAAAATAGAAAACAATAACAATTGGAAGTATTAGATAAGATTAGATAAGATAAGATAAGATAAGATCAGATCAGATAAGATAAGATAAAATGTCTCTATTTGGGATCTTTGTGATCTTTTGCACATGATGTGTTGGGATCTTTGTGTTCATTTGTAGATTAGGCGTTAGGATCTTTGTGATCTTTGGTAGATTAGAAGTTGGGATCTTTGTGATCTTTGGTAGATTAGAAGTTGGGATCTTTGTGATCTTTGGTAGATTAGAAGTTGGAATCTTTGTGATCTTTGGTAGATTAGAAGTTGGGATCTTTGTGATCTTTTGTAGATTAGAAGTTGGGATCTTTGTGATCATTTGTAGATTAGGTGTTGGGATCTTTTCATTTGTAGATTAGAAGTTGAGATCTTTGTGATCTTTTATATTTTAGAAGTAGGGATCTTTGTGATCATTTGTAGATTAGAAGTTGGGATCTTTGTGATCATTTGTAGATTAGAAGTTGGGATCTTTGTGATCATTTGTAGATTAGAAGTTGGGATCATTTGTAGATTAGAATCTTTGTTGAGATCTTTGTGATCTTTGTAGATTAGAAGTTGGGATCTTTGTGATCATTTGTAGATTAGAAGTTGGGATCTTTGTAGATTAGAAGTTGGGATCTTTTGTAGATTAGAAGTTGGGATCTTTGTGATCATTTGTAGATTAGAAGTTGGGATCTTTGTGATCATTTATTAGTTGAGATCTTTGTGATCTTTTATATTTTAGAAGTTGGGATCTTTGTGATCTTTTATATTTGTAGTTGGGATCTTTGTGATCTTTTATATTTTAGAAGTTGGGATCTTTGTGATCTTTTATATTTTAGAAGTTGGGATCTTTGTGATCATTTGTAGATTAGAAGTTGGAATCTTTGTGATCTTTTGTAGATTAGAAGTTGGAATCTTTGTGATCTTTTGTAGATTAGAAGTTGAGATCTTTGTGATCTTTTATATTTTAGAAGTTGGGATCTTTGTGATCATTTGTAGATTAGGTGTTGGGATCTTTTGTAGATTAGAAGTTGAGATCTTTGTGATCTTTTATATTTTAGATTAGTTGGGATCTTTGTGATCATTTGTAGATTAGAAGTTGGAATCTTTGTAATATTTTGTAGATTAGAAGTTGGGATCTTTGTGATCATTTGTAGATTAGAGTTGGAATCTTTGTAATATTTTGTAGATTATAAGTTGGAATCTTTGTGATCATTTGTAGATTAGGTGTTGGGATCTTTTGTAGATTAGAAGTTGAGATCTTTGTGATCTTTTATATTTTAGAAGTTGGACATGAGATTAGTGTTGGGATCTTTGTGATCTTTTGTACATGAGGTGTTGGGATCTTTGTGATCTTTTGTACATGAGGTGTTGGGATCTTTGTGATCTTTTGTACATGAGGTGTTGGGATCTTTGTGATCTTTTGTACATGAGGTGTTGGGATCTTTGGATCTTTTGTGCATGATCTTTGTGATCTTTTGTACATGAGGTGTTGGGATCTTTGTGATCTTTTGTACATGAGGTGTTGGGATCTTTGTGATCTTTTGTACATGAGGTGTTGGGATCTTTGTGATCTTTTGTACGTGAGGTTTTGGGAATCTATGTGATCTTTTGTACATGAGGTGTTGGGATCTTTGTGATCTTTTGTACATGAGGTTTTGGAATCTTTGTGATCTTTTGTACATGAGGTGTTGGGATCTTTGTGATCTTTTGTACATGAGGTGTTGGGATCTTTGTGATCTTTTGTACATGAGGTTTTGGGATCTTTGTGATCTTTTGTACATGAGGTGTTGGGATCTTTGTGATCTTTTGTACATGAGGTGTTTGGATCTTTGTGATCTTTTGTACATGTGGTGTTGGGATCTTTGTGATCTTTTGTACATGAGATGTTGAGATCTTTGTGATCTTTTGTACATGAGGTGTTGATCTTTGTGATCTTTTGTTAGGTGTTGGGATCTTTTGATCTTTTGTACATGAGGTGTTGGGATCTTTCTGATCTTTTGTACATGAGGTGTTGGGATCTTTTGATCTTTTGATTAGGTGTTGGGATCTTTATCATCTTTTGTACATGAGTGTTGGGATCTTTGTGATCTTTTGTAGATTAAGTGTTGGGATCTTTTGTAGATTAGGTGTTGGGATCTTTTATAGATTTGGTGTTGGGATCTTTTGTAGATTAGGTATTGGGATCTTTTTGTAGATTAGGTATTGGAATCTTTGTGATTTTTTGTAGATTACGTGTTGGGATCTTTGCGATTTTTTGTAGATTAGGTGTTGGGATCTTTTGTAGATTTGGTGTTTGGATCTTTTGTAGATTAGGTGTTGGGATCTTTTTGGATTTGATCTTTTGTAGATTATGTGTTGATTTTTGTAGATTAGTGTTGGGATCTTTGTAGATTATGTGTTGCGATCTTTTATAGATTTGGTGTTGGGATCTTTTGTAGATTAGGTATTGGGATCTTTTGTAGATTAGGTGTTGGGATCTTTTATAGATTAGGTGTTGGGATCTTTTGTAGATTAGGTGTTGGGATCTTTTGTAGATTAGATGTTGGGATCTTTTGTAGATTAGGTGTTGGGATCTTTTGTAGATTAGATGTTGGGATCTTTTGTAGATTAGGTGTTGGGATCTTTTATAGATTAGGTGTTGGGATCTTGTGATCTTTTGTAGATTAGAAGTTGGGATCTTTGTGATCTTTTGTAGATTAGAAGTTGGGATCTTTGTGATGTTTTGTAGATTAGGTGTTGGGATCTTTGTGATCTTTTGTATATGAGGTGTTGCGAACTTTGTGATCATTTGTAGATTAGGTGTTGGGATCTTTGTGAACATTTGTAGATTAGGTGTTGGAATCTTTGTGATCTTTTGTTGATTAGAAGTTGGGATCTTTGTGATCATTTGTAGATTAGAAGTTGGGATCTTTGTGATCATTTGTAGATTAGGAAGTTGGGATCTTTGTGATCATTTGTAGATTAGGTGTTGGGATCTTTGTGATCATTTGTAGATTAGGTGTTGGGATCTTTGTGATCTTTTGTTGATTAGAAGTTGGGATCTTTGTGATCATTTGTAGATTAGGTGTTGGGATCTTTGTGATCTTTTGTTGATTAGAAGTTGGGATCTTTGTGATCATTTGTAGATTAGGAGTTGGGATCTTTGTGATCTTTTGTACATGAGGAGTTGGGATCTTTGTGATCATTTGTAGATTAGGTGTTGAAATCTTTGTGATCTTTTGTAGATTAGAAGTTGGGATCTTTGTGATCATTTGTAGTTTAGGAGTTGGGATCTTTGTGATCTTTTGTAGATTAGGAGTTGGGATCTTTGTGATTATTTGTAGATTAGAGTTGGGATCTTTGTGATCATTTGTAGATTATAAGTTGGGATCTTTGTGATCATTTGTAGATTAGGTGTTGGGATGTTTTGTAGATTAAAGTTGAGATCTTTTGTGATCTTTTGTATATTAGAAGTTGGGATCTTTGTGATCATTTGTAGATGTAGGTGTTGGGATCTTTGTGATCTTTTGTAGATGTGGTGTTGGGATCTTTGTGATCTTTTGTAGATTAGAAGTTGGGATCATTTGTAGATTAGAAGTTTGAGATCATTTTTGTAGATTAGAAGTTGGGATCATTTGTAGATTAGAAGTTGGGATCATTTGTAGATTAGAAGTTGGGATCATTTGTAGATTAGAAGTTGGGATCATTTGTAGATTAGAAGTTGGGATCATTTGTAGATTAGATTAGTTGGGATCATTTGTAGATTAGATGTTGGGATCTTTGTGATCTTTTGTAGATTAAGTTGGGATGTAGATTAGATGTTGGGATCTTTGTGATCTTTTGTAGATTAGAAGTTGGGATCATTTGTAGATTAGATGTTGGGATCTTTGTGATCTTTTGTAGATTAGAAGTTGGGATCATTTGTAGATTAGATGTTGGGATCTTTGTGATCTTTTGTACATGAGGTGTTGGTATCTTTGTGATCTTTTGTACATGTGATGTTAAGATCTTTGTGATTTTTCGTACATGAGGTGTTTTGGATCTTATTGATTTTTTGTACATGAGGCATTGGGATCTTTGTGATCTTTTGTATATGAGACGTTGGGATCTTTGTGATTTTTTGTATTCTTTGTGCATGGGATGGGACTGGTTTTATAATATTTTCATGCCTTTTATAATAAGACTAAGTTGTATTATGTTTGATTCTTTGGTTATTATATTATTTAAATTTTTTTTTTATGTTTGATGAAGATATTTTATTTTTTATTTTTTCTATTTTTTTCCGCCTTAAATTTGTCTTGTCTTTCTCTCTATAGGGTGTGGGCAATTAACATGTGTGAATTGTAGGTCCTATTCCTTCTGTTTCACTGCCTTTCATCTGGTCGATTTCCCTCTGAGATTACCGTACATGGTGGGCGCACGTAATTTCCAATGAATCAAACCCTAATAATGACCCTGACCTATGGGGCTGTAACATTATAGCTAAGGAAACTAAATGTGTAGTGTGGTAAAGCGCTATAGAAAAACTCCATATTATTATTATTGTATACACTGACATTTGTATTTCTTTCCTAGGCACCATTGGCTTAAGCCTGTCTCCATGTTCTGTTCCTGGATGTGGGCCAACTTTTACTCTACAACCCGATGAGATGGAACTGGGCCTAGGTACATGTATTGTCTTTTAACGTTTAGAATTTTTTATTTAACTCTTGACAGATCACCTGGTCCTGATATGTTTCACCCACAGCTATTGCACCCATTAGCAGATGAACTCTGAACCATTAACTAAGCTGTATCAAAAATCATATGATTCTGGCATACTTCCAGCTGGTTGGAAAGAGGCTCAAGTGACACCGCTATTCAAGAAAGGTGACAAGACCAAACCTGGAAACTACCGTCCTGTTAGTCTCACATCTGTTGTATGCAAAGTCATGGAAAGTATTGTCAGAGACGGCATCACAGAACATCTAACAGTCAATGAGCTGCTATCAGATTACCAACATGGCTTTGTCTCCGGTAGATCATGCTCTACCAACCTTTTAGTGACACTAAATGACTGGACAGAAATGCTAGACAATGGATCATCCATCGATGCAATCTACTTAGACTTTGCTAAGGCATTCGACTCTGTCCCTCATCAAAGACTCTTAAAGAAACTGGAAATATATGGTATTCAAGGAATACTCTAAGATGGGTTAGACACTTCCTGATAGGTCGAAAACAGAGAGTTAGCGTATAAGGCGAAGTATCTGACTGGACAGAAGTAGTCAGTGGGGTGCCACAGGGTAGCGTCCTTGGACCAATCCTCTTTGTGATTTTCATTAATGATCTACCTAGTGTCCTATCAAGCTCATCCAATTGTTCTATGTACGCTGACGTCACCAAGATATACAGCACAGTGAATAGACTAAGCGACAAGAACAACCTACAGAACGATATGAACAAACTAGTTGACTGGGTGGATCAGTCGCGACTCAGGTTTAATGCTGAGAAATGTACTGTATTACACTTAGGAAAGAAAAACTCTCAGTTTGATTATGAAATGAGAAATCAGCACTGCAATGACAGGACAACTCTCAGTAAGTCTTAACCTCGAAAAAGACCTGGGGATCAATGTTGACACTCAGCTTCAGTTTTCAAAGCACATTGAGATCCAAGTTAACAAGGCAAACCGAATCCTTGGAATTATTAGAAAGTCCTTTACATTTCTTACTTTGGAATCCATGAGGATGCTTTTTATTGCTCTTGTTCGGCCTCACCTGGAATTTAGCAACTCAGTATGGGCACCTAAGTATGGAAAGGACAAAAAAATTATAGCAGGTGTGCTTCGTAGAGCAACTAAGATCATTCCTGGCCTGAAAGATAAAGGATACGAAGAAAGACTTAAGTTAATTATAATTCCCAGTATGACATACAGGCGTATTAGAGGTGATATGATAGAAACATACAAATTTACACATGATCTCTACAGTGTCCAGAAGGAACTCTTTGTGTTTACTGACAACTATGCCAGAGTTAAGTAAACCAAGATGTAACACATCACGCAGACAGCATTTCTTCAGTCAGCGTGTGATTGACCGTTGGAACAATCTCCCAGTTTCAGTCGCTGAAACAACAGACCTCAACACCTTCAAGAATCGCTTAGACAGCCTTTTGTCAGATTACATGTTCAGTTTTGTTGACCCTCCTGTCAAACTGGAAGTGATCATGGAGCCAACGAAGCTGGACACCCAAGATCAGCAAAGGCATTAAAAGCCTAAGACGCTGGACTGACTATACTATACTATATAAGTCTATGTAAGTCTATGTAAGTCTATATAAGTCTATATAAGTCTATATAAGTCTATATAAGTCTATGTAAGTCTATGTAAGTCTATATAAGTCTATATAAGTCTATATAAGTCTATGTGTCTATGTAAGTCTATATAAGTCTATGTAAGTCTATGTAAGTCTATATAAGTCTATGTAAGTCTATGTAAGTCTATATAAGTCTATATAAGTCTATATAAGTCTATGTAAGTCTATATAAGTCTATATAAGTCTATATCAGTCTATATAAGTCTATGTAAGTCTATGTAAGTCTATATAAGTCTATATAAGTCTATGTAAGTCTATGTAAGTCTATATAAGTCTATATAAGTCTATATAAGTCTATGTAAGTCTATGTAAGTCTATATAAGTCTATATAAGTCTATATAAGTCTATATAAGTCTATGTGAAGTCTATGTAAGTCTATATAAGTCTATGTAAGTCTGTGTAAGTCTATATAAGTCTATGTAAGTCTATATAAGTCTATGTAAGTCTATATAAGTCTATGTAAGTCTATATAAGTCTATGTAAGTCTATATAAGTCTATGTAAGTCTATATAAGTCTATATAAGTCTATGTAAGTCTATATCTATATAAGTCTATATAAGTCTATGTAAGTCTATGTAAGTCTATGTAAGTCTATATAAGTCTATATAAGTCTATGTAAGTCTATGTAAGTCTATATAAGTCTATCTATATAAAGTCTATGTAAGTCTATGTAAGTCTATATAAGTCTATATAAGTCTATGTAAGTCTATATAAGTCTATATAAGTCTATATAAGTCTATATTAGTCTATATAAGTCTATATAAGTCTATATAAGTCATTGAATCCATGTTTTGTGTCTGTGATAAAGTCGTTGAATCCATGTTTTGTGTCTGTGATAAAGTCGTTGAATCCATGTTTTGTGTTTGTCTGTGATAAAGTCGTTGAATCCATGTTTTGTGTCTGTGATAAAGTCATTGAATCCATGTTTTGTGTCTGTCTGTGATAAAGTCATTGAATCCATGTTTTGTGTTTGTCTGTGATAAAGTCATTGAATTCATGTTTTGTGTGTGATAAAGTCATTGAATCCATGTTTTGATAAAGTCATTGAATCCATGTTTTGTGTTTGTCTGTGATAAAGTCATTGAATCCATGTTTTGTTTCTGTGATAAAGTCATTGAATCCATGTTTTGTGTTTGTCTGTGATAAAGTCATTGAATCCATGTTTTGTGTTTGTCTGTGATAAAGTCATTGAATTCATGTTTTGTGTTTGTCTGTGATAAAGTCATTGAATCCATGTTTTGTGTCTGTCTGTGATAAAGTCGTTGAATCCATGTTTTGTGTCTGTCTGTGATAAAGTCAGTTGAATCCATGTTTTGTGTTTGTCTGTGATAAAGTCGTTGAATCCATGTTTTGTGTCTGTCTGTGATAAAGTCGTTGAATCCATGTTTTGTGTTTGTCTGATAAAGTCGTTGAATTCATGTTTTGTGTCTGTGATAAAGTCATTGAATTGATGTTTTGTGTCTGTGATAAAGTCGTTGAATCCATGTTTTGTGTCTGTGACAAAGTCGTTGAATCCATGTTTTGTGTGTCTGTGATAAAGTCGTTGAATCCATGTTTTGTGTCTGTGTGACAAAGTCATTGAATCCATGTTTTGTGTCTGTGACAAAGTCGTTGAATCCATGTTTTGTGTCTGTGACAAAGTCATTGAATCCATGTTTTGTGTCTGTGACAAAGTTGTTGAATTCATGTTTTGTGTCTGTGATAAAGTCATTGAATCCATGTTTTGTGTTTGTGACAAAGTCGTTGAATTCATGTTTTGTGTCCATGTTTGAAGTCATTGAATTCATGTTTTGTGTGAGCAGAGTCAAGGTTTGACATTCTGACCATTTTTTTCTCTCCAAAGTCATTGTTACTTTTGTGTCAGCTTTCCTTTCCTGTCCCTGTCATGCATTTGTTGGTGGTTGATGGGAGCTACTGATAGGTCTTAATTCTTTCCTTTTACTCTTTTCATTGAATCCATGTTTTTCATCTTGCTGTTTCCTCTGTGATTCGTTAGTTTTGCGGTTCATTGGCGGGACCCGCTGGTAAGCCTGCTTCTTTCCTTTCCTTCGTTTTTCCCTCATCTTTGATCTTGAATTCTGTTTCCTCTTGAATTCACCCTGAGATCACTGCAATGGAGAATGGGGTGAATTTCAAAGACATATCAAAGATCTGTCTGGCATATGGGCAAGTTTCAATCAATACAAGCAAAACAATCCATATGCAGTTAGTTCTTGTTAAAGTAATTATAAATAATGTATCTATGTATCCTGATTAAGGGAATGGTGGTTTGTCGTTGGGGCTACTGTTAGGACCTGCTTCTTTCCTTTGATTGTTTTTCCCTTGTCGCTTGAATCTTTGCTATTTTGCTTAGCTGTTTGTGGGTGGTTTGGGGGATAAGCGAATCCATGGTGTCTGCTGGTAGGACCTGCTTCTTTCCTTTGACGTTTTCACTGACCAGAATTAAATCACAGCATAACATGTTTGACATGGTAAATTGCAATGACAGAAACAAAATGCTATTACCTCTTATTACTCTTCATTCACTCAGTGATTACTACTGGCATACATTGGGACCAGAATAAAAATTTCATGCAATACTCTTGATTAATATATTCCTTTTAGACTTTTGATTAAGACATTCTTTTTATTAAGACTTTTTTTAGATTTTTGAAGACATTCCTTTTAGACTCTTGATTAAGACATTCGTTTTGTGACTCTTGATTAAGACATTCTTTTTAGACTCTTGATTAAGACATTCTTTTTAGACTCTTGATTAAGACATTCTTTTTAAATTCTTTATTAAGACATTCCTTTTAGACTTTTGATTAAGATATTTATTTGCTACTGCTAAATAGTTGAATGTCTCTTTTACATATGTATCACCATAATTTGCTCCTGGTGCAAACAAAGGCACCAACTCATGGATAGAAGGGTGGCTAGTAAAACAAAGGAAATAAATTTAACGCCAAAGAAATGTTGCTTTTGGATCTTTACATCTGCTTTTATCTTTCATGTTTCTTTCCATCAGCTTCAACCAGCAAAGGAGGCTGTCAAGACAATGATGGATCACATGACCAACGTCCAGACATCCACTCACATCAAGATTAAACCTGGTCAGTCTGTATGACTTTATTTACCTTGAAACATATGTATGATATTAGGGCATACTGCATTCTATCTTATTGGAACCTTAAGTTTGTGACTGAGGTTTGGAGAGATTGGGGTGAAAGCCTAAAGACACCATTTTGAGTTTGGAAACCTGTCGTTGCACTTTGCCAGAAAGGCCAGCAATTGGTAGACTTATTATTTACACTGGAAGGGGGCGTCAATTCAAGTTACATTTTCAATGTTTTCTGGACTATTACTGTTGGTCATGCAAGTCAGAATTAGTTTAACAGTTAATCCAGTCTCTTTTATCGGTTTGAAAAGGTTGACAGCTGCATATGATTTCTGGCTGCGTACTCTTTCAAATTCTAATTTAACTCTGTTGGTTTTGGTATTTCAATTTTTTATATGTAATTACTCATTATGGATCTGGTTGTAACATAAACTTTTGTACTCTTTTTGAATTCCTGGCAGGATTTGGTTTAGAATTAACCTGGTTATGTTTTTTGTTTACTTTTGCTCAGGGCACCACGTGGCTGTTTTAATCAACAACCTTGGAGGCACTTCGGTTCTTGAGTTGAACATTGTAGCTAAGGAAGCCATCTCCTATCTAGGTAAGCTGAGTCTGAATGGCAGTTACCAAGTGGTTTCAAGTTTGCATTGAGTGACCTCAAAGTTTTTCCTTTTACTTCCATCATCAGTTTCATGGATTGTAAGATGGTATCAAAAATAAAGAATGGTATCAGAAATGTATTTGAAACAAAGAACAGCATCAGAAATGAACAACAATATCAGAAATGAAGAATGGTATCAGAAATGAAGAATGGTATCAGAAATGAAGAATGGTATCAGAAATGAAGAATGGTATCAGAAATAAAGAATAGTATCAGAAATGAAGAATGGTATCAGAAACAAAGAACAGCATCAGAAATGAATAACAATATCAGAAATGAAGCATGGTATCAGAAATGAAGAATGGTATCCGAAATGAAGAATGGTATCAGAAATAAAGAATGGTATCAAAAATGAACAACAATATCAGAAATGGAGAATGGTATCAGAAATGAAGAATGATATCAGAAATGAAGAATGATATCAGAAATGAAGAATGGTATCAGAAATAAAGAATGGCATCAGAAATGAATAATGGTATCAGAAATAAAGAATGGTGTCAGAAATGAAGAATGATATCAGAAAAGTTTGTATTTAAAACAAAGAACAGCATCAGAAATGAACAACAATATCAGAAATGAAGAATGGTATCAGAAATAAGAATGGTATCAGAAATGAAGAATGGTATCAAAAATGAATATGATTGGTATCAGAAATGAAAAATGGTATCAGAAATGAAGAATGGTATCATAAATAAAGAATGGTATCAGGGCACCACGTGGTGTTTTAAAACCTTGGAGGCACTTCCTTTGAAGAATGGTATCAGAAATGAAGAATGGTATCAGTTACCAAATAAAAGAATGACCTCAAAGTTTTCCTTTTATTCATCAAATTGAAGAATGGTATCAGAAATAAAGAATGGTATCATAAATAAAGAATGGTATCAGAAATAAAGAATGGTATCAGAAATGAACAATGGTATTAGAAATGAAGAATGTTATCAGAAATGAAGAATGGTATCAGAAATGAACAAGAATATCAGAAATGAAGAATGGTATCAGAAATGAAGAACAATATCAGAAATGAACAACAATATCAGAAATGAAGAATGGTATCAGAAAAAGAATGATCAGAAATGAACAATATCAGAAAATGAACAACAATATCAGAAATGAACAATATCAGAAATGAACAATTGTATCAGAAATGAACAAGAATATCAGGAAATGAAGAATCGTATCAGAAATGAACAACAATATCAGAAATGAAGAATGGTGTCAGAAATGAAGAATTGTATCAGAAATGAACAACAATATCAGAAATGAAGAACAATATCAGAAATGAACAACAATATCAGAAATGAAAGAATGGTATCAGAAATGAGAAATGAAATGAAAGAATGGTATCAGAAATGAACAACAATATCAGAAATGAACAACAATATCAGAAATGAACAACAATATCAAGAAATCAAAAACAATATCAGAAATAAAGAATGGTATCAGAAATGAACAACAGTAT
>JAXRKP010001489.1:45000-57500 GCA_037039925.1 Doris montereyensis | reverse complement strand
GTTGTTTATGTTAGAGTCGTTATTGTCAAATATCTAAATCTGTTGTTTATGTTAGAGTCGTTATTGTCAAATATCTAAATCTGTTGTTTATGTTAGAGTCGTTATTGTCAAATATCTAAATCTGTTGTTTATGTTAGAGTCGTTATTGTCAAATATCTAAATCTGTTGTTTATGTTATTGTCAAATATCTAACTCTGTTGTCTAGTCGTTATTGTCAAATATCTAAATCTGTTGTCTGTGTTAGAGTCGTTTATTGTCAAATACCTAAATTTGTTGTCTAAATTAGAGTCGTTATTATCAAATATCTAAATCTGTTGTCTGTGTTAGAGTTGTTATTGTCAAATATCTAAATCTGTTGTCTGTGTGAGAGTCGTTATTGTCAAATACCTAAATCTGTTATCTGTGTTAGAGTTATTGTCAAATATCTAAATCTGTTGTCTGTGTGAGAGTCGTTATTGTCAAATACCTAAATTTGTTGTCTGTGTCAGAGTCGTTATTGTCAAATGCCTAAATCTCTTGTCTGTCGTTAGAGTCGTTATTGTCAAATACCTAAATCTTTTGTCTGTCGTAGAGTTATTATTGTCAAATACCTTAATCTGTTGTCTGTGTTAGAGTCGTTATTGTCAAATATCTAAATCTCTTGTCTGTGTTAGAGTCGTTATTGTTAAATACTTAAATCTGTCATTGCTTGTGGAATTTCAATTTTTTACTTCAATTGTGGACTGTGACTGCTGTTCAGAGTCTTCTTCTTTCTGTTCCCACTTTTACCCCATTTTCTTCTCTTTCCCACTGTTCCCACTTTTGCCCCATTTTCTTCTCTGTTCCCACTTTTACCCCATTTTCTTCTTTCTGTTCCCACTTTTACCCCATTTTCTTCTTTCTGTTTATTTTCTTCTTTCTGTTCCCATTTTCTTCTTTCTGTTTGTGTTACCCCATTTTCTTTTTCTGTTCCCTTTTTAATCCATTTTCTTCTTTCTGTTCCCACTTGTTAAATACTTTTAATTTTCTTCTTTCTGTTCCCACCCCATTTTCTTCTTTCTGTTCCCTGGTAGACCCATTTTCTTCTTTCTGTTCCCACTTTTACTGTTCCCTGTTCTTTTATTTTCTTCTTTCTGTTCCCATTTTTTTCTTCTTTCTGTTCCCACTTTTACCCCATTTTCTTCTTTCTGTTCCCACTATACCCCATTTTCTTCTTTCTGTTCCCACTTTTACCCATTTTCTTCTTTCTGTTCCCACTTTTACCCCATTTTCTTCTTTCTGTTCCCACTTTTCCCCATTTTCTTCTTTCTGTTCCCACTTTTACCCCATTTTCTTCTTTCTGTTCCCACTTTTACCCCATTTTCATCTTGCTGTTCTCTTTTCATGCACCTTGAGATCACTGCTCATGACAATATCCGACTCTATCTGTAGCTTGTTACTCATTCACAACTGAGTCAAGTAAGAAAAGCAAATTGAAGTACGTTTCCTAACTGTACAGTTTTGTGAAAAAAATCAGTAGTCTAAGTTTCACACCAGTGTCACCATGATTTTCTTTTCTATTCTTTTTTTATTTGATTTGATTTTATTTAATTTTACCCACATCCACAGCGAAGGTGATGTCATGCGTTTTGGTAAGATTTTAAATCTTGCCTGGCCTTCCCTATAAACAATTGAGGGATCTTTAACGTGAACAGAGTGTTGTAATCTGCACACGGGACCTCCTTTGTATTGTCTGTCTTTGATGGGACCAGGTGTCTATTCACCTACCTTGACCAGGGAGATACGTTGTAACGGAAAAACCTTGAAAAAATTTTCACCACTGGTGCCAGGGTTTAAACCCACCACCTTTTGGTCGAGAGGTCAACATCTTGGTTGTGGCCTATCGTAGCCGGATAATATGTGTGGCGGTCTGACCAAACCCGCCGGATGTCGGGAAGGTTGTTTTGAGATATCGGGTGATAAAGGTAAAATTGTGACCTCGGGTCAATTTTGACCTTTTGCCTGTTTTGGATTCCTAAATCATTTCAACACCGATATCAAGAGGATTTAGCACGAAAAAACATACTCTAAATATTTTTAAATGATAATTTTCTACACTCACTCGTGAGCAAACATGGCGAAAATTGATCCAAAATCGATAACATGACGAACTATATTGTTGCATCAACCTTGTTTTCATTTATCAATGAAAGGTCGGACTATCGCATACCGTTTTCATCGTCTTTTTCTGCTCTGTCTCTGTTTACTATGTGCGCATGAATACAAGGCACGCTAAACCTACTAGAATCAATGCGCATCTGTGTAAACAAGTCTTGTTATCCTCAACACAATAGTGCTAACTTTAACAAGGAAAATATTCATGAAAAACGGCTAAACAGTAGTATAAAGTAGTTTTATGATAATTTCAACGTATTATTTGATCAAATCAGTGTAGTTTGTGGCAAAACAAAGATTAAATATAGTGTGTGTAATTTTATGAAAAGTTGACCATCGTAACCAAGCGTAACCAATGACAAAAATGGCGTCTTCCTCTCAACATCGAACTGTTACTAGACCAAGTCCACAAGAGATGGCTTCTCACTTCAACAAGTTGAGGGATATTAATTTATCAAGTATTGGCCCTGAGTCAGAGCTGAAGGGCCTGATTTACGATTATTTTGGAGATCGAGACGAGGAGAGAGAGGGCACAGACAGTTGTTCAAGTTCAAGTGAAGAAACTATTGTCAGAGACCATCTCGACCTCGAAGCTTTGCCACACCCAGCATCCACAGGTAGGGGAACGAAATCTTTGACATTATTAACTTAGATTTAGAGGTAGATTTTGTTAGATGTAATCATGTAATAAATGGAGGGGAGTGGTGGCCCTAAATCTAGATCTAGATCTAGAACTGGGTGAAATAATACTATACTTTTAATAGAGACATGTAATATAAATTAAATTCTATCATGCCTGCGTTGAAAAGAAAAATCATTATTATAGTCTTTAGGCCCTGAGAAACCGTTGTTATGTTGATTGCTATTTTGTCTTTAAATCAAAATCACTGTAAAACTATAATAATGAATTCTCTCCTCTTCATAACAGATGAACTTGTACAGCCGGGCAGTTCAACCCTTGCGGCTGAGACATCAAGCACAAGTGGCTTTGATTCCGATGGTGAGTTGAGACAATGTCAGGATCAAGCTGTAATTGGCTATCAATGCAACAAAGACTTACAATTTGTATCCTAGATGTCCTATTGTCGTTGGTAATTTTGAAACCCTTATTTTAGCAATAATAATTACCTGAAAAAATACTTCCTGAGGTAACTTAATTAAAAAATTTTCTTTATCGTTCATGGAGGAGTGTTACAAGGAGGTATTGTTGATTCATATCATGACTTTTTATTTTTCATGTATGTCTCTAGTAGTAATAATAGTTACTAGATTATTTTTCCTATGGTAGCTTATCTTTTTTTGTTCTTTATCATTATCATCTACAGAGGAGCTGTTCACTCCCATTGAAGACCTGTCCGAGGCAGTCAATCCTGTGGTGTATGTGTCAGATGACAGCCAATCGGGACATCCACATCCGTCAACTGAGAGTGTGTGTGTGTGTGAAAGTTGTATGATGGTAGCTAGTGTTTCAAAAGGTTCGAGAGTTATGATTTAGAAAGTCATAGACTTCAGTGCCTTGAAATGACTCGTGAATAATTAGACATTTCCATACTCTCTCAGATATCATCTGGCATTCATATTACATCACACACAACAAGATCACACAAACATCAGACAGAACGAAAAGCACATAGGACAGATTTTTATTTTCACAGCTTCAAAATTTGTAGGGATGTTTTTAAGTACATACATGGAAAAGGACAGCATAAATTAAATAGTTTGTTAGCTCATTATAAAGCGGCTGGAATTGAAGCTCGCCCACATAAAGGGAAAAGACGTAGATCAAAGCATGGTCTCACATTTGATGAAACTAAAGCTGTTGTAGATTTTATTGTTAATTATGCAGAAGTCCATGCAATGACACTTCCCGGTCGCACGCCTCATCACTGGAGATCTCATGTAAGACTCCTACCTACAAATTGTACAAAAAAGACAGTATTTGACTTTTATGTCTCAAGCTGCACTGTTTCTCAAATTAGAGCAGTTGCGTACAGGACATTCACGCGCCTGTGACAAGAACTTTTGCCATTTATCTCAACGATGAGGCCTGGATTCCAAGATTTATTAACACCATTGCCTGCGCCAAGGCCTGTTTTAGGTGCAGGGCATAATTCTGACAGTGAAGAAGAAACAACACAGGCACCTCCATGGAAAGTACCACGTCGTGGAGTCAAGAAGGGTAAACGGGGGATTCAAAAAGTTAGCTTTCTCTTTGGATTATCTTTTCTCCCTTTGTATGGGCGATGCTTTCAATATGTTGTATTTTATCAAGTATTAGTTATAACCTTAGCTTATCAATTTAATCATTTTTAGTAATGGCACTGAAATCGTGTGTGTATGTGTGTGAGGATTAGATCATGTAAAGTCATAATGTTTAAAAAAAATTTTTTAAATAAATTTTGTCTGTAATTTAATTATAATTTTACTTAAATATTCCATATGAATTTTATTAAGAAAACTCTCATTTTGCCTATTGTAAAGAAACAATCTGTATTGTTATTATATTATTATTCCATACTGCTTTAAAATTCTCAAAAGTTTACAGAGATGCAGTTATCCCAATTATTTGTGCATTTCCACGATTTGCATTTTCGATTCCAGTTGCATTATTTAAGTGTTTATCAAGTTAAAATTACTTTAAAATTTTGCATTTTAACTTTTTTTATAACTCTCCAGTCTACATAATTGATTTAAAGTACTTTTAAAACATTCTTGGCTTTGATAAGTATGTTTTCAAGCTGAAAGTCACTGAAAATAAAGACGTAAAACTTTAAATGCATTTTTCTCCTCTTTTTGTTTTTGTGACCGTCGATATGTAAATATTTGTCATTTCGTCCCTAATTGAGATATTTGAAAAATTTACAGAGCAATTTAATCAGAAAGATCTGCTGCTTTCATACACATACTCAACTAGAAATCCATATTTTGAGACGTCAGGCGGGTTTAGTCAGACCGCCACACATATGGTTACAAACTCGTCTTAATATTGAATCTGCAGTGGTGCGTAGGTATGGGAGAAACTTTCATTTTTTGTATTTTAGCAAATTTCTTATTGGTATTGACAGCTTACTGTTTTCACTTGTAGCATTTCTTTCTCTTTCATTTTGTTGTTGGCTTTCAATTCAGCCTGAGACCACTGCATTTTGTGGATGGAGTCAATTTCAATCAATTAATTAATCAATAAATCACAGTCTGTTCGCGTATTTATCTTGAGATCATGGCCAATTATGGTGGATTGGATGAGTTTTCATGAATCAGACAAAAAAAACAACCCCAAACCAACCCAAGAAGTAAGATGCCAACAATTTCCTGTTTTTCCTTGTCCACAGACTTCCCGACTGATGCTCCTGGGTGGCAAGCGCCGTATTTGAACCCAGGCGAGAAGGTGAGGTCAACTCCGCTACAGTGAAGGTGAAGGAGGATGTTGGTGTGATGTCAGACGTCTCTGCTGCTAGACTTGATGAAGGTAAGGCATTGGCATCTGTCAGCGCTTGTTTCTATCTTATTGCTGTTTGCTCTTTGACATCTCTTTCATCTTACTACACGCTGTCTTCTCTCCACTCAACATGGAAGAAAGGTGTTACGCATGACTGGTAGGTCCTACTTATAGTTCCTCTAAATTCACCCTGAAATCACTGTAAATGTAAATGGTGGACGAGGTGAATGTCAGTGAAACAAAAAAGAAATGTAAGACTGATTGACTTCCTTCAAAGGTTGGAGACCCATGTTCACGTAGCTATGGGGAGCATTTTACCATTCAAATGTTTTAGAAGCGTTGCTTTTATGAAGTTCAAAGACACACAGTTCTGTCATTTCATGTTTCTTGACATGTGGATTAACAAGTTCAAAAGATACATTTCTGTCATTTCATGTTTCATGTTTCTTGACATGTGGATTAACAAGTTCAAAAGATACACAGTTCTGTCATTTCATGTTTCTTGGCATGTGTATTAACAAGTTCAAAAGATGCACAGTTCTGTCATTTCATGTTTCTTGGCATGTGGATTAACAAGTTCAAAAGATGCACATTTCTGTCATTTCATGTTTCTTGGCATGTGGATTAACAAGTTCAAAAGATACACAGTTCTGTCATTTCATGTTTCTTGGCATGTGTATTAACAAGTTCAAAAGATGCACAGTTCTGTCATTTCATGTTTCTTGGACATGTGGATTAACAAGTTCATTAACAAGAAACAAATAAACACAATTTGTTCAAGGCTCTCACATCCTATTGAACCGATCATTTCATGTTTCTCCCAGTTTTTACATGTCGAATTGGAACATTATGATTCATTGTTCCTGAAGCAAACAAATGGAACACAATTTGATTCATTGTCTCCTCAATCCTGAAAATGAACAGGTTATTATGATTCATTGTCTCCTGAAGGTTGAAAATGGAACAGGTTATTATGATTCATTGTCTCCTGAAGGTTGAAAATGGAACAGATTATTATGATTCATTGTCTCCTGAAGGTTGAAAATGGAACAGGTTATTATGATTCATTGTCTCCTGAAGGTTGAAAATGGAACAGGTTATTATGATTCATTGTCTCCTGAAGGTAGAAAATGGAACAGATTATTATGATTCATTGTCTCCTGAAGGTTGAAAATGGAACAGATTATTATGATTCATTGTCTCCTGAAGGTTGAAAATGGAACAGGTTATTATGATTCATTATCTCCTGAAGGTTGAAAATGGAACAGGTTATTATGATTCATTGTCTCCTGAAGGTTGAAAATGGAACAGATTATTATGATTCATTGTCTCCTGAAGGTTGAAAATGGAACAGGTTATTATGATTCATTGTCTCCTGAAGGTTGAAAATGGAACAGGTTATTATGATTCATTGTTTCCTCAAGGTTGAAAATGGAACAGGTTATTATGATTCATTGTCTCCTGAAGGTTGAAAATGGAATAGGTAATAAACAAACGTCATCTTCTGAAGGTGGAACAAGGTATTATAACACAAGTACTCCTGGAAGTGCAACACACAGTTATAATCATTGTCTCATTTAAGTGGAACAGACAATCATAGCACATCATCTGCATAAAGTGGAACACGTAATAAGTAATTTATTGTTGTCTGAATGGGACATGAGTCTGTCATACAATTTACTTCTCATTCATGCTGGTACCCAGTTGTACCTGGGATACGTAGATAGATGTTAGGTTTGTGTCTTTCTGAAGGACTACAACGTGGATCTCAAGATCCCAAATCTGGCAACCTTACCTCTAAGATACGGTTGTCAATGCGCATATACACACGAATGTGAGATTGAACTTTCAGCGTTTTTATTTGTCATCCCACAGAGTCGTCTCATCTAGTGTACACATGTATTCACCAAGCCTGTGACACGCTGATAGGCATGGAGTCCGTGTTGAATGACCTTGACAGGCAGTCAGGCGATGGCGACTGTGGCAGCACAGTTGCCAGGGGAGCTAAAGGTATACCCAATGTAACAGAGCCAAATGCATACCTAGTTTACTAGACTTATAGATATACCTAGGTTACTAGACTTATAGATATACCTAGGTTACTAGACTTATAGATATACCTAGTTTACTAGATATACCTAGTTTACTAGACTTATAGATATACCTAGTTTACTAGACTTATAGATATACCTAGTTTACTAGACTTATAGATATACCTAGTTTACTAGACTTATAGATATACCTAGTTTACTAGACTTATAGATATACCTAGTTTACTAGACTTATAGATATACCTAGTTTACTAGACTTATAGATATACCTAGTTTACTAGACTTATAGATATACCTAGTTTACTAGACTTATAGACATACCTAGTTTACTAGACTTATAGACATACCTAGTTTACTAGACTTATAGATATACCTAGTTTACTAGACTTATAGACATACCTAGTTTACTAGACTTATAGATATACCTAGTTTACTAGACTTATAGATATACCTAGTTTACTAGACTTATAGATATACCTAGTTTACTAGACTTATAGATATACCTAGTTTACTAGACTTATAGATATACCTAGGTTACTAGACTTATAGATATACCTAGTTTACTAGACTTATAGATATACCTAGTTTACTAGAGCTAAAGGTATACATAGTCTAAAGAAGCTAAAGGTATACATAGTCTAAAGAAGCTAAAGGTATACTAGTCTAAAGAAGCTAAAGGTATAACTAGTCTAGTCTAAAGAAGTCTAAAGGTATACCTAGTCTAAAGAAGCTAAAGGTATACCTAGTCTAAAGAAGCTAAAGATAGTCTAAAAGAAAAGGTATACCTAGTCTAAAGAAGCTAAAGGTATACCTAGTCTAAAGAAGCTAAAGGTATACCTAGTCTAAAGAAGCTAAAGGTATACATAGTCTAGTCTAAAGAAGCTAAAGGTATACCTAGTCTAAAGAAGCTAAAGGTATACCTAGTCTAAAGAAGCTAAAGGTATACCTAGTCTAAAGAAGCTAAAGTATACATAGTCTAAAGAAGCTAAAGTCTAAAGAAGCTAAAGGTATACCTAGTCTAAAGAAGCTAAAGGTATATATAGTCTAAAGAAGCTAAAGGTATAATAGTCTAAAGAAGCTAAATGTATACATAGTCTAAAGAAGCTAAAGGTATACCTAGTCTAAAGAAGCTAAATGTATATATAGTCTAAAGAAGCTAAAGGTAAATAATAGTCTAAAGAAGCTAAATGTATAATAGTCTAAAGAAGCTAAAGGTATAATAGTCTAAAGAAGCTAAATGTATAATAGTCTAAAGAAGCTAAATGTATAATAGTCTAAAGAAGTCTAAAGAAGCTAAATAATAGTCTAAAGAAGCTAAATGTATAATAGTCTAAAGAAGCTAAAGGTATAATAGTCTAAAGAAGCTAAAGGTATAATAGTCTAAAGAAGCTAAATGTATAATAGTCTAAAGAAGCTAAATGTATAATAGTCTAAAGAAGCTAAATGTATAATAGTCTAAAGAAGCTAAATGTATAATAGTCTAAAGAAGCTAAATGTATAATAGTCTAAAGTCTTGAAAAGAATACTAAATGTATAATAGTCTAAAGAAGCTAAAGCTATTCTTGTTATAATAGTCTAAAGAAGCTAAATGTATACATAGTTTACTAGAATTAGTGGTATACCTAGTTACATGAGCTAAAGATATAGCATAGTTATTGATAAAGACATACCTAGTTAAATGAAGCTGAAGATATATCTAGTCTTGAAAAGCTAACATACCTCAGTTACATGAGCTAAAGATATAGCTAGTCTTGATAAAGACATACCTAGTTACATGAGCTAAAGATATAGCTAGTCTTGATAAAGACATACCTAGTTACATGAGCTAAAGATATAGCTAGTCTTGTTAAAGACATACCTAGTTACATGAGCTAAAGATATAGCTAGTCTTGTTAAAGACATACCTAGTTACATGAGCTAAAGATATAGCTATTCTTGTTAAAGACATACCTAGTTACATGAGCTAAAGATATAGCTAGTCTTGTTAAAGACATACCTAGTTACATGAGCTAAAGATATAGCTAGTCTTGTTAAAGACATACCTAGTTACATGAGCTAAAGATATAGCTAGTCTTGTTAAGACATACCTAGTTACAGAGCTAAAGATTTAGCTAGTCTTGTTGAAGACATACCTAGTTACATGAGCTAAAGATATAGCTATTCTTGTTAAAGACATACCTAGTTACATGAGCTAAAGATATAGCTAAATCTTGTTGAAGACATACCTAGTTACATGAGCTAAAGATATAGCTAGTCTTGTTAAAGACATACCTTAGTTACATGAGCTAAAGATATAGCTAGTCTTGTTAAAGACATAAAAGATATGAAAATCAGTTACATGAGCTAAAGATAATAGCTAGTCTTGTTGAAAGACATACCTAGTTACATGAGCTAAAGATATAGCTAGTCTTGTTGAAAAACGACATACTGAATTTACATGAGCTAAAGATAATAGCATTTTTCTTTTTAAAGAAATAACTGATTATACTTGTTAAAGATGTTGAGCTAAATTTGATATAGCTAGTCTTGTTGAAGACATACCTAGTTACATGAGCTTAAACATATAGCTAGTCTTGTTAAAGACATACCTAGTTACATGAGCTAAAGATATATAAAGACTACCTAGTTACATGAGCTAGATATTGTTTGTTAAAGACATACCTAGTTACATGAGCTAAAGATATAGCTAGTCTTGTTAAAGACATACCTAGTTACATGAGCTAAAGATATAGCTATCTCTTTTTTAAAGACATACCTAGTTACATGATCTAAAGATATAGCTAGTCTTGTTAAAGACATACCTAGTTACATGAGCTAAAGATATAGCTAATCTTGTTAAAGACATACCTAGTTACATGAGCTAAAGATATAGCTAGTCTTGTTAAAGACATACCTAGTTACATGAGCTAAAGATATAGCTAGTCTTGTTAAAGACATACCTAGTTACATGAGATATAGCTAAAAGACATACCTAGTTACATGAGCTAAAGATATAGCTAGTCTTGTTAAAGACATACCTAGTTACATGATATAGCTAAAAAGACATATAGTTACATGAGCTAAAGATTGTCTTGTTAAAGACATACCTAGTTACATGAGCTAAAGATATAGCTAGTCTTGTTAAAGACATACCTAGTTACATGAGCTAAAGATATAGCTAGTCTTGTTAAAGACATACCTAGTTACATGAGCTAAAGATATAGCTAGTCTTGTTAAAGACATACCTAGTTACATGAGCTAAAGATATAGCTATTCTTGTTAAAGACATACCTAGTTACATGAGCTAAAGATATAGCTAGTCTTGTTAAAGACATACCTAGTTACATGAGCTAAAGATATAGCTAGTCTTGTTAAAGACATACCTAGTTACATGAGCTAAAGATATAGCTAGTCTTGTTAAAGACATACCTAGTTACATGAGCTAAAGATATAGCTAGTCTTGTTAAAGACATACCTAGTTACATGAGCTAAAGATATAGCTAGTCTTGTTAAAGACATACCTAGTTACATGAGCTAAAGATATAGCTAGTCTTGTTAAAGACATACCTAGTTACATGAGCTAAAGATATAGCTAGTCTTGTTAAAGACATACCTAGTTACATGAGCTAAAGATATAGCTATTCTTGTTAAAGACATACCTAGTTACATGAGCTAAAGATATAGCTAGTCTTGTTAAAGACATACCTAGTTACATGAGCTAAAGATATAGCTAGTCTTGTTAAAGACATACCTAGTTACATGAGCTAAAGATATAGCTAGTCTTGTTAAAGACATACCTAGTTACATGAGCTAAAGATATAGCTAGTCTTGTTAAAGACATACCTAGTTACATGAGCTAAAGATATAGCTAGTCTTGTTAAAGACATACCTAGTTACATGATCTAAAGATATAGCTAGTCTTGTTAAAGACATACCTAGTTACATGAAAGATAGCTAAAGGTTAAAGACATACCTAGTTACATGATCTAAAGATCTAAGTTACTAAAGACATACCTAGTTACATGATCTAAAGATATATAGTCTTGTTAAAGATATACCTAGTTACATGAGCTAAAGATTAGCTGTCTTGTTAAAGACATACCTAGAGAAAAAGATATAGCTAGTCTTGTTAAAGACATACCTAGTTACATGATCTAAAGATATATACCTAGGGCTAAACGTGCTAAAAAGCTAAAGATACAGGATCCTAAAAAAGTATAGCCTAGTTTAGAGCTAAGTAGAAGGTATAACTAGTTTACCTAAATTATATAAGGTATACTAAAAGTATAGCTTGTTTAGAGAAGTATAACCTAGTTATGAAACTGAAGATAAGAGATCTAAAAGTATAGCCTGTTTAGAGAAGTAGAAGGTATAACGGGTATATAAGAGATAAAAGTATAGCTTGTTTAGAGAAGTAGAAGGTATAACGGTATATAAGAGATAAAAGTAGAGTTGTTTAGAGAGCTAAAGATACAGCCAGTCTAAAGAAGCTAAAGATACAGCCATTTCAAAGATACAGCCAGTCTAAAGAAGCTAAAGATACAGCCAGTCTAAAGAAGCTAAAGATACAGCCAGTCTAAAGAAGCTAAAGATACAGCCAGTCTAAAGAAGCTAAAGGCACCTGCTTTTCCTCACCAGCCATTTTGGATACCCTGGGTGCAGCCACCAAGCCAGGCCTGGATGTCGGGTGTCCGCACCTGCTTGCCCTGAGTCTGGGGCAGGCAGCGGAGGATTCCATGGGTGGCTCTTCAGGCGCGGTAAGTTTGCTGTCACCTGCTGACAAACAGTTCAAATCTCTTGTTTGGTTTTTTGTTTTTGACATGGAAGGGGTCAGTTCAATAGTGTGCCTATTTGTCTATTTCCCTGAAAAACAAGACAGTAAGATAATCCTGAGGGGTTGG
>JAXRKP010001489.1:0-37500 GCA_037039925.1 Doris montereyensis | reverse complement strand
TTTTTCCTCTAACTGATGACTCTGTGTTTTCCTAGGCCTTCATCTCTTTTTTCCTCTAACTGATGACTCTGTGTTTCCCTAGGCCTTCATCTCCTTTTTTCCTCTAACTGATGACTCTGTGTTTACCTGGGATTTCATCTCCTTTTTCCTCTAACTGATGACTCTGTGTTTCCCTAGGCCTTCATCTCCTTTTTCCTCTAACTGATGACTCTGTGTTTATCTGGGCTTTCATCTCCTTTTTCCTCTAACTGATGACTCTGTGTTTACCTGGGCTTTCATCTCCTTTTTTCCTCTAACTGATGACTCTGTGTTTACCTGGGCTTTCATCTCCTTTTTCCTCTAACTGATGACTCTGTGTTTCCCTAGGCCTTCATCTCCTTTTTCCTCTAACTGATGACTCTGTGTTTACCTGGGCTTTCATCTCCTTTTTCCTCTAACTGATGACTCTGTGTTTCCCTAGGCCTTCATCTCCTTTTTCTAACCTCTGTGTTTACTAAACTCATGACTGTGTTTACCTGGGATTTCATCTCCTTTTCCTCTAACTGATGACTCTGTGTTTCCCTAGGCCTTCATCTCCTTTTTCCCCTAACTGATGACTCTGTGTTTACCTGGGCTTTCATCTCCTTTTTCCTCTAACTGATGACTCTGTGTTTACCGGGCTTTCATCTCCTTTTTTCCTCTAACTGATGACTCTGTGTTTACCTGGGCTTTCATCTCCTTTTCCCTTTAACTGATGACTCTGTGTTTACCTGGGCTTTTTCATCTCCTTTTTCCTCTAACTGATGGCTCTGTGTTTCCTTGAGCTTTTTCATCTCCTTTTTCCTCTACCTGATGGCTCTGTGTTTACCTGGGCTTTCATCTCCTTTTCCTCTACCTGATGGCTCTGTGTTTCCTTGGGCTTTTTCATCTCTTTTTTCCTCTAACTGATGGCTCTGTGGTTCCTTGGGCTTTCATCTCCTTTTTCCTCTAACTGATGACTCTGTGTTTACCTGGGCTTTCATCTCCTTTTTCCTCTAACTGATGACTCTGTGTTTACCTGGGCTTTCATGTCCTTTTTCCTCTAACTGATGACTCTGTGTTTACCTGGGCTTTCATCTCCTTTTTCCTCTAACTGATGACTCTGCATGGCTTACTTGTTTCTTTCCCCACATTCACACACACAAAGGTACTGATAGCTATCATAATCTAACTAAGCATTTTTTTATTTTTTGTTTTATTGCCTGTAATTTGTTGCAGCGATACCAACCCCGCAGGTAACTTCATTCATTTCTTCATCTTTTCTCATTTGATCTCATCTCATCTCATCCTCATTTAGCTATCTCATTTCTTCATTTCGTCTTATCTCATTTCATATTACCTCATGCTACACCATCTCATCTCATGTTACATCATGCTAACACGATCTCATTTCATGTTGCCTCATGCTACACCACCTCATCTCATCTTATCTCATGTTAGACCATCTCATCTCATCTTACCTCATGCTAGACTATCTCACCTTATCTTACCTCATTTCATCTCATGCTACACCATCTCATCTCATCTTATCTCATGTTAAACCATATCATCTCATCTTACCTCATGCTAGACTATTTCTCACCTTTATGACCATCTATCTCATTTTATCTCATGCTAGACCATCTCATCTCATTTTATCTCATGTTAAACCATATCATCTCATCTTACCTCATTAGACTATCTCACCATTTATCTTACATCATTTCATCCTCATGCTACACCATCTCATCTCATCTAATGCTACCTCATCTCATTTTACCTATGCTAGACCATCTCATCTCATTTTACCTCATGCTAGACCATCTCATCTCATCTTACCTCATGTTAGACCATCTCATCTCATTTTTTACTACAGACCATCTCACCTTATCTCACCTCATTTCATCTCATGCTAGACACTCATCTCATCTCATCTTACCTCATGCTAAATCACCTGATCTAATCTTACCTCATGCTAGACCATCTCATATTATCTTACCTCATGCTAGACCATCTCGTCTCATCTTACCTCATGCTAGACCATCTCATCTAATTTTACCTTATGCTAGACCATCTCATCTAATTTTACCTCATGTTAGACCATCTCATCTCATCTTATCTCATGCTAGATCATCTCATCTCATCTCATCTTACCTCATGCTAGACCATCTCATCTAATCTTACCTCATGCTAGACTGTCTAACCTTTATCTTACTTCATTTCATATCATGCTAGACCATCTCATCTCATCTTATCTTACTCTCATCTTACACCACCTCATCTCATTTTACCTTATGCTAGACCATCTCATCTCCATTTTACCTCATGCTAGACCATCTCATCTCATTTTACCTTATGCTAGACCATCCAATCTCATCTTACCTATCTCACCATCTTATCATCTTACCTCATGCTAAACCATCTCATCTCATCTTATCTCATGCTAGATCTCATCTCATTTTACTCATGCTAGACCATCTCATCTAATATTACATCATGGTGGACCATATCTCTCATCTTACCTAATATCTTATCACATCATCTCATGCTAGACCATCTAACATCTTACCCTCATTACTTCATCTCATCTCATCTTACCTCATGTCAGACCATCTCACCATCTTATCTTGACAATCTCATCTCATTTTATCTCATGCTAGACCAACTCATCTAATCTTACCTCAAGCAAGACCATCCATCTTATGCTAGACCATCTCATCTAATCTTATCTCATGCTAGACCATCTCATCTCATGTTATCTCATGCTAGACCATCTCATCTCATCTTACCTAATGCTAGACCATTTCATCACATCTTACTTCATGCTTTACCTTTCATCTCATGTTATCTCATGCTAGACCATCTCATCTCATCTTATCTCATGCTAGACCATCTCTTCTCATCTTTTCTAATCTTATCTCATGCTAGACCATCTCATCTAATTTTACCTCTCATGCTAGACCATCTCATCTCATTTTACATCATGTCATCTCATCTTACCATATCATCTTATTTTACCTCATGCTAGACCATCTCATCTCTAGTTTTACCTCATGTTAGACCATCTCCTTCATCATGTCATCTCATCTTACCATCTCACTCATTTTACCTCATGCTAGACCATCTCTTACCTCTCATCTCATCTCATCTTACCTCATGCTAGACCATCTCATCTCATTTTATCTCATGAGACCATCTCAATCTCATTTTACCTCATGCTAGACCATCTCATCTCATTTATCTCATGCTAGACCATCTCATCTCATGTTATCTCATGCTAGACCATCTCATCTTATCTACCTCATGCTAGGCTAGACCATCTCATCTCATCTTACCTCATGCTAGACCATCTCATCTCATTATACTCATGCTAGACCATCTCATTTTACCTTATGTTAGACCATCTCATCTCATTTTATCTAATGCTAGACCATCTCATCTTATCTTACCTCATGCTAGACCATCTCATCTCATTTTATCTCATGCTAGACCATCTCATCTCATCTTACCTCATGCTAGACCATAGCATCTCATCCATGCTCATCTCATCTTTTTCTCATGCTAGACCATCGCATCTCATCTTACCTCATGATTGACCAAATCACATCTCATGCTAGACATCTCATCTATCTCATGCTAGACCATCTCATCTCATTTTACCTCATGCTAGACCATCTCATCTAATCATACTCTCATGTTAGACATCTCTCATCTTTTCTCATCTAATCGTACCTCATTAGATCATTCTTCATTTTACTCATGCTAGACCATCTCTCATTTTACTCATGCTAGACCATCTATCTCATTTTACCTCATCCATCTTTCCATTTTACCTTATGCTAGACCATCCTCATCTCATTTTACCTCATGCTAGACCATCATCTCATTTTACCTCATGCTAGACCATCTCATCTAATTTTACCTCATTTCAATTCATTTTACATGCTAGACCATCTCATCTAATCGTACCTCATGCTAGACCATCTCATCTCATCTTAACTCATGCTAGACCATCCATCCTTTTACATGATCCATGTTATCTCATTTTACCTCATGCTAGACCATCTCATTTTACTCTAGACCATCTCATCTAATCTTACCTCATGCTAGACCATCTCATCTCATCTTACCTCATGCTAGACCATCTCATCTCATTTTACCTCATGCTAGACCATCTCATCTCATCTTATCTCATGCTAGACCATCTTATCTCATTTTACTCATGCTCCATTTATCTCATGTTATCTGATGCTAGACCATCTCATCTCATTTTATCTCATGCTAGACCATCTCATCTAATCTTACCTCATGCTAGACCATCTCATCTCATCTTACCTCATGCTAGACCATCTCATCTCATTTTACCTCATGCTAGACCATCTCATCTCATTTTACCTCATGCTAGACCATCTCATCTCATTCATCTTACCTCATGCTAGACCATCACATCTAATTTTGCCTGATGCTCATGTTATCTAGTTTTACCTGATGTTAGACCATCTCCTCATCATTTTACTCATGTTACACCATCTAGACCATGTGATCTCATCTTACCTCATGCTAAACCATCTCATCTAATCTTACCCTCATGCTAGACCATCTCATCTCATCTTACCTCATGCTAGACCATCTCATCTCATTTTAACTTCATGCTAGACCATCTCATCTCATGCTTCATGATTGACCATGTTATCACATTTTACCTCATGCTAGACCATCTCATCTAATGCTTTAATTCATTTTAACTCATGCTAGACTCATCTCATCTCATTTTAACTCATGCCAGAGACCATCACATCTAATTTTATGTTATGCTAGACCATGTTATCTATTTTACCTCATGTTAGACCATCTCATCTCATTTTACTTTATGCTAGACCATCTCATCCCATCTTACCTCATGCTAGACCATCTCATCTCATCTTACCTCATGCTAGACCATCTCATCTCATCTTATCTCATGCTAGACCATCTCATCTCATCTTATCTCATGCTAGACCATCTCATCTCATTTCTTACCTCATGCTAGACCATTTCATCTCATGTTATCTCATGCTAGACCATCTCATCTCATGTTATCTCATGCTAGACCATCTCATCTAATCTTACCTCATTCTAGATGCCGACCATCTCATCTCATCTTACCTCATGCTACAACATCTCATCTCATGCTTTATCTCATGCTAGACCATCTCATCTCATCTTACCTCATGCTAGACCATCTCATCTTATCATCTTACCTCATTAGATCATGTCATCTCATCTTATTGCTAGACCATTCATCTCATATCCATGCTCATCTCATCCTCATCTTACCTCATGCTAGATCTCATGTCATATTATCTCATTCATTCACCTTACCTTATGCTAGACCATCTCATCTAATCTATTCATGTTCTCACTCATCTCATGCTAGACCATCTCATCTCATTTTACCTCATGCTAGACCATCTCATCTCATCTTATCTCATCATGTTATCTCATGCTAGACCATCTCATCTAATCTTTACCTCATGCTAGACTCATCTCATCTTATCTTCATCTTTTCTCATGCTATCTCATCCATCTCATCTCATCTTATGCTCATGTCTATCTCATGTTACCTTATGCTACCCATCTCATCTTGTACTTCATGCTAACACGACCATCTGTTGTCTCATCTAATCTTATCTTATCTCATGTTAGACCATCTCATCTCATCTTACCTCATGCTAGACCATCTCATCTTCTAATGCTATCTCATCTCATGTTACATGACCATCTCATCTCATCATACTAGACCATCTCATCTCATCTCACCTCATTTATCTCATGCTAGACCATCTCATCTAATCTTACCATCTCATCTCATTTTAGATGCACCTCTCATCATTTCATCTCATGACTCATGGCTCATCTTCATCATCATATCATTACTTACCTCATGCTAGACCATCTCATCTCATCTTACCTCATGCTAGACCATCTCATCTCATTTTACCTCATGCTAGACCATCTCATCTAATTTTACCTCATGCTAGACCATCTTATCTATTTTGTCATGCTAGATCATCCATCTCATCTCATCTTTACCTCATGCTAGACCATCTCATCTTATCTTACCTCATGCTAGACCATAGCATCTTATCTTACCTCATGCTACACCATCTCATCTCATCTTACCTTACCTCATACTAGACCATCATCTCATTTTACAATAGACCATCTCATCTCCATTTTACCTCATGCTAGACCATCTCATCTCATTTTACCTCATGTTACACCATCTTATCTAATCTTACCTCATGCTAGAACATCTCATCTCATCGTATCTCATGCTAGACCATCTCATCTCATTTATCTCATGCTAGACCATCTCATCTCATCTTACCTCTCATGTTAGACCATGTCATCTTATCTTTTACCTCATGCTAGACCATCTCATCTCATCTTATGTCATGCTAGACTATTTCATCTCATCTTACCTCATGCTAGACCATCTCATCTCATCTTACCTCATGCTTGACAATCTCATCTCATCTTATCTCATGCTAGACCATCTCATCTCATATTATCTCATGCTAGACCATCTCATCTAATCTTACCTCAAGCTAGACCATTTCATCACATCTTACCTTATGCTAGACCTTCTCATCTCATCTTACCTCATACTAAACATCTCATCTCATGTTATCTCATTTTAGACCATCTCATCTAATCTACCTCATGCTAGACCATCTCATTTTTTACCTCATGCTAGACCATTCATCTAATCGTACCTCATGCTAGATCATGTCATCTCATCTTAACTCATGCCAGACCATCACATCTAATTTTACCTTATGCTAGACCATGTTATCTAGTTTTACCTCATGTTAGACCATCTCCTCTCATTTTACTTGATGCTAGACCATCTGATCCCATCTTACCATGCTACACCATCTCATCTCATCTTACCTCATGCTAGACCATCTCATCTCATCTTATCTCATGGTAGACCATCTCATCTTCTATCTCATGCTAGACCATATCATCTCATTTTATCTCATCTAGACTATCTCATATCTCATGCTAGACCATCTCATCTCATTTTACCTTGCAGACCATCTCATCTTCTCATCCTCATGCTAGACCATCTCATCTCATTTTACCTCATGCTAGACCATCTCATCTCATTTTACCTCATGCTAGACCATCTCATTTTACCCTGATCTCATGCTAGACCATATCTCATTTTACCTCCTATGCTAGACCATCCCCTATCATCCCACCTCATTTTAGACCATCTCATCTCATCTTATCTCATGCTAGACCATCTCATCTCATCTTATCTCATGCTAGACTGTCTCATCTCATTTTATCTCATGCTAGACTATCTCATCATCCTCATCTAATCTTAATCCTCATTCTAGATTTTACCTTCTCATCTCATGTGATCTCCTCTCAGCTAGACCATCTCATCCCATCTTTACCTCATGCTAGACCATCTCATCTCATCTTACCTCATGCTAGACCATCTCATCTCATCTTATCTTTACCTCATCTCATCTTATCTCATGCTAGACCATCTCATCTAATTTTACCTCATGTTAGACCATTTCTTATCTCATCTTACCATCTCATCTCATGGTATCTCATCTCCATCTTATCTCATCTTACCTCATGCTAGACCATCTCACCTCATCTTTACCTCATGCTAGACTCTAATCTCTCATTTTACCTCAGACCATCTTTCATATCATGCTACACCATCTCATGCTAGACCATCTTATCTTACCTCATGCTACACCACCTCATCTCATCTCATTTTACCTCATGCTAGACCATCTCATCTCATTTTACCTCATGCTAGACCATCTCATCTCATCTTACCCATCATGGCATCTTACCTCATGCTATCTCATCTAATCTTACCTCATGCTAGACCATCTCATCTCATCTTATCTCATGCTAGACCATCTCATCTCATCTTATCTCTGCTAGACCATCTCATCTCATAGTTAGACCATCTCATCTTATCTTACCTCATGCTAGATCATCTCATCTCATCTCATCTTATGTCATGCTAGACTATTTCATATCATCTTACCTCATGCTAGACTGTCTATCTCATCTCATCTTATCTCATGCTATCTTTACCTCATAGTCATCTCTCATTTTATCTCATGCTAGACCATCTCATCTCCATTTTACATCATGCTAGACCATCCAATCTCATCTTATCTAATGCTAGACCATCTTATCACATCTTACCTAATGCTACACCATCTTATCTACATCTTACCTCATGTTAGACCATCTCCATCTCATCTTATCTCATGCTAGACCATCTCATCTCATTTTACCTCATGCTAGACCATCTCATCTCATTTTTATCTCATGCTAGACCATCTCATCTCATTTTACCTCATGCTAGACCATCACATCTAATTTTACCTGATGCTAGACCATGTTATCTAGTTTTTACCTCATGTTAGACAATCTCCTCTCATTTTACTTTATTCTAGACCATGTCATCTCATGTTAACTCATGCTAGACCATGTCATCTCATTTTACCTCATGCTAGACCATCTCATCTAATTTTACCTCATTTTAGACCATAGCATCTCATCCTACCTCATGCTAGACCATCTCATCTCGTTTCACCTCATGCTAGACCATCTCATCTCATTTTACCTCATGTTAGACCATCTCCTCTCATTTTACTTCATGCTAGACCATCTGATCCCATCTTACCTCATGCTAGACCATCTCATCTCATCTTACCTCATGCTAGACCATCTCATCTCATCTTATCTCATGCTAGACCATCTCATCTCATCTTATCTCATGCTAGACCATCTCATCTCATGTTATCTCATGCTAGACCATCTCATCTAATCTTACCTCATTCTAGACCGTCTCATCTCATGTGATCTCATGCTAGACCATCTCATCTCATTTTACCTCATGCTAGACCATCTCATCTCATCTTACCTCATGTTAGACCATCTCATCTCATATTTACCTCATGCTAGACCATCTCATCTAGTTTTACCTCATGTTAGACCATCTTATCTCATCTTATCTCATGCTAGATCATCTCATCTTATCTCATCTTACCTCATGCTAGACCATCTCACCTTATCTTACCATCTCCTGCTGGACGGTCTAACCTTATCTTACTTCATTTCATATCATGCTACACCATCTCATCTCATCTTATCTTACCTCATACTACACCACCTCATCTCATTTTACCTAATGCTAGACCATCTCATCTCCATTTTACCTCATGCTAGACCATCTCATCCCATCTTACCTCATGTTACACCATCTTATCTCATCTTACCTCATGCTAGACCATCTCATCTCATCGTATCTCATGCTAAACCATCTCATCTCATCTTATCTCATGCTAGACCATCTCATCTCATCTTACCACATGTTACACCATGTCATCTTATCTTACCTCATGCTAGATCATCTCATCTCATCTTATGTCATGCTAGACTATTTCATCTCATCTTACCTCATGCTAGACCATCTCACCTCATTTACCTCATGCTTGACAATCTCATCTCATCTTATCTCATGCTAGGCCCTCTCATCTCATATTATCTCATGCTAGACCATCTCATCTAATCTTACCTCAAGCTTAGACCATTTCATCACATCTTACCTTATGCTAGACCTTTTCATCTCATCTTACCTCATACTAAAACATCTCATCTCATGTTATCTCATGCTAGACCATCTCATCTAATCTTACCTCATGCTAGACCATCTCAATTCATTTTACCTCATGCTAGACCATCTCATCTAATCGTACCTCATGCTAGATCATGTCATCTCATCTTAACTCATGCCAGACCATCACATCTAATTTTACCTTATGCTAGACCATGTTATCTAGTTTTACCTCATGTTAGACCATCTCCTCTCATTTTACTTTATGCTAGACCATCTGATCCCATCTTACCTCATGCTAGACCATATCATCTCATCCTACCTCATCCTAGACACCATCTCTTCTTATCTCATATAGACCATCTCATCTCATTTTACCTCATGCTAGACCATTTCATCTAATTTTACCTCATGCTACACCATCTCATCTCATGTTATCTCATGCTAGACCATCTCCCCTAATCTTATCTCATTCTAAACCGTCTCATCTCATGTTATCTCATGCTAGACCATCTCTTCTTATTTTACCTCATGCCAGACCATCTCATTTAATCTTATCTCATGCTAGACCATATCATCTCATCTTATCTCATGCTAGACCATCTCATTTAATCTTATCTCATGCTACACCATCTCATCTCATTTTACCTCATGCTAGACCATGTCATCTAATCTTTATCTCTTGCTAGACCATCTCATCTCATCCTACCTCATGCTAGACCATGTCATCTCATCTTAACTCATGCTAGACAATCTCATCTCATCTTGTCTCATGCTAGACCATCTCATCTCATCTTATCTCATGCTAGACCATCTCATCTCATTTTACCTCATGTTAGACCATTTCATCTCATGTTATCTCATGCTAGACCATCTCATCTCATGTTATCTCATGCTAGACCATCTCATCTAATCTTACCTCATTTTAGACCGTCTCATCTCATGTTATCTCATACTAGACCATCTCATCTCATTGTACCTCATGCTATACCATCTCATCTCATCTTACCTCATACTAGACCATATCATCTCATCTTACCCCATGCTAGACCATATCATCTCATTTTACCTCATGGTAGACCATGTCATCTCGTTTTACCTTGTGCTAGACCATCTCATCTTATTGTACCTCATGCTAGACCATCTCATCTAATCTTACCTCATGCTAGACCATCTGATCTCATTTTACTTAATGCTACACCATTTCATCATTTTACCTCATGCTAGACCATCTGATCTCATATTACCTCATGCTAGACCATATCATCTCATTTTACCTCATGCTATACCATCTCATCTCATTTTACCTCATGCTACACCATCTCACGTCATTTTACCTCATGCTATACCATCTCATCTCATTTTACCTCATGCTAGACCATCTCACGTCATTTTACCTCATGCTAGATCACCTCATCTAATCGTACCTCATGCTAGACCATGTCATCTCATTTTACCTCATGCTAGACCATCTCATCTAATCGTACCTCATGCTAGACCATGTCATCTCATATTAACTCATGCTAGACCATCTCATCTCATTTTACCTCATGCTAGACCATCTCATCTAATTTTACCTTATGCTAGACCATGTTATCTAAATTGTACCTCATGCTAGACCATCTCGTCTCGTTTTACCTTATGCTAGACCATCTCATCTCATACTTCTCATGCTACACCAACTCATCTAATCTTACCTCATACTAGACCATCTCATCTCATTTTACTTAATGCTACACCATTTCATCTCATTTTACCTCATGCTAGACCATCTGATCTGATCTTACCTCATGCTAGACCATATCATCTCATTTTACCTCATGCTAGACCATCTCGTCTCATCTTATCTCATGCTAGACCATCTCATCTCATGTTACCTCTTGCTAGAACATCTCATCTCATCTTATCTCATGCTAGACCTTCTCATCTAATCTTACCTCATCCTAGACCATCTCGTCTCATGTTATCTCATGCTAGACCATCTTATCTGATGTTATCTCCGGCTAGACCTTCTCATCTAATCTTACCTCATTTCATCTCATGCTAGACCATCTCATCTCATGTTTATCTCATGCAAGACCATCTCATCTCATGTTATCTCATGCTAGACCTTTCATCTAATATTACCTCATCCTAGACCATCTCGTCTCATGTTATCTCATGCTAGACCATCTTATCTGATGTTATCTCATGCTAGACTTTCTCATCTAATCTTACCTCATTTCATCTCATGCTAGACCATCTCATCTCATGTTATCTCATGCAAGACCATCTCATCTCATGTTATCTCATGCAAGACCATCTCATCTCATGTTATCTCATGCAAGACCATCTCGTCTCATGTTATCTCATGCTCGACTATCTTATCTGATCTTACATTTGCTAGACCATCTTATATCATGCTAGACCATCTGATTTCATCTTACCTAATGCTAGACTCATCTCTGTGTTATCTCATACTAGACCATCTTATATCATCCTACCTCATGCTAGACCATCTCATATCATGCTAGACCATCTCATCTCATCTTATCTCATGCTAGACCAACTAATCTCATCTTATCTCATGCTAGACCATCTCATCTCATCTCATCTTACCTCATTTCATCTCATGCTAGACCACCTCATCTCATCTTACCTCATGCTAGACCATCTCATCTGACCTTACCCTGCTAGACAATCTCATTTCATTTTACCTCATGCTGACCATTCATCTCATCTTACCTCATGCCTAGACCATCTCATCTCATTTTACCTCTCATGCTAAACCATTTGATCTGATGTTTACCTCACGCTACACCATCTCATCTAATTTTACCTCATGCTAGACTATCTCATCTCATCTTTTACCTCATGCTAGACCATCTGATCTCATTTTACCTCATGCTACACCATCTCATTTTGTTTTACCTCATACTACACTATCTCTCTCATTTTATCTCATGCTACACCACCTCATCGCATGTTACCTTATACTACACCATCTCATCTCATTTTACCTCATGCCACACCACCTCATCTCATTTTTACCTTATACTAGACCACCTCATCTCATCTTACCTGATTGCATCTCATGCTAGACCAACTCATCTCATCTTACCTCATGCTATACCATCTCATCTCATCTTACCTCATGCTAGACCATTCTATCTCATGTTACCTCATGCTAGACCACCTCATTTCATTTTACATCATGCTAGACCATGTCATCTCATTTTACCTTATGCTAGACCGTCTCATCTCATCTTACCTCATGCTAGACCATTTCATCTAATCTTACCTCATGCTAGACCATCTCATCTCATCTTACTCTCATGCTAGACCATCTCATCTCATCTTACCTCATGCTAGACCATCTCATCTCATCTTACCTCATGCTAGACCATATCATCTCATCTTTTGCTCATGCTAGACCATATCATCTCATCTTACCTCATACTGACCATCCATCTCATCTGAACTAATTTCATCTCATGCCACACAACCTCATCTCATTTTACCTTATGCTAGACCACCTCATTTCATTTGTACTCATTGCATCTCATTCTAGACCAACTCATTCATCTTAACTCATGCTAGACTATCTCATCTAATCTTTCCAATGCTAGACCATCTTTGTCTCATCTTACCTCATGCTAGACCATCTAATCTCATTTCATCTCATGCTAGACCACCTCATCTGATCTTACCTCATGCTAGACAATCTCATCTCATTTTACCTCACCTGACCATTTCATCTGATCTTACCTCATGCCAGACCATCTCATCTCATTTTACCTCATGCTAAACCATTTCATCTGATGTTTACCTCACGCTACACCATCTCATCTAATTTTACCTCATGCTAGACTATCTCATCTCATCTTACCTCATGCCAGACCATCTGATCTCATTTACCTCATGCTACACCATCTCATTTATTTTACATTAATATACTACACTATCTTTCTCATTTTTTCTCCATGCTACACCACCTCATCGCATGTTACCTTATATTAGACCATTTCATCTCATTTTAATGTTATGCTACACCATCTCATCTCATTTTATCTCTGCTACACCATTCATCTCATTTTACTCATGCTACACTACACTCATTTCATTTTTGCTTATGTTAGACCACTTATCTCATCTTACCTCATTTCTCATCTCATGCTAGACCATCTCATCTCATCTTACCTCACTTCATCTCAAGCTAGACCATCTTATCTCATCTTACCTAATTTCATCTCTATGCTACACCACTTCATCTCATTTTATCTTTTATACTAGACCACCTCATCTCATCTTACCTTCATTGCATCTCATATGCTAGACCAACTCATCTCATCTTACCTTCATTCTAGACCATTCTATCTCATGTTACTCATGCTAGACCACCTCATTTCAATTACATCATGCTAGACCATCATCTCATTTTACCTTTATGCTAGACCATCCTCACTCATCTTTCCTCATGCTAGACCATCTCATCTCATTTCCTCATGCTAGACCATTTTTTCCATCTCATGTTATCTGATGCTAGACCATCTCATCTCATTTTACTCATGCTAGACCATTTCATCTCATGTTATCTTGATGCTAGACCACATTCTCATGTCATATTTTCCATCTCATCTCATTTACTTTCAAGTGCTAAACCATCTCATCTCATCTTTACCTCACATGCTAAACCATCTCATCTCATCTTTCCTCATGCTAGACCATCTCATCTCATCTTTCTCATGCTAGACCATCTCATCTCATCTTACCTCATGATGCTAGACCATCTCATCTCATCTTACCTCATGCTAGACCATCTCATCTCATCTTACCTCATGCTAAACCATATCTCATCTTACCTCATGCTAACCATCTCATCTCATCTTACCTCATGCTAGACCATCTCATCTCATCTTACCTCATGCTAAACCATCTCATCTCATTTACCTAATTTCATCTCATGCTAAACCATCTCATCTCATCTTACCTGCCATCTCATGCTAAACATCTCATCTCATGTCATCTTACCTAATTTCATCTCATGCTAAACCTCATGTCATAGACACATCTCATCTCATCTTTAATTTATCCTCATGCTACACCACCTCATCTCACCTCATCTCATGCTACACCACCTCATGTCATCTTACCTAATTTCATCTCATGCTACACATTCTCATCTTACCTAATTTCATCTCATGCTAACCACCTCATGTCATCTACCTAATTTCATCTCATCTCTCATCATCTCATGTCATCTTACCTCTCATGTCATCATCTCATGCTAAACCATCTCATCTCATCTTACCTAATTTCATCTCATGCTAAACCATCTCATCTCATCTTACCTAATTTCATCTCATGCTACACCACCTCATGTCATCTTACCATCTCATGCTTACACCACCATGTCATCTTACCTCACCTCCCCAGGCTGCCAATCAAGCTGCCCAAGCCACCATGACCATGGATGCCCAGGCAGGGCGGGCAAGTTATGTCCGCAAAGATCTTCTGACCAAAGCTGACCCTGTTTGGGCCTTGCCTCATGGCTGCAGGCAGTCGCTCAGGCTGTATGAGGACTTTAGATAATAATAGTGTAATTTATCACATACCCAGTGAATGAGCGTATGTAATGAATACATGTTATTATCCGTCTTGCACCGCCTTAATAAATCTCCACGAAAATGTCCAATCGACTGAATGCGCTTTTTAAGTTGGCAACTAGTGTTGCCACCTACGATCGTGTCATTGTTGATTAGTTTGATTTAATTCTTAAAGTGTCAGCTTTTTTTCTGATATTTGTTTACTTGGAAATACTGTTAATGGAAGGTATGGAATGAAAGGATTGTATATCAAACGTGTTGGTATGTCCGATGTTAACCATGTGGTTAGATCACATCATTACCTCACCTCATGGATTGCAAGACACTGTACCATCCCAGATTTGCATTGACTCGCCTCTACGGACAATGTTGATGTGGATTGGCAGTCATTTGCAAATTTGTCATTTTTTAAGATGTCGTCATAAGTGGAATGGTGAATGCAATAATAGATAAAAACATGGATTTGATTTCTATGTCTACTAAACAAATTAACGTGAAATATTTCAATGCCTTTGGCCATTGAGACTTAAATGTCACCAGTTACCAGCTGCTAAGCATTGTTTTAATCGATTGACCTTCTGTCCTTTGACCTTTTTCTGTTCTTTTGCTTTTTTGTATTCTTGATTTTCTTTTGTCCTTGACCTTTTCCTGTCCTTGACCTTCTTCTGTCTAATGAAACTGAAGGGAGACAACTTTGTCATTTGAATGTGTTCTCTTAAGTGTCATTCTCGTAAGCGGAGAACACTACCATATTGGCTAATTGGGAATTGGTGATCTAAGGAAAGAGTTTTGTTTGGAATTTGGGAGTGAGTAATAAGGATGAGAGGAAAGAGTTTTGTTTGGAATTTGGGAGGGCAATAAGGATGTGAGGAAAGAGTTTTGTTTGGAATTTGGGAGTAGGTAATAAGGATGAGGAAAGAGTTTTGTTTGGGATTTGGGAGTGCAATAAGGATAGAAGAAGGAAAGAGTTTTGTTTGGGATTTGGGAGTGGGCAAGGATAGAAATGGAAGGAAAGAGTTTTGTTTTGGGATTTGGGAATGGGCAATAAGGATATAAATGGAAGGAAAGAGTTTTGTTTGGGATTTGGGGAGGGCAATAAGGATGAGAAAGAGTTTTGATTTTGGACGGAGTGCAATAAGGATGGAGGAAAGAGTTTTGTTTGGGATTTTGAGTGGGCAAGGTATGATGTGAGGAAAGAGTTTTGTTTTTTGGGATTTAGAAGGAAAGAGGTTTGGGATTTAAGGGCAGGATAGAAGGGAAAGATGTTTTTTTGGATTTGGGAGTAGAGTAGGCTATGATAAATGGAAGGAAAGAGTTTTGTTTGGGATTTTGGGAGTGGGCAATAAGGATATAAATGGAAGAAAAGAGTTTTGTTTGGGATTTGGGAGTGGGCAATAAGGATATAAATGGAAGAAAAGAGTTTGTTTGGGATTTGGGAGTGGGCAATAGGATATAAATGAAGAAAAGAGTTTTGTTTGGGATTTGGGAGTGGGTAATAAGTGATAGAAATGGATATAAATGGAAGGAAAGAGTTTTGCTTGGGATTTGGAGTGGGTAATAAGGATAGAAATGGAAGGGAAAGAGTTTTGTTTGGGATTTTGGGAGTGGGCACATGGATGAGTGAAAGAGTTTTGTTTGGAATTTGGGAGGTAACAAGGATGAGGAAAGAGTTTTGTTTGGGATTTGGGAGTAGTAATAAGGATGAGAAAGAGTTTTGTTTGGCATTTGGGAGTGGGCAAGCAATAAGGAAAGAAGAAGGAAAGAGTTTTGTTTGGGATTTGGGAGTGGGCACATGAGAGAAATGGAAGGAAAGAGTTTGTTTGGGATTTGAAATGGGCAATAAGGATGAAATGGAAGGAAAGTTTTGTTTGGGATTTGAGGGCAATATGATGTGGAGAGAAAGAGTTTTGTTTGGGATTTTGGAGTGGGCACAGATGAGGAAAGAGTTTTGTTTGGGATTTTGGAGTGGGTACAGATGTGGAAGGGAAAGAGTTTTGTTTGGGATTGGGAGTGGGCACAAGGATATAAATGGAAGGAAAGAGTTTTGTTTGGGATTTGGGGAGTGGGCAATAAGATAGAAGGAAAGAGTTTGTTTGGGATTTGGGAGTGGGATAGGATAGAAGGAAAGAGTTTTGTTTGGGATTTGGGGAGTGGGTAAAATAGGGATAGAAGGAAAGAGGAAAGTTTTTTGTTTGGGGATTTGGGGGAGTGGGGCATATGGGAAAATAGAAGGAAAGAGTTTTGTTTGGGATTTGGGAGTGGTAATAAGACAGAAATAGAAGGAAAGAGTTTTGTTGGGATTTGGGGAGTGGGCACAAGGGATTAGAAGGAAAGAGTTTTGTTTGGGATTTGGGAGAGGGCAAGGGATAGAAGGAAAGAGTTTTGTTTGGGATTTGGGAGTGGGCAATAAGGATAGAAGGAAAGAGTTTTGTATGGGATTTGGGAGTGGGTAATAAGGATAGAAATAGAAGGAAAGAGTTTTGTTTGGGATTTGGGAGTGGGTAATAAGGATAGAAATAGAAGGAAAGAGTTTTGTTTGGGATTTGGGAGTGGGTAATAAGGATAGAAGGAAAGAGTTTTGTTTGGGATTTGGGAGTGGGTAATAAGGATAGAAATGGAAGGAAAGAGTTTTGTTTGGGATTTGGGAGTGGGCAATAAGGATATAAATGGAAGGAAAGAGTTTTGTTTGGGATTTGGGAGTGGGTAATAAGGATATAAATGGAAGGAAAGAGTTTTGTTTGGGATTTGGGAGTGGGCAATAAGGATAGAAATGGAAGGAAAGAGTTTTGTTTGGGATTTGGGAGTGGACAATAAGGATAGAAATGGAAGGAAAGAGTTTTGTTTGGGATTTGGGAGTGGACAATAAGGATAGAAATGGAAGGAAAGAGTTTTGCTTGGGATTTGGGGAGGGGTAATTAGAATAAGAAATGGAAGGAAAGAGTTTTGTTTGGGATTTGGGAGAGGGCACAAGGATGTGAGGAAAGAGTTTTGTTTGGATTTGAGTGGGTAGCCAAAAGATGAGGAAAGAGTTTTGTTTTGGGATTTGGGAGTGGGCAAAAGGATGGAGGAAAGAGTTTTGTTTGGGATTTGGGAGTGGGCAAGAATAGAAATGGAAGGAAAGAGTTTTATGACTTGGGAGTGGGGGTGGCTAAAGATAGAAGGAAAGAGTTTTGTTTGGGATTTGGGAGTTGCAAATAAAGATAGAAATGAAGGAAAGAGTTTTGTTTAAATTTGGGAGTAAGCAATAAGGATAGAAGGAAATAGCTTTTGTTTGGGATTTGGGGAGGGTAATAAGTATAGAAATGGAAGGAAAGAGTTTGTTATTGAGACAAGGGATAGAAGGAAGAGTTTTGTTGGGATTTGGGAGAGGGCAATAAGGATAGAAGGAAAGAGTTTTGTTTGGGATTTGGGAGGTAATAAGAATAGAAAATGAAGGAAAGAAGCTTTGTTTGGGATTTGGGAGGTAATACAGGATAGAAGGAAAGAGCTGTTTTGGATTTGGGAGTGGTAATAAAGATAGAAATGGAAGGAAGAGTTTTGTTTGATTTGGGAGTGGGTAATAAAGATAGGGGAAATGGAAGGAAAGAGTTTTGTTTGGGATTTGGGAGGGCCAAAAGATAGAAACGGAAAGAGTTTTGTTTGGGATTTGGGAGAGGGTAATAAAGATAGAAATGGAAGAAAGAGTTTTGTTTGGGATTTGGGAGTGGGTACAAGATAGAAGGAAAGAGTTTTGTTTGGGATTTGGGAGGCGGGTAATAAAGATAGAAATGGAAGGAAAGAGTTTTGTTTGGGATTTGGGAGGGTAATAAGGATAGAAATGGAAGGAAAAGAGTTTTGTTTGGGATTTGGGAGTGGGTACAAGGATAGAAGGAAAAGAGTTTTGTTTGATTTGGGAGTGGTAATAAAGATAGAAATGGAAAAAGAGTTTGTTTGGGATTTGGGAGTGGGCACAAGGATATAAATGGAAGGAAAGAGTTTTGTTTTGGGGATTTGGGAGTGGGTACAAGGATAGAAATGGAAGGAAAGAGTTTGTTTGGGATTTGGGAGTGGGCAATAAGGATAGGAGAGTTTTGTTTGGGATTTGGGAGTGGGCACAAGGATAGAAATGGAAAGAGTTTGTTTGGGATTTGGGAGGGCACAAGGATATAAATGGAAGGAAAGAGTTTTGTTTTGGGATTTGGGAATGGGCACAAGGATAGAAATGGGAAGGAAAGAGTTTTGTTTGGGATTTGGGAGTGGCAATAAGGATGAGGAAAGAGTGTTTGGATTTGGGAGGAAAGAGTTTTGTTTGGAATTTGGGAGTAGGTACAAGGGATGTGAGGAAAGAGTTTTGTTTGGGATTTGGGAGGGGCAATAAGGATGAGAAAGAGTTTTGTTTGGAATTTGGGAGTGGAAAATAAGGGGGTGGAGGAAAGATTTTGTTTGGGATTTGGGAGTGGGCAATAAGGATATAAATGGAAGGAAAGAGTTTTGTTTGGGATTTGGGAGTGGGCAATAAGGATAGAAATAGAAGGAAAGAGTTTTGTTTGAGATTTGGGGAGTGGGCAATAAGGAGAGAAAAAGGAAAGAGTTTTGTTTTGGAATTTGGGAATGTGTAATAAGAATAGAAGAAGGAAAGAGTTTTGTTTGAGATTTGGGAGTGGGTAATAAGAATAGAAGAAGGAAAGAGTTTTGCTTGGGATTTGGGAGGGCACAAGATAGAAGAAGGAAAGAGTTTTGTTTTTGAATTTGGGAATGTGTAATAAGAATAGAAATGAAGGAAAGAGTTTTGTTTGGGATTTGGGAATGTGTAATAAGAATAGAAATGGAAGGAAAGAGTTTTGTTTTGGAATTTGGGAATGTGTAATAAGGGATAGAAATAGAAGGAAAGAGTTTTGTTTGGGATTTGGGAGTGGCAATAAAGATAGAAGGAAAGAGTTTTGTTTGGATTTGGGAGTGGGTAATAAAGATAGAAGGAAAGAGTTTTGTTTGGGATTTGGGAGGGCAATAAGGATAGAAATGGAAAGAGTTTTGTTTGGGATTTGGGAGTGAAGGAAAGAGTCTGGATATAAAATGGAAGGAAAGAGTTTTGTTTGGGATTTGGGAGTGGGTAATAAGGATAGAAATGGAAGGAAAGAGTTTTTGTTTGGGATTTGGGAGTGGGCAATAAGGATGTGAGGAAAGAGTTTTGTTTGGAATTTGGGAGTGGGCAATAAGGGATGTGAGAAAGAGTTTTGTTTTAATTTGGGAGTAGGTAATATGATGGAGAAAGAGTTTTGTTTGGGATTTGGGAGGGCAATAAGGAAAGAAGAAGGAAAGAGTTTTGTTTGGGATTTGGGAGTGGGTAATAAGGATAGAAATGGAAGGAAAGAGTTTTTTGTTTGGGATTTGGAATGGGCAATAAGGATAGAAATGGAAGGAAAGAGTTTTGTTTGGGATTTGGGAGTGGGCACAAGGATGTGAGGAAAAGAGTTTTTGTTGGGGTTTTGGAGTGGGCAATATGATGTGAGGAAAGAGTTTTGGGATTTTGGAGGGGCAAATAAGGATGTGAGGAAAGAGTTTTGTTTTGGGATTTCGAGTGGGCAATAAGGATATAAATGGAAGGAAAGTTTTTGTTTGGGATTTGGGAGTGGACAATAAGGATAGAAGGAAAAGAGTTTTGTTTGGGATTTGGGAGTGGGCAATAAGGATAGAAGGAAAAGAGTTTTGTTTGGGATTTGGGAGTGGCAATAAGGATAGAAGGAAAGTTTTGTTTGGGATTTGGGAGTGGGTAATAAGGATGGAAATAGAAGGGAAAGAGTTTTGTTTGGGATTTGGGAGTGGGTAATAAGGATAGAAATAGAAGGAAGAGTTTTGTTTGGGATTTGGGAGTGGGTAATAAGGATAGAAATGGAAGGAAAGAGTTTTGTTTGGGATTTGGGAGTGGGTAATAAGAATAGAAATGGAAGGAAAGAGTTTTGTTTGGGGATTTGGGAGGGGTAATAAGGATAGAAGGAAAGAGTTTTTTGTTTGGGATTTGGGAGTGGGTAATAAAGATAGAAATGGAAGGAAAGAGTTTTGTTTGGGATTTGGGAGTGGGTAATAAGGATAGAAATGGAAGGAAAGAGTTTTGTTTGGGATTTGGGAGTGGGTAATAAAGATCAAGAAATGGAAGGAAGAGTTTTGTTTGGGATTTGGGAGTAAAATAAAGATAGAAATGGAAGGAAAGAGTTTTGTTTGGGATTTGGGAGTGGGTAATAAGGATAGAAATGGAAGGAAAGAGTTTTGTTTGGGATTTGGGAGTGGGTAATAAGGATAGAAATGGAAGGAAAGAGTTTTGTTTGGGATTTGGGAGTGGGTAATAAAGCCGAAAATGGAAGGAAAGAGTTTTGTTTGGGATTTGGGAGTGGGTAATAAGGATAGAAATAGAAGGAAAGAGTTTTGTTTGGGATTTGGGAGTGGGCAATAAAGATAGAAATGGAAGGAAAGAGTTTGTTTGGGATTTGGGAGTGGGTAATAAGGATAGAATGAAAGAGTTTTGTTTGAGATTTGGGAGTAATAAGGATAGAAATGGAAGGAAAGAGTTTTGTTTGGGATTTGGGAGTGGGCAATAAGATAGAAGGAAAGAGTTTTGTTTGGGATTTGGGAGTGGGCAATAAGGAAAGAAGGAAAGAGTTTTGTTTGGATTTGGGAGTGGGCAATAAGGATATAAATGGAAGGAAAGAGATTTGGGAAGAGTTTTTGTTTGGGATTTGGGAATGGGCAATAAGGATAGAAATGGAAGGAAAGAGTTTTGTTTGGGATTTGGGAGTGGCAATAAGGATGTGAGGAAAAGAGTTTTGTTTGGGATTTGGGAGTAGGTAATAAGGATGTGAGGAAAGAGTTTTGTTTGGATTTGGGAATGGGCATGTTAAGGATAGAAATGGAAGGAAAGAGTTTTGTTTGGGATTTGGGAGTGGGCAATAAGGATGTGAGAAAGAGTTTGTTTGGGATTTGGAGTAGGTAATAAGGATGTGGAGGAAAGAGTTTTGTTTGGGATTTGGGAGGGGCAATAAGGATGTGAGAAAGAGTTTTGTTTGGGATTTGGGAGTGGGCAATAAGGGTGTGAGGAAAGAGTTTTGTTTGGGATTTGGAGTGTGTTACATGTGAGAAGAGTTTTGTTTTGGGATTTGGGGATTTTGGAGTGGGGCACAAGGGTGTGAGAAAGAGTTTTGTTTGGGATTTTGGAGTGGGCACATGGGTGTGAGGAAAGAGTTTTGTTTGGGATTTTGGAGAGTTTTGTTTGGATTTTGGATATAAATATAAATAGAAGGAAAAGAGTTTTGTTTGGGATTTGGGAGGGCAATAAGGATATAAATGGGAAGAGTTTTGTTTGGGATTTGGGAGTGGGCATTAAGGATAGAAATAGAAGGGAGAGTTTTGTTTTGGGATTTGGGAGGGGGCAATGATATAAATGAAGGAAAGAGTTTTGTTTGGGATTTGGGAGGGGCAATAAGGATAGAAATAGAAGGAAAAGAGTTTTGTTTGGGATTTGGGAGGGGCAATAAGGATATAAATGGAAGGAAAGAGTTTTGTTTGGGATTTGGGAGTGGGCACAAGGATAGAAATAGAAGGAAAGAGTTTTTGTTTTGGGATTTGGGAGTGGGCAATAAGGAGAGAAAAAGGAAAGAGTTTTGCTTTTGGAATTTGGGAATGTAATAAGAATAGAAGAAGGAAAGAGTTTTATTTGAGATTTGGGGAGGAGGTAATAGAATAGAAGAAGGAAAGAGTTTGTTTGGGATTTGGAGGGCAATAAGGATAGAAGAAGGAAAGAGTTTTGTTTTGGAATTTGGGGAATGTGTAATAAGAATAGAAATGGAAGGAAAGAGTTTTGTTTGGGATTTAACGTGGAATAAGAATAGAAATGGAAGGAAAGAGTTTTGTTTTTGGAATTTGGAATGTGTAATAAGATAGAAATAGAAGGAGAGAGTTTGTTTGGGATTTTGGGAGTGGCAATAAGGATAGAAGGAAAGAGTTTTGTTTGGGATTTGGGAGTGGGTAATAAAGATAGAAATGAAGGAAAGAGTTTTGTTTGGGATTTGGGAGTGGGCACAAGGATAGAAATGGGAAGGAAAGAGTTTGCCTATCAGAGTGGGCATATGAGAGAAATGAAGGAAAGAGTTTGGTTTGGGATTTGGGAGGGGCAATATGATATAAACAAAGGAAAGAGTTTTGTTTGGGATTTGGTGGGCAATAATATTGTTAAATGGAAGGAAAGAGTTTTGTCTGGGATTTGGGAGGTGGCCAAGAACAGAGAGCAGAGTTTCCGGGTTGTGATGTTTTATCCAAATTTATTGTTATTGAGTTTGTCGTGTATCGGGTGAAGAAATCTGACACTTTCTTTTCTGTGCTTGTATGTAAGAATATCTTAATCCATCAACTTTATTTTAAGCAGTTTATTTACTCAGTAATGTGTTGTTTTCAAATCAATGATATTGTACTTTGTGCTGATATTATTGTCCATGAATGATACGGATAGTCTGTGATACTGCGCTGCATTCACAGAGAACATTCATGCTAATTTAGTATTGTTATATACCAATGTAGAAGTTGCTATGAAAGAGTTTTGTAAATTACATTGTGAATTCCGCCCACTGTGCCTTGGAGCTATGTAAGACGTTCACGTATTTCATTATTCCCCATATTTCATTATTGCCCATATTTCCATTATTTCATTATTTCATGTATTTCATTATCTCATGTATTTCATCATTTCCCATATTTCATTATTTATTATTTCATGTATTTCATTATTTCATGTATTTCAATTTTTCTTGTATTTCATCATCATATTTATTATTTCATGTATTTCATCAATTTATATCATATTCATTATTTTTCTCCTTCCTTGTATACATCTTTTAAGTATCAGCACATTTTTCAATAGGTTATGCAGATAAGGTGATTATGATAATAACAAGAGCAGAAGAAAAAGTAAATTGAATAAAGAAGAAGACAAAAGAGAAAAGAGAACACAGCTTCAAAGCTTCAAAAGTTGTTTCCTTCAAGCACTGTAGTGTGATTTACTTGTGATGTTTGTGACAGTTTATTTGACAGCTCAGCCAGCTACGTTCTTAAAGCTGTCTTTCATGATTTGTGTGTATTTGTGTGTGTGTGTGTATGATGTGTGCATGATGTGTGTGTGCATGATGTGTGTCCTAGAGGGTTGAGGACTATAGTCCAAAGGCAAGTGTTCGGACTCTCACAAACGTCGAATCATTTTCTCAATTTTTCAAACAAAATCTTCCTCCTGGATCCAGGAAGGTGTATTGACATCAAATCCTATCAGAGACTGGATGATAAAGGAGGTCTTATGTGCACATCACAACACCAGCACGTTAAAGAGATCCCTTGGATGTTTTCCGAGCAGTCCGGGCAAAATCCTAACAAAAAATCCAGAGATCACCTTAGTTGGGATGTGGGTAAAATCAAATAACAATTTTAAATCAAGTCCTTGTGGCTGTACTGGAACCCACTTATCTTTACACTTCATTCATGTCTGTACTGGTAGGTCCCACTTCTATCTTTACATTCTATTCATGTCTGTACTGTAGGCCCTAACTATTTCTTTACACTCTTTCATGTCTGTACTGGTAGGCCCTACTTCTATCTTTACACTCTATCTCATGTCTGTACTGGTAGGCCCTACTTCTATTTACATTTTTTCAGTTCATACTGGTAGGCCCTACTTATCTTACACACTCTTTCTATGTCTGTACTGGTAGGCCCTAACTATTTCTTTTGCACTCTTCTCTCATGTCTGTACTGGTAGGCCCTAACTATTTCTTTTACACTCCATCTCATGTCTGTACTGGTAGGCTCTATTTCATCTTTACACTCTATCTCATGTCTGTACTGTAGGCCCAACTATTTCTTTTTATACTCTATCTCATGTCTGTACTGGTAGGCCCTACTTCTATCTTTACACTCTTTCATGTCTGTACTGATAGGCTCCACTTGTATCTCTTACATCTCTTTCTCATGTCTGTACTGATAGGCCTACTTATCTTTACACTTTCTCATGTCTGTACTGGTAGGTTCCACTTCTATCTTTACACTTTTTCATGTCTGTACTAGTAGGTTCCACTTATCTTTGCACTCTTTCTCATGTCTGTACTGGTAGCCCTAACTATTTTTTTTGCACTCTTTCTCATGTCTGTACTGGTAGGTCCCACCTCTATCTTTACACTCTTTCATGTCTGTGCCTTTTGGTTCCGTTTCTATCTTTACACTCTTTCATGCCTGTACTGGTAGGTTCCACTTATCTTTACACACTTTCTCATGTCTGTACTGGTAGGTTCCACTTCTATCTTTACACTCTTCTCATGTGTACTGCAGGCCCTAACTGTTTATTTACACTCTTTCTCATGTGTGTACTGTAGGCCCTAACCGTTTATTTACACTCTTTCATGTCTGCACTGGTAGGTTCCACTTCATCTTTACACACTTTCATGTCTGTACTGGTAGGCCCTAACTGTTTATTTACACTCTTTCTCATGTCTGTACTGTGGCCCTAACTGTTTTTACAGTCTTTCTGTTGTTCTGTACTGGTAGGCCCTAACTGTTTCTTTGCACTCTTTCTCATGTCTGTACTGGCAGACCCTAAATCGTTTCTAACTGCTTCTTATGTCTGTAATTGTAGGTCCTTCTTTATCTTTGGCAGTGTCTGTACTGGTAGACCCTAACTGTTTCTTTACACTTTCTGCTCATGTCTGTATTGGTAGGCCTTCAATTTTTCACACTCTTTCTCATGTCTGTACTGGTAGGGGCTAACTTTATCTTTTTTTACACTCTTTCATGTCTGCATTGGCAGGCCCTAACTATTTTTTACACTTTTCTTATGTCTGTACTGGTAGTCCCTGACTGTTTCTTTACACTCTTTCTCTTGTCTGTACTGGTAGACCCTAACTATTTTTTACACTCTTTCTCTCATGTCTGTACTGGTCCCTAACTGTTTCTTTACACTTTTCATGTCTGTACTTGTAGGCCATATTTCATCTTTACATTCTGTCTCATGTCTGTACTGGTAGACCCTAACTGTTTCTTTACACTCTTTCTTATGTCTGTACTGGTAGTCCCTGACTTCCTGTCTTTTACACTCTTTCCTATGTCTGTACTGGTAGGCCTCATTTCTTTTTTTACATTCTTTCTATGTCTGTACTTGTAGACCCTAACTTTTATTTACACTCTTTTCATGTCTGTACTTGTAGGCCCTACTTCTATATTTACACTCTGTCCTGTTCGTACTGCAGACCCAACTATTTCTTTACACTCTTTCTTCATGTCTGTACTGGTAGTCCCTATTTCTATCTTTACACTCTTTCCCTATGTCTGTACAGGTCTTCCTACTTTTCTATATTTAGGCATTCTTTCTTATGTCTGTACTGGTAGGCCCTAACTGTTTCTTTACACTCTTTCTCATGTCTGTACTGGTAGGCCCTACTTCTATATTTACACTCTTTCTCATGTCTGTACTGGTAGGCCCTAACTATTTCTTTTTACACTCTTTCTCTCCTGTCTAACTGGTAGGCCCTAACTGTTTCTTTACAACTCTTCTTCTTATGTACTGGTAGGCCTCTTACTTATCTTTACACTCTTTCTCATGTCTGTACTGGTAGGGCCCTAACTGCTTCTTTACACTCTTTCTCATGTTTGTACTGTGGGTATTCTAACCGTTTCTTTACACTCTTTCTCATGTCTGTACTGGTAGGCCCTAACTGTTTCTTTACACTCTTTCTCATGTCTGTACTGGTAGGCCCTAACTTCTATCTTTAACACTCTTTCTTCATGTCTGTACTGGAAAAAACTTTCTCCTGTCTATACTGGTAGGCCCTAACTGTTTCCTTTTTTACACTCTTTCTTATGTCTGTACTGTAGGTCTTACTTATCTTTACACTCTTCTCATGTCTATACTGGTAGGCCTTTTCTATCTTTACACTCTACTCATGTCTGTAGGTGGCTCCAACTGTTTCTTACACTCTTTCTCTTATGTCTGTACCGGTAGGCCCTACTTTATCTTACACTCTTTCTCATGTCTGTACTGGTAGGCCCTAACTGTTTCTTTACACCTCTTTCTCATGTCTGTACTGGTAAGCCCTAACTTTTCTTTACACTCTTTCTGATGTCTGTACTGGTAGGCCCTAACTGTTTCTTTACACTCTTTTTCTGATGTCTGTCCTGGTAGGCCTCTAACTGCTTTTTACACCTTTTCATGTTCATACTTTTCTATTGTTTTTACATACTTCATGTCTAAATAGTAGGCCCTAACTGTTTCTTTACACTTTTCTCATGTCTGTACTGGTAGGCCCTAACTGTTTCTTTTACACTCTTTCTCATGTCTGTACCGGTAGCCCTACTTTATCTTTACACTCTTTCTTTATCTGTCTGTACTGGTATTATAACTGTTTCTTTTTTTACACTCACTTTCTCATGTCTGTACTAGTATTCTCTTCTGTCTTTACACTCTTTCTGATGTCTGTACTGGTGGGCCCTAACTGTTTCTTTACACTTTCATGTCTGTACTGGTAGGCCTTAAACTGTTTCTTTTACATTATTTCTTATGTCTGTACTGATAGGCCCTAACTGTTTACTTTACACTCTTTTCATGTCTGTACTGGTAGGCCCTAACTTCTATCTGTACACTTTTTCTTGCGTCTGTACTGGTAGGCCTCAACTGTTTCTTTTGCCACTCTTCTTATCTCTGTACTGGTAGGCCCTACTTCTATCTTTACACTCTTTCTCATGTCTGTACTGGTAGGCCCTACTTATCTTTGCACTCTTCCTCATGTGTACTGGTAGCCTTAATTGTTTCTTTACACTATTTCTCATGTCTGTACTGGTAGGCCCTACTTCATCTTTACACTCTTTCTCTATGTCTGTACTGTAGGCCTTACTTCTATCTTTACACTCTTTTCTATGTCTGTACTGGTAGGCCCTAACTTCTATCTTTACACTCTTTTCATGTCTGTACTGGTTGACCCTACTTCTATCTTTACACTCTTTCTCATGTCTGTACTGGTTGGCCCTACTTCTATCTTTACACATCCTCTCATATCTGTACTGGTAGGCCCTAACTATTTCTTTGCACTTTTTCATGTTCTACTGTAGGCCCTACTTATCTTTACACTCTTTCATGTTTGTAATGCAGTAGGCCCTAACTATTTCCTTGCACTCTTTCTTATGTCTGTACTGGTAAGCCCTAACTATTTCTTTACACTCTTACTTATGTCTGTACTGGTAGGCCCCAACTGTTTCTTTACACTCTTTCTCATGTCTGTACCGGTAGGCTCTACTTTCTCTTTATAATTTTTTCTCTATGTCTGTACTTGTAGGCCCTAACTGTTTCTTTACACTCTTTCATGTCTGTACTTGGTAAGTCTTCAATTCTATCTTTACACTCTTTTCTTATGTCTGTACTGGTAGGCCCTACTTATCTTTACACTTTTTCTTATGTCTATACTGGTAGGCCCTACTTCTATCTTTACACTCTTTCTTATGTCTATACTGGTAGGCCTCTACTTCTATCTTTACACTCTTCTATGTCTATACTGTAGGCTAACTGTTTCTTTACACTCTTTCTCATGTCTGTACCGGGTAGGCCTCCCACTGCTATCTTTACACTCTTTCTTTTGTCTGTACTGGGTAGGCCCTAGTTCCCTATCTTTACACTCTTCTTTATGTCTATACTGGTAGGCCCTACTTCTATCTTTACACTCTTTCTCATGTCTGTACTGGTAGGCCCTAACTGTTTCTTTACACTCTTTCTGATGTCTGCACTGGTAGGCCCTAACTGTTTCTTTACACTCTTTCTTATGTCTGTACTGGTAGGCCCTAACTGTTTCTTTACACTCTTTCTTATGTCTGTACTGGTAGGCCCTAACTGTATCTTTACACTCTTTCTTATGTCTATACTGGTAGGCCCTAACTGTATCTTTACACTCTTTCTCATGTCTATACTGGTAGGCCCTACTTCTATCTTTACACTCTTTCTTATGTCTGTACTGGTAGGCCATAACTGTTTCTTTACACTCTTTCTTATGTCTGTACTGGTAGGCCCTATTTCTATCTTTACACTCTTTCTGATGTCTATACTGGTAGGCCCTAACTGTTTCTTTACACTCTTTCTTATGTCTGTACTGGTAGGCCCTACTTCTATCTTTACACTCTATCTTGTATCTATACTGGTAGGCCTCTACTTATCTTTACACTCTTTTCTATGTCTGTACTGGTAGGCCCTAACTGTTTACACTCTTCTTTATGTCTGTACTGCAGGCCCTATTTATCTCTTACACTCTTCTGATGTCTATACTGGTAGGTCTCTTAACTGTTTCTTTTACACTCTTCTTATGTCTGTAAATTGGTAGGCCCTACTTCATCTTTACACTCTTCTTGAAGCCTATACTGGTAGGCCCTAAACATTTCTTTTTACAATTCTTTCACAGTCTGTACTGGTAGGCCCTACTCTGTCTTTTACACTTTTCATGTCGCTACTGGTAGGTCTCAACTGTTCTCACTTTCTCTCATGTCTGTACTCATAGTTCCACTTCTATCTTTGCACTCTTTCTCATGTCTGTACTGGTAGGCCACTTCCCATCTTCTTCATGTCTGTACTGGTAGGTTCCACTCTTTCTTATGTCTGTACTGGTGAGCCCCTAACTATCTTCTTTGCTCTTCCTCATGTCTGTACTGGTAGGTCCCTAATTCTGTCTTTACACTCTTTCTCATGTCTGTACTGGTAGACCCGCTTCTATCTTTACACTCTTTCTCATGTCTGTACTGGTAGACACTAACTATTTCTTTACACTCTTTCTCATGTCTGTACTGGTAAGCCCTAACTATTTCTTAACACTCTTTCTCATGTCTGTACTGGTAGGCCCTGACTGTTTCTTTACACTCTTTCTGATGTCTGTCCTGGTAGGCCCTAACTATTTCTTTACACTCTTTCTCATGTCTATACTGGTAGGCCCTAGCTGTTTCTTTACACTCTTTCTCATGTCTGTACTGGTAGGCCCTAACTGTTTCTTTACACTCTTTCTCATGTCTGTACTGGTAGGCCCTAACTGTTTCTTTACAGTCTTTCTCATGTCTGTACCGGTAGGCCCTACTTCTATCTTTACACTCTTTCTCATGTCTGTACTGGTAGGCCCTAACTGTTTCTTTACACTCTTTCTCATGTCTGTACTAGTAAGCCCTACTTCTGTCTTTACACTCTTTCTGATGTCTGTACTGGTAGGCCCTAACTGTTTCTTTACACTCTTTCTTATGTCTGTACTGGTAGGCCCTAACTGTTTCTTTACATTCTTTCTTATGTCTGTACTGGTAGGCCCTAACTGTTTCTTTACACTCTTTCTTATGTCTGTACTGGTAGGCCCTAACTGTTTCTTTACACTCTTTCTCATGTCTGTACTGGTAAGCCCTACTTCTATCTTTACACTCTTTCTTATCTCTGTACTGGTAGGCCCTACTTCTATCTTTACACTCTTTCTCATGTCTGTACTGGTAGGCCCTACTTCTATCTTTACACTCTTCCTCATGTGTGTACTGGTAGGCCTTAATTGTTTCTTTACACTATTTCTCATGTCTGTACTGGTAGGCCCTAACTGTTTATTTACACTCTTTCTCATGTCTGTACTGGTAGGCCCTACTTCTATCTGTACACTCTTTCTTATGTCTGTACTGGTAGGCCCTAACTGTTTCTTTACACTCTTTCTCATGCCTGTACTGGTAGGCCCTACTTCTATCTTTACACTCTTTCTCATGTCTGTACTGGTAGGCCCCACTTCTATCTTTTTGCACTCTTTCTCATGTCTTGTACTGGTATATTTACTTATCTTTTTACATTTTATGTCTGAATGAAATTTTTACTTGTCTTACACTCTTTCATGTTTGCATGTGTGTAGGCCCTAACTATTTCTTTGCACTCTTTTTCTATGTTCAAATATAAGCTCTAACTACTTTACACTTTACTATGTCTGTACTGTGGCCCCAACTGTTTCTTTACACTCTTTCATGTCTGTACCTGGTAGTCATTTATCTTTACACTCTCTTTCTATGTTCAAATTTTATCAACTGTTTCTTTACACTCTTTCTCATATGTCTGTACTGGTAAGCCCTAATTCCTCCTCTTACACTCTTTCTTATGTCTGTACCAGCCCTACTTATCTTTACACTCTTCTTATGTCTATACTGGTAGGCCCTTCTTCTATCTTTTACACTCTTCCTCATGTCTGTACTGGTAGGCCCTACTTCTATCTTTACACTCTTTCTTATGTCTTTACTGGTGAACCTTACTTCTATCTTTTACACTCTTTCTTATGTCTATATAGCAGGTCTATTTATCTTTTAATTTTTCTTGTTGTCTATACTGGTAGGCCTACTTCTATCTTTACACTCTTTCTTGTATGTCTATACTGGTAGGCCCTACTTCTATCTTTACCTCTTTCTTATGTCTGTACTGGTAGGCCCTAACTGTTTCTTTACACTCTTTCTGATGTCTGCACTGGTAGGCCCTAACTGTTTCTTTACACTCTTTTCTTATGTCTGTACTGGTAGGCCCTAACTGTTTCTTTTTACACTCTTCTGTATGTCTGTACTGGTAGGCCCTAATTGTATCTTTACACTCTTTTCTTATGTCTATACTGGTAGGCCCTCACTGTATCTTTACACTCTTTCTCATGTCTATACTGGTAGCCCAGCCTATCTTTTACACTTTTTCTTTATGTCAATGGTAGGGGCTATAACTTGCTTCTTTACACTCTTTCTTATGTCTGTACTGGTAGGCCCTACTTCTATCTTTACACTCTTTCTTGTATCTATACTGGTAGGCCCTAACATTTTCTTTACACTCTTTCTCATGTCTGTACTGGTAGGCCCTACTTCTATCTTTACACTCTTTCTTATGTCGCTACTGGTAGGCCCTAACTGTTTCTTTACACTCTTTCTCATGTCTGTACTGATAGGCTCCACTTCTATCTTTACACTCTTTCTCATGTCTGTACTGATAGGCTCCACTTCTATCTTTGCACTCTTTCTCATGTCTGTACTGGTAGGTTCCACTTCTATCTTTACACTCTTTCTCATGTCTGTACTGGTAGGTTCCACTTCTATCTTTGCACTCTTTCTCATGTCTGTACTGGTAGCCCTAACTATTTTTTTTGCACTCTTTCTCATGTCTGTACTGGTAGGTCCCACTTCTATCTTTACACTCTTTCTCATGTCTGTACTGGTAGGTTCCACTTCTATCTTTACACTCTTTCTCATGCCTGTACTGGTAGGTCCTAACTGTTTATTTACACTCTTTCTCATGTCTGTACTGGTAGACACTAACTGTTTCTTTACAGTCTTTCTCATGTCTGTACTGGTAGGCCCTAACTGTTTCTTTACACTCTTTCTCATGTCTGTACTGGTAGACCCTAACTGTTTCTTTACACTCTTGCTCATGTATGTACTGGTAGGCCCTAACTATTTCTTTACACTCTATCTCATGTCTGTACTGGTAGGCCCTAACTGTTTCTTTACACTCTTTCTCATGTCTGTACTGGTAAGCCCTACTTCCATCTTTACACTCTTTATGATGTCTGTACTGGTAGGCCCTAACTGTTTGTTTACACTCTTTCTTATGTCTGTACTGGTAGGCCCTAACTGTTTCTTTACACTCTTTTTTATGTCTGTACTGGTAGGCCCTAACTGTTTCTTTCCACTCTTTCTTATGTCTGTACTGGTAGGCCCTAACTGTTTCTTTACACTCTTTCTCATGTCTGTACTGGTAAGCCCTACTTCTATCTTTACACTCTTTCTATCTCTGTACTGGTAGGCCCTACTTCTATCTTTACACTCTTTCTCATGTCTGTACTGGTAGGCCCTACTTCTATCTTTACACTCTTCCTCATGTGTGTACTGGTAGGCCTTAACTGTTTCTTTACACTATTTCTCATGTCTGTACTGGTAGGCTCTAACTGTTTATTTACACTCTTTCTCATGTCTGTACTGGTAGGCCCTACTTCTATCTGTACACTCTTTCTTATGTCTGTACTGGTAGGCCCTAACTGTTTCTTTACACTCTTTCTCATGCCTGTACTGGTAGGCCCTACTTCTATCTTTACACTCTTTCTCATGTCTGTACTGGTAGGCCCCACTTCTATCTTTGCACTCTTTCTCATGTCTGTACTGGTAGGCCCTACTTCTATCTTTACACTCTTTCTTATGTCTATACTGGTAAGCCCTACTTCTATCTTTACACTCTTTCTCATGACTTGTAGTGGTTGACCCTACTTATCTTTACACCATTCATGTCTGTACCAGGTCTCTACTTCTATCTTTTACACTCTTTCTACATCTGTACTGTGGCTCTAACTATTTCTTTGCACTTTTTCTCATGTCTCTACCATAGGCCTCACTTCTATCTTCACTCTTTCTTATGTTTGTACGTGTAGGCCCTAACTATTTCTTTGCACTCTTTCTTATGTCTGTACTGGTAGGCCCTAACTATTTCTTTTACACTCTTACTATGTCTGTACTGTTAGGCCCTAACTGTTTCTTTACACTCTTTCTCATGTCTGTACCGGTAGGCCCCTACTTCTATCTTTACACTCTTTCTTATGTCTGTACTTGTAGGCCCTAACTGTTTTCTTACACTCTTTCTCATGTCTGTACTGGTAAGCCTAATTCTATCTTTACACTCTTTCTTATGTCCTTGTACTGTAGGCCCTAACTGTTTCTTTACACTCTTTCTCATGTCTGTACTATGGGCTCCACTTCTATCTTTACACTCTTTCTCATGTCTGTACTGATAGGCTCCACTTCTATCTTTGCACTCTTTCTCATGTCTGTACTGATAGGCTCCACTTCTATCTTTGCACTCTTTCTCATGTCTGTACTGGTAGGTTCCACTTCTATCTTTACACTCTTTCTCATGTCTGTACTGGTAGGTTCCGCTTCTATCTTTGTACTCTTTCTCATGTCTGTACTGGTAGCCCTAACTATTTTTTTTGCACTCTTTCTCATGTCTGTACTGGTAGGTCCTACTTCTATCTTTACACTCTTTCTCATGTCTGTACTGGTAGGTTCCGCTTCTATCTTTACACTCTTTCTCATGCCTGTACTGGTAGGTTCCACTTCTATCTTTACACACTTTCTCATGTCTGTACTGGTAGGTTCCACTTCTATCTTTACACTCTTTCTCATGTCTGTATTGGTAGGCTAACTGTTTATTTACACTCTTTCTCATGTCTGTACTGGTAGGCTAACTGTTTTCTTTACAGTCTTTCTCATGTCTGTACTGGTAGGCCCTAACTGTTTCTTTACACTCTTTCTCATGTGTGTACTGGTAGGCCCCTAACTGTTTCTTTACCTCTTTCTCATGTCTGTACTGGTAGACCCTAACTGTTTCTTTTACCTCTTGCTCATCTGTATGTGGTAGGCCCTAACTGTTTTCTTTACACTCTTTCATGTCTGTACTGGTAGGCCCTAACTGTTTCTTTCCACTCTTTCTTATGTCTGTACTTGATGGCCCTACTTCTATCTTTACCTCTTTCTCATGTCTGTACTGTGTAGGCCCTAACTATTTCTTTACCTCTATCTCATGTCTGTACTGGTAGGCCCTAACTGTTTCTTTACACTCTTTCTCATGTCTGTACTGGTAAGCCCTAATTCTATCTTTACACTCTTTCTTATGTCTGTACTGGTAGGCCCTAACTGTTTCTTTACACTCTTTCTCATGTCTGTACCGGTAGGCCCTACTTCTATCTTTACACTCTTTCTTATGTCTTACTTTGGTAGGCCCTAACTGTTTCTTTACACTCTTTCTCATGTCTGTACTGGTAGGCCCCATGTCTATCTTTACACTCTTTCTTATGTCTATACTGGTAGGCCTTCTTCTATCTTTACACTCCCTCATGTCTGTACTGGTAGGCCCTACTTCTATCTTTACACTCTTTCTTATGTCTGTACTGTAGATCTTTACTTCTATCTTTACACTCTTTCTTATGTCTATACTGGTAGGCCCTACTTCTATCTTTATACTCTTTCTTATGTCTATACTGGTAGGCCCTACTTCTATCTTTACACTCTTTCTTATGTCTATACTGGTAGGCCCTACTTCTATCTTTACACTCTTTCTTATGTCTGTACTGGTAGGCCCTAACTGTTTCTTTTTACACTCTTTCTGATGTCTGCACTGGTAGGCCCTAACTGTTTCTTCACTCTTTCTTATGTCTGTACTGGTAGGCCCTAACTGTTTCTTTACCTCTTTCTTATGTCTGTACTGGTAGGCCCTAACTGTATCTTTACACTCTTTCTTATGTCTATACCGGTAGGCCCTCACTGTATCTTTACACTCTTTCTCATGTCTATACTGGTAGGCCTACTTCTATCTTTTACACTCTTTCTTATGTCTATACTGGTAGACCCTACTTCTATCTTTACACTCTTTCTTTTCTGTCTGTACTGGTAGAGCCTAACTGTTTCTTTACACACTTTCTTATGTCTGTACTGGTAGGCCCTAACTGTTTCTTTACACTCTTTCTTATGTCTGTACTGGTAGGCCTAGTTCTATCTTTACACTCTTTCTGATGTCTATACTGGTAGAGCCCTAACTGTTTTCTTTACATCTTTTTATGTCTGTACTGGTAGGCCTACTTCTATCTTTACACTTTCTTGTGTCTATACTGGTGAGCCTGAATTGTTTTTTTACACTCTTTCTCATGTATGTACTGAAATCCCTACTTCTATCTTTACACTCTTTCTTATGTCTCTACTGGTAGGCCCTAACTGTTTTCTTTACACTCTTTCTCATGTCTGTACTGATAGGCTCCACTTCTATCTTTACACTCTTTCTCATGTCTGTACTGATAGGCTCCACTTCTATCTTTGCACTCTTTCTCATTTCTGTACTGATAGGCTCCACTTCTATCTTTGCACTCTTTCTCATGTCTGTACTGGTAGGCCCTAACTGTTTATTTACACTCTTTCTCATGTCTGTACTGGTAGGCCCTAACTGTTTCTTTACAGTTTTTCTCATGTCTGTACTGGTAGGCCCTAACTGTTTCTTTACACTCTTTCTCATGTGTGTACTGGTAGGCCCTAACTTTTTCATTACACTCTTTCTCATGTCTGTACTGGTAGACCCTAACTGTTTCTTTACACTCTTTCTCATGTCTGTACTGGTAAGCCCTAACTGTTTTGTTACACTCTTTCTCATGTCTGTACTGGTAGGCCCTAACTGTTTCTTTACACTCTTTCTCATGTCTGTACTGGTAGGCCATAACTGTTTCTTTACAGTCTGTGTCATGTCTGTACCGGTAGGCCCTACTTCTATCTTTACACTCTTTCTCATGTCTGTACTGGTAGGGCCTAACTATTTCTTTACACTCTATCTCATGTCTGTACTGGTAGGCTCTAACTGTTTCTTTACACTCTTTCTCATGTCTGTACTGGTAAACCCTACTTCTATCTTTACACTCTTTTTGATGTCTGTACTGGTAGGCCCTAACTGTTTCTTTACACTCTTTCTTATGTCTGTACTGGTAGGCCCTAACTGTTTCTTTACACTCTTTCTTATGTCTGTACTGGTAGGCCCTGTTTCTTTACACTCTTTCTTATGTCTGTACTGGTAGGCCCTAACTGTTTCTTTACACTCTTTCTCATGTCTGTACTGGTAAGCCCTACTTCTATCTTTACACTCTTTCTTATGTCTCTACTGGTAGGCCCTACTTCTATCTTTACACTCTTCCTCATGTCTGTACTGGTAGGCCCTACTTCTATCTTTACACTCTTTCTCATGTCTGTACTGGTAGGCCCTACTTTTATCTTTACACTCTTCCTCATGTGTGTACTGGTAGGCCTTAACTGTTTCTTTACACTCTTTCTCATGTCTGTACTGGTAGGCCCTAACTGTTTATTTACACTCTTTCTCATGTCTGTACTGGTAGGCCCTACTTCTATCTGTACACTCTTTCTTATGTCTGTACTGGTAGGTCCTAACTGTTTCTTTACACTCTTTCTCATGCCTGTACTGGTAGGCCCTACTTCTATCTTTACACTCTTTCTCATGTCTGTACTGGTAGGCCCTACTTCTATCTTTGCACTCTTTCTCATGTCTGTACTGGTAGGCCCTACTTCTATCTTTACACTCTTTCTTATGTCTGTACTGGTAGGCCCTACTTCTATCTTTACACTCTTTCTCATGTCTGTACTGGTAGACCCTACTTCTATCTTTACACTCTATCTCATGTCTGTACTGGTAGGCCCTACTTCTATCTTTACACTCTTTCTCAT
>JAXRKP010001488.1:87500-120290 GCA_037039925.1 Doris montereyensis | reverse complement strand
CTCTAAAGAAATGTACGAGGACTTTAATGTCTTTTTCTCGGAAAAAGTATCCAACATCAGAAGGAATTTGGATATGATAAATGTAGCTCCTTGCCATGACAATGCCCAAGCCAAATAGCAACCTCCACTAATGCTACATCTCAACACAACATCTGTTGAAGAAATCAAAAGGCTCATTGAAAGCATGCCGTCAAAAACATGTGCATTAGACCCGTACCAACATGGATTATTAAAGAATGTTCTGATGTACTTGTTCTACCATTTCAATCATCGTGAATACCAGCATGAAAAGTGGGACATTTCCATTATCTTTGAAGGAAGCAATCGTTACTTCAATTCTTAAAATTAAATCTCCTGGATGATAATGAGCTAAAGAATTATCGACCGGTGTCAAATCTTCCGTTTCTTCCAAAGTTATCGAAAAAGCGTCAATCAAAGTCTCATCCAACACGTCAACGACAACAAGCTGACCACCAAGTTTCAATCAGCGTACAAAAAATGTCATTCCACGGAAACAGCTCTCCTAAGAGTTCACAACGACATCATACGCACCATTGACAACAAATCGTGTGCCATTCTGGTCCTCCTTGACCTAAGTGCTGCATTCGACACCATCGACCACGAAGTGCTACTTTCGAGACTGGTGAAATACTTCGGTATAAAAGACACCGCCTTGAAATGGTTCAGCAGCTACTTAGCAGAAAGGACCCAGGTCATCAAAGTTGATACAACAACATCGACACCATCTCCTTTTCTTTTTGGAGTACCCCAGGGTTCCATTCTCGGTCCTGTTCTCTTCACTCTATACACCGCACCCCTGGCAGACATCATAGATCGTCATGGTTTAAAGTATCATCTATACGCAGATGATACTCAACTTTACATTGATGCAACACCATTCGGCCGAACATCATCAATCGACATGATCCAGAAGTGCACCCAAGAGATACAGGAATGGATGACCATACATAAATTAAAGTTGAACAATGACAAGACTGATGTGATACTGTTTGGGACTAAATCATCTGTTTAAAAAATGGACATAAACTGTCTCGACATCTGCCGATCCAATGTGGACATTTCAGATGCAGTTAAGAATCTTGGATGTATATCTGATGCTCATTTAACTATGTCTACTCACATTAGTAAAGTATGCCAAACCTCATTATTTCATTTAAGAAATATAAGAAACATTAGAAATTTCATTGATTACGATACTACAAAATTACTTATTAATGCCTTTGTCCCCAGTCGACTTGACTACTGTAATTCTTTACTTCTTGGCTTACCTAAAAATTCTATTAAAAAACTTCAGAAAGTTCAGAACTTCACTGCTTAGTAATTGCTCTTAAGAATAAGAGTGACCATGTTACTCCCATTCTGAAAGGCCTCCACTGGCTGCCTATAATTGAGAGAATTAAATTCAAAATCCTTTGTTTAACATACAAATGCTTACATGAACGGGCCCCTAACTATCTCAGCGAACTTATCTCGCATCATGTGCCTTCACAAACCCTTAGATCTAGTTATGACAATAACCTTTCTATGCCTCGTGCGTTTACGCGTATGGGTGATAGAGCCTTCTCAGTATTTTCTCCTCATTTATGGAATGACCTCAGTGATTTGTGTAAATTGTCTTCGTCTTACGAATCTTTCAAGAAGAACCTTAAAACCCATCTTTTAGGTCGACTTTTTCTTAATGTATGCATGGTAATTTTAATTTTGATTTTATTCCAATCATAATAATATGTTTTAAAATGTATGAAATTGTCTTGTACGGCGCATAGAGCTTTTTAATGCTAAGATAATATGCCTTATAAATTCATGTTATTATAATTATTATTATTATTATTATTATTATTATTAACAAATGCGTTAGTAGATTTCAGACTAAAAAATCTGAAGTCTGAAAAATGTGAAAGGACCTAAAGACGGTTCCGATTTTTAAATCTGAAATCTTCTCGTATGAATAGTAGGGCATCACGGATCAGTGTGGAAATTGTAATCATCGTGAAAGTCAACGTGAAACTGAAATGAAGCAGCGTGCTTCCGCTTATGATTAGTATGAAAATCGGTGACAGGCCTGGAGGGGAATTTTATCCTGTTGTGCTAAACCATCTCATCTATTCATAACAGCGAACAAATAAGTATTTTAGTAAAAGGGAAGGAAAGGAAACTTACGAGAAAATATATTAAAAGTAGAAAACCTCAAATAATCTGAAATCAGAGGAAATCTGAAAGATTTACATCCCTGTCTGGAGTGTTTTCTTCTTCCTGGACGTCTTTTTTTCCTCCGTGAGTGAAGTTTTATTTTCTTGATGGGAGTGTTTTCCCCCCTAGGACTAGGAGTAAAAACTGTCTTCAGCCAGGGAGTGTTTTGTTTTCCGAAGTACCCCTACACTGCTATGTGAGTGGCATAAAGAAGGAATTTCAGGACACAAAGATAAGAACATAACATTCACATTATTTCCCCTCCTTCTGGAACTTAGTGACGAGGACAAACTTGTTCTGTGACTGGATAACTGCAGTTTCTTTTTCTGTGCTGAATAGATCTAGTAATGCAACCAGAACAAAGAAAATCACGTTGAAATTCTCTGAATCGTGACCTACATTTATCTCGGCCGACGCCTGCCATTTGAAAATTGAGAACGAAATAAAACGTGTTGGAAAAGCCTACCTTCAACGATTTCGTCGTATGTACGAAAGGCAAAGTTTGAATATTCAATTATTTAAAGGAATATCGAAGGCATACATGATATTTGTGTTGATATGTTGTCCGCTTGTTTATATTTTTTTTTTCTTAAAACTACAGTATGTAATATGTACAGTATTCTTAGTGATGATTCAATATGTTACAGCAATTATTTTGGAGATACGGGGACTCGGTGGTCCAGACGCAAGGTACCTCTCAACAAGAGGTCGTAGTTCGTGCCCGACAGATTAATATTATTTTTTAAAGTTTTTTTTCAAGTAAATTCCATCCCTGGTCGAGGTAGGTGGATCGACACCTAGTCTCATCGGAGACGGACAGTAATAAAGAGGTCCTCTGTACAGATTACAACATTCTGTGCACATTAAAGACCTCTTAACTGTTTACACGGCAGTCCGGACAAAATTACAAAAATCCTACCAAAATCCCCCAGATGACTTAAGTTGTGGATGAGAGTAAAATCAAATTCAGAAATACAGTAAGTGACGTATTATACCGTAACGAATAGTTTTGCTTACATCTTCTTATTTACCCTTCAGAAAGTCAGAAAGATACAAACACCGATATGTGGAGTTGAAGCCAAGAGTACTGACAATATCGTGTGGTACCATGAAAATGTAGATCTCATAAAACTTCTTGTCTTGGTCAACATTTTCAGTTTCTCAGCTCATCTGTAACTAAGTGTAACAGTGGATAAACTGCACTTACTGTATTGTAAAAAAAAACAAACGGTATAGCACCTAAAACAAAAGCCAAACTGCTTTGATCTCATGTGGCATTGGCTCGTGTCACTGAAAGTGTGTTTGTTTTATTGAAAGTTGCCCACTCCACCATATCATGCGGTGACCTCAGGGTGAAATAACAAAATAAAAGATATAGGAAAGAGCCAAAAAAAAAGAAATATAACTTTAAAGTAGTCATAATTGTACTTTATTAACGCTATCTAGAGAACACGATCTTATAATGATATCTTTTCGGACACTGACACATATGTGCACAACAAAGAACTCAACATTTCAATATTCTCTTTTCAAAACGCAAAAAACAGGAAGAAAGAAAAATTGAAGAAATGTATTTTAATAGCATTACATAGACAAAAAAATACATGAAATATAAAATTTATGGCAGCAAAGACTAACACTATCAGTAGAAAGCATTGGCAATGGCTGATTAGCGGCTAGTGTTGTCATAGTTATGGCCGACCTAGAGTTATGGAGGCGGTTGATTTAACTATGTGGAAGAAAAAACAGAGAGAGAGAGAGAGAGAGAGAGAGAGAGAGAGAGAGAGAGAGAGAGAGAGAGAGAGAGAGAGAGAGAGAGAGAGAGAGAGAGAGAGAGACAGACAGACAGACAGACAGACAGACGGGCACTGAGCGAGTTTGTTTCATTGTCGACTAGATTTTGCGATCACAAGCCCAGTGAAGAGGAAACAGCAAGGTGAAACAGGTGCACCTCGCTATGTCTAACATTAATATTCCATCAGATTATTCAGATCAAAGAAATCCAAGAATTCGCCTAACCGCGCTAGGTCTAACAATTTTTTGCATCGAGATTTAATGCGGTATCGATAACAAAAGTTATCAGGCAGTGTCCATTAATGAGACCTAATTGAAAATCATTTTTCTGAACATAAACACAACAGCCCAATGTGAAAGCATAACGCAACTCATAAGACGTTAAAAAGTTCTCACTACACGTATCGTGTCATGTGATTTAGCCTTGAGACTCGATGATTGAACTGTTTTTCTACGAGAATAATCATCCTGCCACTAGCAGTTCTGTTATTTCTAAAGGAAAGATTAGAGCCATATTATGTAAGAGAAGAGTGGTAGAAGACCTCAATGAAAAGCGATCGGAATTGTTCGTACTGAAGCCAACAAAGGAGACATGGAATATAAATTTTTTTGTAAAAATCTCAAAGATAGCTTGTATAGAGTAATAGAACACGACTCAGAGAAGGTCCAAATTGCTGACCAACAGACAAGAGGTGTTCGAGTCACTGAAAGCATACACTTTCATCACCAGCAATATTGAACTGTTCATATCGGATTCAGAGGCAAAGAGACTTAATATTATTATTATTATGTTTTCAACAAGAGAAAATATTGCACACCTCCAGTCAGCAGAACAAGTGTTTGAAGACGGACTTTTAAGCAATGTCCATGAAAACGCATCTATTAAGATTTTTTATCCACGAAACGTATCAAAATAGTGCCAACAAATCATTTCTAATGCGGCATTGCCCAAGACAGAAGCGCAGAAGGGAAATGGTTCATCTCCAATTCAGAATATTTGAGTTCTAAATGAAACTGTGTTTCGATACTTACTGTAGGTATTAGACCTTTCAATATGATACTTTAAGACCTAGCGCGGTGTCGGCAAAGTTGAAGCTGTTGTCGGCGTCATTACGCAATGTTAGACATAACGAGGTGCTCCCGTTAAAGACAAGTGAAATAGTGTAAGGCACGCTATAGGACCTACCAGCAAAGCCCGACAACTTCCCATCAGACAGACAAAAGAGAAACAGACAAAGAGAAACAGGCAGAGAGAATCGCAGACAATGAGGTAGATGTACCTGGAGATAGGTTGACTGGCAAGTCCGCAAATTGTTTGAAAGGAGAGATGGATTATCAATACTTGAGTTGATGACATGAACAAAAAGATCGCTTAGAACTTAGAAGTGTCATGCGAAAAGGAGGACTGCAATAAACTGTGCCAATAAACTTCTTAATAGACAACTGAAAGTCTGACGACTGATTAATGTTGCATATATGTATGATACAATCTCACACAAACACATCCAGCAATATTAATAATAATAATAACAATAATAAGGTAACATTAGTAACAATAACCCTGTAGTCATTCAAAAGTCTAAAATGTGTAACACTGAAACTGAACTTTTAAAAATCAAAATAGCCAAGCTTGAAAAGGAACTTGAACATTTTAAAAAAAGTGAAAGAAGAGAATATGAATCTGAAAAGAAAACCAAAATCTAAAACGAAGAATTTCCAGAAACAGTATTAAATTAGCCACCACCAGTTGTCATTTGCAAAATTCAGAAAGAAAAAGAAAACTTGAAATTGACCAAAAAGATAGTGTCATTAATGATTTAGAAGCCACCTTGGAAATAAAGAAAAGAAAGGTAAAAACTTTGAAGAAAAAAACAAAATTAGTCAATAAATGCAATGATAGTCTGAATCAAAAGATTTTCAAACAACAAACTCTTCATGAAGTAGAAGTAAAATCAGGAGAAAATAATGCTTATGCAGATAATATTAGACAAGCTACAATTCTTTTACAGTCTGAAGCAGGAGTGGCTTCTCATAAAGTTAGTGAAGTTATGAGAATAGTAGGTAAACATCTTTTTGATCATAACTTTGCCATCAACCCAAACATGCCTTAATATGAATGCTGAAGGTTTAGTTATTTCAAATTTGCAAGTAGCAGAAAAAATATTAGATTCTAAAAATGTCACTCTCCATTTAGATGGAACATCAAGAGATCATCAAAAAAGTAGTAAATCATCAAGTCACTTTAGACGATGGCTCAAACTTATATTTAGGATTTAGTTTAGTCGCAACAGAAGACGCTAGTACAATATTAGATATTACTATCTCTCTACTGAAAAAAATAAGTGAATTTCATAGTGATGTTTCACAAGAGCAAGCAGAAGAAATTTTCAAAAAATTTGCTAAGGAAAATAAAAAATACAATGACTGATAGGCAGCAACAATGAAATGCTTTGATAAAAACTTAAAGAATTTCTTAGTTCAGAAGCAGGTGAAAATATTGAATTAAACTTTTGCATTGCAATGCTCATTTCTTGTTAGGTTTGTCAGATATGACAGATAAGGCTCTAAAAACAGTAGAACATGAAATAAAACAAACAACTAATGACGCAATTGGTAGGGATAAAGATGCACAGTTCTCGAGGTTCTTTGGTGAAAATGAAACTTGCTGTAATAGACTGATCAGAACTCTTTGTGATATTCTTGGTCCAAGAGGGGATCAGAAGAATGGTTGTAGAGTTGAGTGGAAAGAATTTTGTCCTGATTCTAAAGTTCCATCTTTCAAATCCAATAGGTTCAATTGTTACTTTGAAGCTGCGGCAGCAATCATTCATCACTATGATAGAATTAAGTCTTTTTTCATCTCAGGAGTTTTGTCAGGGAAGTCCAATCAAAAATTCAGTGTAGGGTTGGACATTCAAGATTCTAATTTGATTAATTGTATTTGTGCTCTTGCTTTGGTCTATCTAAAAGTCAGTGGTCCATACTGGAATCTTGTCAATTCTTCTACTTCCTATTCAGATTTTTGTCACCATGTTAGGAGAATGTACAAAAAGTTTCTGGAATGGTCATCTGGTGATTCTCTCTCCAGTCTGACGTTCTCAGTTCATGTTCAGATGATTTGTTTGGTTCCAGTTTTTCTCTTCGAACTCTGTCTTCAAGAGTTCTGTGTATTCCTTTCTGAATTCTAGCATTTGTGACATTTCTATAGTTACTAATTGTTTGAAAACTATCTCAAAGGCTTGTGCCGAGGTAACCTCTAGACAACTTGGAAATTTTCTTGATAACAACAGTTTTGATCCTGAAGATGAGATTCTTTTAGAAGTTTTGAAAAACTGTCCTTTGACTAACTTGATAGGTGAGAGTTCTTTTGGTGACTTAGACTATGATATTAGGAAGAGGGCTAACTGTTCTTACCTTCAGAGGACTGCATCACATTGTATAAAAATAAAACTTGTAGTAATTATCTAGACTCTAAATCTAAAAGTGATAAAGCACTTCTGTTTTCAGTTGCTAGGAAACATAAAAAGACCTTAGATGAGGAATCTAAATCTGTTAAAAATGAAATCTCAATCAAATTAAAACAGAACATGGTAGAAAGTCAGCAAAAGAAAATTGACAAAACAGCAGCAGATTTAGAAAAACATGGTTTATTAATGAGAAGGATAGATAACAACGGAGGTGTTTGTGAAAGTAGTGAACAAGTAGACATATTAATCAAAATCTTTCAACAGCTGGTAAATCTAAAAAACAAATAACAGAAATAATCAAAGATCAAATAAGATACTATAAAAATGTTAAAAATGTGAAAGATAAAGTTCTAACTCTATCAGGTACTCCAGAAGATTTAATCTCAAATTTAAAACAATTTCTAAATTAGCGTTTCTTTTTTTTTAGTCTGAAATAAAATTGAAATCATGGGTCTAGTTGATGAAGTTTTATTTGATTTTGTAACATATTTGGAGGCCTTTTTTGTTTTATGTTGATAAATTCATATTAATTGGTGATATATCTGGTGGGGAAAAAACTTTCTTGTGATAATTTTTTTTTTACTGAATTTTTTTAAATTGTAAATATTTTAATAAACTGAAATCATGTCATAACCAAGCCATTATTGTAGTTGTGTTTCTATTTTGATGTTGTTTATCTAATCAGGAATGGATAGAGCTCCTTCTCCTCTTTTATTTGATACCAAGATCGACAAGATTGGTTAAAAAGTAAAGATTTTATAAGGTTTTGAAATTCCCATATTTTGTGTTTTTCGCCCCATTAACGAAACGTCGAAATTGATTTCACGGCATATTTTCTAAGAGTATAACTTTAAAAATATACTTCCAGGCTTCCTGAAAAAAATTGGACCTATTGTCAGCAACATTATCTCTTACCTGAGTGGTTTTCAAGGGGTTAGCTTAATTTGTTATTATACAATGGCAGTCTGAAAATGGCCTTTTGAGTCTTAAGTCACCAGACCATATTTTGACCCATTTTTCGCGAAATTCAAAAGGGCATAACTTCCTTGAAAATAAACCCATCATGTTGATTTTGGTATCATTTAAATCAGAATAAAAACACTCTTTCAGGATATATACATTGGATAGCCTTTTTGTGATTAATTCAATTTGGGTTTGGAGTACCTAATAATAACAATACTACTACTACTACTACTACTACTACTACTACTACTACTAATAATAATAATCATGATGTCACTTGTATAGTGCACTTAATCCATTTGGCATGCCCTAAGGCGCTTCACAGAAATCACACAATTGTATACAAGCGATAAAGGTTAATATACGCTAGCCGGAATAGCTCTGTTTTAAGATTTGATTTTTAAAGTTGTGTAGTTTAGTAGAGTTTCTGGTTTTTTGTAGACGGTGAGTTCCAGACAGTTACAGGAAAGTTGGTCGGCGAGTTTAGTTTTAGACCGCCTCTTTTTTGAGGTTGATTATGTTTGAGGATCTTAGGCTTCTAGCTGGAACGATGATGTCAATCAGAGCGTCGAGATGTTAAAGAGCATATCCGTGTATGCATTTGTATGTGTGGCAAGCAATTTTGAAAGATATTCTCTTCTCGATGGGAAGCCAGTGCAGTTATAATTATTATCATTATAATTATCATCATCGTTAACCTCATCATTAATATTTTGACTTGGAAAAACTAAGACTCAAGTTCATCAACCATTGTACTAATGTTGTTCCATGATCAAAGAAAACACCAAAGGACAACATAGAGAGAGTAATCTCCATGAAGTATTTCATCTTACTCTTGATCTTGAATATAAAACAAATGCATAAGAAAATACAGCCATGGGGAGATAGTGTGTGTATGTGTGTGTGTGTGTGTGTGGGGGGGGGACATAATTAAAAACGCAAACAAATTTATATAAAATCTGTACGTGTAGTTGTAGTTACACTTTCAAAGGTGAGTAACACAATGTGCCAATCAGTGGAGACTGTTTTCAGGTTGGGATTTCACTAACACAAGGAAAGTCGGTTTAAAATTTTCTTCTTCTACACAATAATAACTGACGAACTCAACTCTTAAGTATTACTGTCAGCCTGCATATTCTTAGTTAACCCAGAATATTGATTCAATCTTGGATTTAAAGTGATGTATTCATTTTTGTTTTTAGTCTTCAGTGATATTACTGAGTTTTACTTCTGTTGGCAGTCCATTCCACAGCTATACTATACTAAGGTAAAATGAGTGCAGGTGGCAATCAATGTTTGAAAATGGAACCATATATATGTTTGACAGCCTGATTTGGTTGTTCTTGTATTAAGTTTAAGCTAATGTCTTTAAATATAGTTCTGCTTTTTCAAAATGTATACGTCTATTTTGAAACAAATTTTCATTAAATATTTTCACATTTTTAAACTCATCAAGCATTTCAAATTGCCGTATAGGACACAAGAAATGAAGAAAAAGCGTTGACTTTTCGTCTATAACGGGAGTAGTGATCTGGGCCTTCCAGGGTGGAACCCCAAGGCGTTACCGTGTTCAGTTCCAAAAGTGCTGAAGTTGTGGTCAACCGGGATGCCTGGGGGATGGGCGGGGGTGAGTCAAAGACAAAAGGCATTAGTTGATTTCTTAACGGAAATTTTTCTCATGCAGTGTGGACATAATTAACAACCTACAATAAAAGTTCCCATCAGAACAAAAGATGAAAAGCAAATGATGTTCTGATACAGCCAGAGAATGCAGATCAGTAAACATAGTGATAGTCATTGTTTGACAAGGGTCAGTAATTCATCAAGGTGAAGATAATTTATTAAAAATGCCATTTAATTTTGAAGAAATCAATAAACAGAAATAGAAATGGATAGAAAAGGAACTCATCGAAACATGCAAATCATGTACACCCCCAACTATATATTTTTTTTTACAAGAAACTAGCAAATGACAAAGATAAACAACAAGCAACACAGTTTAGAGCAGAAAGATGACAATAGAAAACGCAAATGTAAAAGAAAGCACACATTGCACTCAATCTCCACCCACAGCCCTGTAGTAATAATGGCAGCATAGACTTTGTATAATAAAATACATTTAATTAAAACAGAAAGCTGTCAATTTTCATCTTCATATATACGGATTGATTATTGCAAAAATCACACTTCAGTTAACAGATAGCAAAGTCAAGTTTAAATTAAAAAAACAACATGAAATCATTAAAATGACACATGAATGTAGTGTGCAATGTAGTGTACAAAATAGGGCATAATGTAGTGTGAAATATAGTGCATACTGTAGTTTACAATATAGATTACAATGTAGTACACAATGCAGTATACAATGTAGTGTGCAATGTAGATTACGATGTAGTACACAATGCAGTATACAATGTAGTGTGCAATGTAGATTACGATGTAGTACACAATGCAGTATACAATGTAGTGTGCAATGTAGATTACGATGTAGTACACAATGCAGTATTCAATGTAGCATACAATGTAATGTATAATGTAATGTACAACATAGGGTAGAATGTAGTGTGCAATGTAGTATATAATGTAGTGTACAATGTAGTGTGCAATGTAGTGTGCAATGTAGTGTACAATGTAGTGTAGAATGTAGTGCATAATGTAGTGTACAATGTAGTGTACAATGTATTGTGCAATGTAGTGTGCAATGTAGTATATAATGTAGTGTACAATATAGTGTGCATTGTAGTGTGCAATGTAGTGTATAATGTAGTGTAGAATGTAGTGCATAATGTAGTGTACAATGTACTGTACAATGTAGTGTATATGTAGTGTAGAATGTAGTGCTTAATGTAGTGTACAATGTAGTTTAGAATGTAGTGAACAATGTAGTGTGCACTGTAGTGTACACTATAGTGTAGAATGTAGTCTGCAATGTAGCGTATAATGTAGTGTAGAATATAGTGTAGAATGTAGTGCGAATGTAGTGTACAATGTAGTTTAGAATGTAGTGTGCAATATAGTGTACACTGTAGTGTAGAATGTAGTGCACAATGTAGGCCACAATGTAGTTTATAATGAAGTGTATAATGAAGTGTAGAATGAAGTGTAGAATGTAGTGTAGAATGTAGTGTAAAATGTAGTGTAGAATGTAGTGTAGAATGTAGTGCACAATGTAGTGTAGTATGTAGTGTAGCATGTAGTGTAGAATATAGTGCACAATGTAGTGTATAATGTAGTGTGCAATGTAGTGTATAATGTAGTGTACAATGAATTGCACAATGTAGTGTGCAATGTATTGTATAATGTAGTGTATAATACAGTGTACAATATAGTGTACAATGTAGTGTATAATGTAGTGTACAATGTAGTGTAGTGTATAATGTATTGTACAATGTAGTACATAATGTTGCCTACAATGTAATATATAATGTAGTGTGTGATCTAGTGTGCAATGTAGGGCATAATGTAGTGTACGATGTAGTGTACAATGTAGTTTACAATGTAGTGTGTAATATAGTGTACAATGTGGTGTGTAATGTAGTGTATAATGTAGTGTACAAAGTAGTATACAATGTAGTGTGTAATGAAGTGTACAATGTAGTCTACAATGTAGTCTACAATGTAGTGTATAGTGCAGTGTACAATGTAGTGTATAGTGCAGTGTACAATGTAGTGTATAGTGCAGTGTACAATGTAGTGTATAGTGCAGTGTACAATGTAGTGTATAGTGCAGTGTACAATGTAGTGTATAGTGCAGTGTACAATGTAGTGTATAGTGCAGTGTACAATGTAGTGTATAGTGCAGTGTATAGTGAAGTGTAGTAGTCTAGATTGTAGTGTACAATGTAGTGTATAATGTAGTGTATCATGTAATATACGAGGCAGTGGGTAATGTAGTGGGTAATGTAGTGTGTAATGTAGTGTGCAACATAGTGTATACTGTAGTGAATAGTATAGTGTCGAATGTACTGCATAATGCAGTTTATAAGTATAATCTAGTGTACAATGTAATGTGTAACATACTGTACAATGCAGCGTATACTGTGATGTAAAAATGTAATGTGTACTGTAGTGTGCAATTTAGTGTATAATGTAATGTATAATGTAGTGTGCAATGTTGTTTACAATGGAGTGTATAATATAATGCGCAATGAAGTATACAATGTAGTGTATAATGTAGTGTATAATATAATGTCGAAATTAGTGCATAGTTTAGTGTATAATGTAGTGTATAATATCATGTCGAATGTAGTGCATAGTTTAGTGTCTATTATAGTGTACAATGTAGTGTATAATGCAATGTGTAATGTAATGTGTAATGTAGTGAGCAATGTAGTGTATAATGTTATGTATAATGTAGTGTACAATGTTGTGTACAATGTAGTGTATAATGTAATGTGTAATGTAGTGTAATGTAGTGTACAATGTATTATACAATGTAGTATATAATGTAGTCTACAATGTAAAATATAATGCCGTGCGTCATGTAGTGTGCAATGTAGTATACAATGTAGTGTATAATATATTGTACAATGTAAAGTGCAATGTAGTGTGTAATATAGTGTACAATGTAATGTGTAATATAGTGTACAATGTAGTGTGTAATATAGTGTACAATGTAGTGTGTAATATAGTTTACAATGTAGTGTGTAATATAGTGAACAATGTAGTATACAATGTGGTATGTAAGGTAGTGTATAATGTAGTGTATAATGTAGTGTACAATGCAGTATGTCATCCATTGTATAGTGCAGTGTACAATGGAGTGACACTGTTTTGCACAATGTAGTGTATAACTATGTATAATGTAGTGTGTAATATAGTGTACAATGTAGTGTGTAAAATAGTGTATAATATAGTGTACAAATACAATGTAGTATGTAAAATAGTGTATAATATAGTGCACAATTACAATGTAGTGTGTAATATAGTGTACAATGTAGTGTACAATGTAGTGTATAATATAGTGTACAGTGTAGTGTACAATGCATTATGTCATCTATTGTATAGTGCAGTGTACAATGTAGTGGACACTGTATTGCACAATGTAGTGTATAATATAGTGTAGAATGAAGTGTACAATGTAGTGTATAAAGTGGTGTACAGTGTAGTGTATAATGTAGTGTACAATGTAGTGTACAATGTAGTGTATAATGTGTACAATATAGAGTGCATTGCATTGCACAATGTAGTGTATAATGTGGTGTAAAGTGTAGTGTATAATGTAATGTATAATGTAGTGCATAATGTAGTGTATAATGTAGTCTATAATGTATTGCACAATGTAGTGTATAATGTGGTGTACTGTGTAGTGTATAATGTAGAGTATAATGTATTGCACAATGTAGTGTATAATGTGGTGTACAGTGTAGTCTATAATGTATTGCACAATGTAGTGTATAATGTGGTGTACAGTGTAGTCTATAATGTATTGCACAATGTAGTGTATAATGTGGTGTACAGTGTAGTGTATAATGTAGAGTATAATGTATTGCACAATGTAGTGTATAATGTGGTGTACAGTGTAGTTCTATAATGTATTGCACAATGTAGTGTATAATGTGGTGTACAGTGTAGTCTATAATGTAGAGTATAATGTATTGCACAATGTAGTGTATAATGTGGTGTACAGTGTAGTGTATAATGTAGAGTATAATGTGGTGTACAGTGTAGTGTATAATGTAGAGTATAATGTGGTGTACAGTGTAGTGTATAATGTAGTGTATAATGTATTGCACAATGTAGTGTATAATGTGGTGTACAGTGTAGTGTATAATGTAGTGTACAATGTAGTGTGTACAATGTAGTGTATAATGTAATGTATTATGCAGTGTATAATGTAGTGTATAATGTAGTGTATTATGCAGGGTATAATGTAGTGTATAATGCGTACAATGTAGTGTATAATGTGGTGTACAGTGTAGTGTATAATGTAGTGTACAATGTAGTGTACAATGTAGTATATAATGTAGTATATAATGTAGGGTACAATGTAGTGTATAATGTAATGCACAATGTAATGTATAATTTAGTGTATACTATAGTGTACACTGTTGTCTATAATGTAGTACAATGTAGTGTACAATGTAGTGTATAATGTAGTGTATAATATAATGTATAATTTAGTGTATACTGTAGTGTACACTGTTGTCTATAATCTAGTATATAATGTAGTATATAATGTAGTGTACAATGTAGTGTATATTGTAGTATATAATGTAGTGTACAATGTAGTGTACAATGTAGTGCACAATGTAGTGTATAATGTAATGTATCATGCAATGTATAATTTAGTGTATACTGTAGTGTACACTGTTGTCTATAATGTAGTGTACAATGTAGTGTATAATGTAGTGTATAATATAGTGTATAATGTAGCGTATAATGTAGTGTATAATGTAGTGTATAATGTAATGTACACTGTTGTCCATAATGTATTGTACAATATAGTGTACAACGTAGTCTACAATGTAGTGTACAATGTAGTGTATAATGTTGTGTATTATGTAGTGTATAATGTAGTGTATAATGTAATGTATAATGTAGTGTATAATGTAGTGTATAATGTAGTGTATAATGTAATGTATAATGTAGTGTATAATGTAGTGTACGATGTAGTGTACAATGTGGTGTGTAATGTAGTGTAAAATGTGTACTATGTAGTCTATAATGTAGTGTAAAATGTGTGCAATGTAATGTACAATATAGTCTGAATCTAGTGCACAATGTAGTGTATAATGTAGTGTACACTGTATAGCACAATGTAGTGTATAATATAGTATACTATGGAGTGTATAATGCAGTGTAAATGTGTGCAATCTAGTGTACAATGTATGGTGTGCAATGTGCACATTGTATTGCACAATGTAGTGTACAAGATAGTGTATAATGTAGTGTTTAATGTAGTGTATAATGTATTGCACAATGTAACATACAATGTAGTGTTCAATGTAGTGTGCAATGTAGTGTATAATGCAGTAGTAGTGTGCAATATATAGCACAATGTAGTGTAGAATGTAATGTAGAATGAAGTATAGAATGTAGTGTATAATGTAGTATATAATGCAGTCTACAATGTAGAGAGCAATGTAATGTACAATGTAGTGTACACTGTAGTGTATATTGTAGTGTATAATGCAGTGCAGAATATAGTGTATAATGTAGTGTACAATGTGGCATACAATGCAGTGTACAAAGCAGTGCACAATGTAGTGTACAACAGTGTACAATGTAGTGTATAATGAAGTGTACAATGTAGTGTGTAACATAGAGTACAATGTAGTGCATCATGTTGTGTACAATGTAATGTACAATGTAGTGTGCAATGTAGCGTATAATGTAGACTACAGTGTTGTGTATGATGTATTGTACAATGTGGTGTATAATGTAGTGTACAATGTAGTGTATGTTGTAGTGTATGATGTAGTGTATGATGTAGTGTACAATGTGTATGTTGTAGTGTATGATGTAGTGTATGATGTAGTGTACAATATAGTGTAAAAATGTAAAATGTAGTAAAATGTAGTGTGCAATGTAAAGTACACTTAGTGTACAGTGTAGTGTATCATATAGTGTAGAATGTACTGTGCAATGCAATGTACACTTTAGTGAACAATGTAGTGTACAATGTAGTATGCAATGTAGAGTACAATGTAGTGTACACAACAGTGGACAAAATAGTATACAAAAATTACAATGTAGTGCATAATGTAGATTATAATAGTGTAAAATGTAGTGTGCAATGTAGTGTGCAATGTAGTGTATAATTTAGTGTATGATGCAGTGTATCATTTAGTGTATAATGTGGTTTACAATGTAGTTTACAATGTAATGTACAATGTAATGTAGAATGTAGTGTACAATGTAGTGTAGAATGTAGTGTACCATGTAGTGTGTCATGTCATGTGCATTCTAGTGTGCAATGTAGTATATGATGTAGTGTACAATATAGTATATAATGTAATGCACAATGTAGTGTAATATGTAGTATATAATGTAGTGTGGAATGTAGTGTATAATATAATGTACAATTTAGTGTACAATGTAGTGCGTAATGTAGTGTACAATGTCATGTATAATGTAGTGTACAATGTAGTTTACTATGTAGTGTACAATGTAGTGTACAATGTAGTGTATAGTCTAGTGTGCAATGTAGTATACAATGTAGTGTATACTCTAGTGTGCAATGTAGTATACAATGTAGTGTATACCTAGTGTGCAATGTAGTATACAATGTAGTATATACTCTAGTATGCAATGTAGTATACAATGGAGTGTATAGTCTAGTGTGCAATGTAGTGTATAATGCAGTATACAATGTAGTGTATAAGGCAGAATGTAATATTGTGGACAATGTAGTGTACAATATAGTGTGTAATGTAGTGTAGACAGTAGTGTATAATGTAGTGGACAAAATAGTGTAAAATGTAGGGTACAATGTAATAATGCAGTGTAAAATGTAGGGTACAAATGTAGTGTGGATAATGTAGTGTACAATGTAGGGTGTAATAAAATGTTGTGTACAATGTTATGTACAATAGTGTTTAATGAGTGCACAATGTAGTGTGGAATGTAGTTTACAATGTAGTGTATAATAGTAGAAGTACAATGTAGTGCACAATGTAGTGTGGTTTACAGTGTAGTCTAGAATACAATGTAGGGACTACAAATAATGTATCATATAGTGTATAATGTTGTGTACAATGTTATGTACAAAGTGTAGTGCATTATATAGTGTATTATAATGTAGAGTGTTTAATGCAGTGTAAATGTGTAGTAGTGTGTAATGTAGTGTGTGATGTAGAGTACATTATAGTGTGAAATGTAATGTACAATGCCTTGTAATGTAGTGTACAATGTATAGTGTACAATGGGTGTGTAACGTGGTGAATAATATAGTGTACAATGTAGTGTATAATGTGTAGTGTATGTATGTAGTTTAAGTGTACAATGTAGTCTAGAATGTAGCTTAATGTGGTAATGGAGTCTATAATGAGGACTACAATGAAGTGTATCATATAGTGTATAATGTAAATGTCTGTACAATGTAATGTACAAAGTAGTAGTGTATAATGTAGTGTAGTAGTGTATAATGTAATGTACGTGTACAATGCAGTGTACAAAATAGTGTACAATGTAGTGTATAATGTAGCGTATAATGTAATGTACAATGTAGTATAATGTAGTGTGCAATTTAGTGTATAATGTAATGTACAGTGTGTATAATGTACTGTGTAATGTAGTGTGTGATGTAGAGTACATTATAATGTAATGTGTAAATGTAATGTACAATGTAATGTATAATCTAGTGTACAATGTATTATAATGTAGTATAATGTAATCTGTATACAATGTAGTGTATAATTGTAACGTAGTGAAATGTAATATAATGTGTACAATGTAGTAGTAAATGTAGTGTACAATGTATTGCACAAATGTAGTGTGTAATGTAGTGTACAATGTAGAGTATAATGAAGTGTACAATGTAGTGTACAATGTAGCATATAATGTAGTGTGTATAATGTCGTATAATGTAGTGTATAATGTAGTGTACAATGTAGTACAATGTAGTGTATAATGTAATGTGCAATATAATGTAGTGTACAATGTAGTGTATAATGTAGTGTATAATGTAGTGTACAATGTAGTGTACAATGTAATGTACAATGTAGCATATAATGTAGTGTATAATGTCGTGTATAATGTAGTGTATAATGTAGTGTACAATGTAGTGTATAATGTAGTGTATAATGTAGTGTACAATGTAGTGTATAATGTAGTGTACAATGTAGTGTAGGGGAAATGTAGTGTATAAATGTAATGTTAAAACTAGGGATAAAGAGATAAATGAAGAAACAGAACTAGAACAAACAGTATAATGTAGTATAATGTAGTGTACAATGTTTGGAGTGTATAATGTAGTGTATAATGTAGTGTACAATGTAATGTACAATGTTAGTGTATAATGTAGTGTACAAGATTAGATCGAAAAATGTGACAGTTTCGTAATGTAGTAGCATGGTCATATAATGTAGTGTATAATGTAGTGTATAATGTAATGTACAATGTAGCATATAATGTAGTGATATAATGTAGTGTACAATGTAGTATAATGTAGTATACAATGTAGTGTATAATGTAGTGTATAAGAGAATCAGGAGATGTAAATGTGAAGGAAACTCTGGAGAAAATGTAGTGTATAATGTAGTGAAAATAACTTCCTTTTGTTCACAGTTTTTAGGGGTCGACTAGATCTATCAGTGAATTAAAAAATAATTATCTGAAATAACAAAAATTAAATAGAATTAGATCTAGATAGGGGATGTATTTTCAAGTAGAAATATAATGTAAATTACCCCAAATTTCAAAATGTAGAAATCAGAGAAAATCTAAAGAATGTAGTCCCTTGTATAATGTAGTGTATAATGTAGTGTATAATGTAGTGTATAATGTAGTGTACAATGTAGTGTATAATGTAGAGTATGACAGTGTAGTTTACAATGTAGTGTATAATGTAGTGTATAATACTGAAAAAAATAATGTACAATGTAGCATGTCATGTAGTGTATAATGTAGTGTATAATGTAGTGTACAATGTAGTGTACAATGTAGCATGTAATGTAGTGTATAATGTAGTGTACAATGTAGTGTATAATGTAGTGTAGGAATTATTCTCTGAAAATTGTGTTGTATAATGTAGTGACAATGTATAATGTAGTGTATAATGTAGTGTCAATGTAGTGTATAATAGTAGTGTATAATGTAGTGAAATACAATGTAGTTTACAATGTAGTGTAAAATGATGTAATAATGTATAATGTAGTATATAATGTAGTGTATAATGTAGTGTACAATGTAGTGTACAATGCAGTGTATAATGTAGTGTACAATGAAGTGTATAATGTGGTGTATAATGTAGCGTAGAATGTAGAATGTAGTGTGTAGTGTACGATGTAGTGTATGATGTAGTGTATGTGTAGTGTATAATGTAGTGTATAATGTAGTGTATAGTCTAGTGTACAATGTAGTCTATAATGTAGTGTACAATGAAGTGAACAATGTAGTGTGCTATGTAGTGTACAATGTAATGTACAATATAAAGTACAATGCAGTGTACAATGTCGTTTATGATGTTGTGGACAATTTGTTATTAAAGATGTCTGCCTTTGCTAGACAGCATATTTTGGTTGTTGCCACAAGTATTGCCACCACTCACCTGCAAGGTACTCAATGCTGGGCACACAAATGGTGGCGTACATGGAAATGAGATGTCCCAATGCTGTGTTCATCTTCAACTCTTGGTTTACCTGCCCATTCTTGACCTGGTTGTCTATTAACACTGACCCCCAAATCTTGCTGTTCATAAGTTCTGATTCTTCTGCAGTGATTAATGATGAATGCTGTTGAAATAGAGTGGGTGGTTAGACACAAAAGAACATTTCAGCCTCAAAACACAACCCACCTACCCCACTACCACCAACAAAAACCCTCCAAGAAAACTATACTATCACTGCATTCAATATATTTCTGGACTACTGGGAATTCCCGAGAATCATAAGAACACTAATAATGAATGCTTGTGTATTGAAACCTGAACATGTCTTTGGTTTGGTTATCTTAAATCAGACAGAAATCTTTACAAATTTCAGTGTATCATTCTTTTCTCTAATGGTAATGTAATGCTCTTCTGCAAATATTTTGTCGACTTCTTTATTTAACTGTTTTCTTTGGATTTGGGACAATCTGGAGCACTTTTATTTCATTACGTCTCGTTATTTATTATGGATCAGAGTTTTGAACAACATGCAAACATAAATCAGAAAACAGCATCAGAAACATTTCATTTATTGACAATGGCCCATGGACCAAAATGCAAATTGAGGACCCAGTGCTTTCACAACTTTCAGCGATTTGCAAAGTCTAAAGGAGAAATATTCAGTTAAAGCAAACCCTGCGCGGGGTGGCCTGTACATACTATTTTCGTTATTAACTGATTCACTCCGTAGAATTTTAGATCTAGGATGGAAAGCCGATGTATCGGCTTTCAGCAGTTACCCCCATTAAAGGCAAAATTATCATCCAAACCACCTTTTATTTGAACAAATCCAAGTTTACACCGGAAAAAGAAGTTTCTCTTTCCCATGCGATTTTGGTGGTAATTTCAACGTGTTTTCTATTGATCTTGCAAGCTTTCTTTCTTCTGTTCACATTTTGTCAATTCCATGGCTGTATTTTCTGATGGATAATAGTGGTGATCCAGGGCCATCAAGGCCTCATAGAATTAGTGCTGCTAGAGCACGATAACTTTAAGAATCTCTAGCAGTTGATGAAGGTGAATCTAGTTCAGATGCTAAATCTAGTGATGAGTCTGATGATAATGTTCGATCTGACGAAAGTGAACTAGATCTAGATCGAGATGAAGATGAAACTGATGAGGGGGCGTTTTCTTCAACCCTAGGTAACCATAGGCCTAGCAAACGTCGAAGGGTTGATGACAACAGAAACAACCAGCAATCAGAATGGACAGCAGTAGATTTAGATCTAGATTTAAATCAAAACAATCCTGCATTCACTAGGTCTAGTTTATTTGATTGTTCTACCTTTGTTACATTTCATCAAACTCAAACTGAAAATTAGTGAAAATTCATATTATTTTTCCTCATCGTGGATTATTCATTCTGTCACAAAGACAAACTTATTGGACTTATAAACTGTTTGGATGTGACATATGTCTGCATTTTGGATACCGTTGTATATTTATGACACTTTTGATGGATTTAGCTGATTATCAAGTGACTTTTGGCCTGTTGTAAGCAATTATTTTTTCTAAAAATATTTTTCATAACCTTTTTTCATCATTATCTCTGTATCCCATGACACATAGTGCACGGCTGTTCAAAACGCTCTCTACTCAGTATTTTAGTTCGACTGTACGTTTCGCCTACCCTCCGCTAAGGCGTAATAAATCACCTGTCAACTCGAGGTCACAGGTGCTAACCGAAAGCTCCTTTGAAGTCATTATGACTCAGCTTGTCGAAAAGTTACTCACTTTCAATCCCTAACATCTGATAGTTTCATCACTTGGAACGATCTATCCTTGGTATCAGTCTACTACATGTATTTAACTTTTGTTCTACTGCTTGGAGGAAGTCGCATCCTTTACTGTGGTAACTTTTTCGAGATATCAAACGCAATAAGGCCTATTTCTGGATATTTCTTAACGTGTTTGATTTGTTATCTGTGTGATATTAATTATCAAATCACGATTCCTGCCAATGACCGATTTGAAAACTTTTTGTGTTTTTGTATTTGGAAATATCAACACCCCCGACATTTTCCCAAGAATTTATATAGATTTTTTCCCTCCAATCAAAATTTCAACTGACGTGAACTGGAATAAGTAAGAATATTACACCAATATCTATTCAACGTGAGTTTATCTGTTCCAGTGGTTAATTTTACTACTACGACTATTCAACACTCTGTGATATACGTTTAATCTTTATTCACAACAACAAAAGAACAATTTCAAGCATTGATTTTACCCAGCAGGCTCCCTTCGTGAGTTTAGAAAGAACTGGGGGAAGGGCAGAGAAACTTCAGGAAAAATTGATAAGCTTCGGATATGCTCAGATTTTATTACTGATGGTAGCACAGAACAAGTACAGTTTGGGAAAGAATTATCAAAAGAAGAAAAATCTTTAACTGAACTGAACATGAAGCACTGAGCCCACGATCTAGTCCTGTGTGCTTCAACCTTGACAGAATATTAGACTCTCACAAAACCACACCACAGTCATATCACAGTAGGTCATTCATAGGAAACCACTGCCACAAATACCTTATCTTGAAAGTATACGAGCAGCTCACTGCATGCATTGTAGACACAACTCAAGCAAACACAAGCAAACAAGACATTATTGACATCTATTGCCACCAGAGATAAGTTCAACAAAATAAACAAAGCCTTTGCAGACGTACAGGTGAAAGTATCGCATGGCAGACCAATAGCACAACACGCAATCAGTTCCATCAGTTCATCAATATATGCAAAAAGATATGGCATTATATTGAAAAGATTTTCTTAAAAGATCATCCCTAAACAACACGTTTTAGAAAAAAACATTGCATTCCATGGATAGAACAGTATGGGTTTGGCATGGCTTTACACGGTGAGCAGGGAGATGAACTCATTCACTTATTAGTTTCTAGATTAGAGAGGAAAGCATGGAGCATCCGTAGGAACAATTAAAAACAATTATGTCGTCACAAATATTGCAAACCTCACCTGCTTTGATAGCATCTGTGCCATTCACAAAGAAATGTAGGAAAATGGAAAAATAGACAACATCAACATAGTCTTTTTTCAGATTTTAATTGTTACCTGTGTCAAAATTGGTGTATAAATATGTGTGTATAAATCGTGCAGTGTGTTAAGAGTAAGAGAGACGAGAAACAATAACTATCGGCCTGGAAAAAGATGGAGAAGTAAAGGTGATTAAGCGGAAAACGTGTGCTATGTACCCATGTGCCCTTTCTACTGTAATTTTAACTAATGCTAAGAATAAGATCATGGTTAACTGTCAGATTTAATCGCACTGAGCAAACACAGAGTGCACAACTTCAACAGCGCGCCGCACCACACTGCTATTTCTGTGCACAAAATTATACTATCGGAAGTATCACAGCGGATATCTTCGGTTTGAGAGATGTCAAAGTATTGCAACTTTGTGAGTTTTATCTTCGAATACTTAACCATTGATGTGTACAATTTCGTGGATGTTTCATCGTGGCAGGATGTTTGTTTTATCTAATGTTTAATTAACTTTTGTTCACGCTTGGTGAAAACAATACGATGTTTTCATCTCATAATAACTCTGTTGTTTAATGACGTACAGTGACCGTATTTGTTGGAAATTAATCTAATAGTTTTGGAAATATACAGCTGTAGAAAAATGAATTGAAAAACTAGTTCATTGTTGAATAAGTCAGATTTTAAAGTTCATAAACCTCTCCTCGTATGGCCCGTACGGCACAATAGGGAATTTGAACCTGTGACCTAACGCGTTAGCAGGGAGTGTTAGCCACGGCTGCGTTCAACTAAAAGAGCGGCTGCTAACAGCTCTGAGTGAGCAAATAGAGCATTGCAAAATAACATGATCTGATTCCTTATTCATTTTCCTTCAATTTGATGTATAATGTTACAGTGTTCAAATCTATTTTAGAGTGTTAAAATGCGTAAAAGTGATATGCCTCCATTCAATTTTCACAAACCTCAAAATAATTCCGTCCGTACAGCAAAAGAATTCGGAGTGAATCAGTTAATGATAAGAATGAAAATATTCAGAATATCGTCACAGATGTATCGGTATGGAGGAAAAGCTGCATTCAATGAGTTTCCGGGACCGATGCTATACAACAAAAATGTTAAATAAAGAAATTAAACAAAAATTGCAAAATAGTACTATACTACCATTAGAGAGAGGAATGGTACACTAAAATTTGTAATGATTTTTTTCTTCTTGATTTTGCATAACCAAACTGAAGACCTGTTCCATGTGCAATGTAGTGTACAATATAGTTTGCAAGGTAATGTAGTGTGCAATGTCATGTGCAATACAGTGTACAATTTAAGGTACAATGAAGTGTACAATGTAGTGTGCAATGTTGTAATGTACAATATAGTTTGCCATGTAGTGTGTACAATGTAGTGTACTATATAGTGAAAGGACAATGTAGTGTGTAACTTAGTGTACAATGTTGTGTAGAATGTAGAGTAGAATGTAGAGTAAAAAATGTAGTGTACAATGTAGTGTAAAATGTAGTGTAGAATGTAGTATATAATGTAGTGTATAATGTAGTGTATAATGTAGTGTATAATGTAGTATAAAAATGTAGTATAAAATGTAGTGTATAATGTAGTCTATAATGTAGTATAAAATGTAGTATAAAATGTAGTGTATAATGTAGTGTATAATGTAGTATAATGTAGTAAAATGTAGTGTATAATGTAGTGTATAATGTAGTATAAAATGTAGTGTATAATGTAGTGTATAATGTAGTGTATAATGTAGTATAAAATGTTGTATAAAATGTAGTGTAAAATGTAGTGTATAATGTAGGTACAATGTAGTTAACAACGTGCCATGTCGCGCTACAAATGTAGTGTACAATATAGTGAAAGGACAATGTAGTGTGTAACTTAGTGCACAATGTGGTGTACAATATTGTGTAGAATGTAGAGTAGAATGTAGAGTAAAATGTAGTGTACAATGTGGTGTATAATGCAGTGTAGAATGTAGAGTAAAATGTAGTGTAAAATGTAGTGTAAAATGTAGTGTACAATGTGGCATAGAATGTAGTGTACATTGTTGTAGTGTGCAATGTGGTGTGCAATGTGGTGTAGAATGCAGGGGTACAATGTGGTGTAGAATATAGTGTAGAATATAGTGTACAATAAATCTTTTAAACATAACTAGAAAATGTACAGCAATCATAACATTGTCTGAATATAACATGACATGTATCTCACCTCAAATCGATCGTTTTTGTTTGGCAACAGGTAGACTGGGATTTTCCAGCCGGTCTGCATGTTCTGGCACTGTTCCATCGGACACTGCATAGCCCTCGGCATCCATTTCTTCAAGGATGAGCACACAATCCCATGAGACAAGCTGGGTGGTGGGCCAGGCATCAGCACCCAGGTTGTCACCAAAGTAAAGCACCTGCAATACATGAAAATCACACATTTTGACTTTTAACACCAAAATAAAGCACCTACAATACATGAACATACCTGCTTTTTAAATAAGACTATTTAAACATACTTTCTCTTGCAGTCTCACACTCCTACCTCAGCCCGTAACACAGTAGGCAATTATACTTTCTATTTCTGTGTGATAAAAGAGACATAACAAAGTATTGTTGATCTCAAAAGCTTTCAACTTAATCCTAAAACTGATAGGTCTACGTGTCGCCTATCCATCCCTGCATCATGTCCGGGTGTCAGTCATGATAGGCATAGATCTAGATCTAGAGTTTATTCAACCAGCACTTGTCTGTTTAGTTGTATTTTGGGACAATGTCTATATTCCGTAACAATCATGGCATAATTACTAATGCCAGGAACTGAGGTAGATGTCTTAACTAGTCTTGGATTATTTTTAAATACAAGATCTAAGCTACTATTTTCTCTCATTGAGTGTGGTTATGTACTTGAATGAGTCTGTGTTTTATGGATAGGTCAATTAGAGCCTGCTGCACTTCACTGTCAGCTGTTTAGTGACATATTTTTCCAGTTTATTTCTGGACAATTAAAATCTCCTGCTAGTACGGCATGCTTTTCTTCTGGCGTATCTGTAAGTTTTGAATGAAGTCATTCAGTTTCCGAATGTCGTCTAGTATATGACGAGGCCTGTAAAATGAACATAGGTATAGGCCTTTCCCTTTCCACATCTTGTTCTTAAACCAGACAATTTTAACATCCGCTGTAAGCTGGGGTTGGGCGTTAGTAATAAATTTCTCACTTGATGTCGTAAATACACCTCCTCCAGTCCCGACAGATCTATCATTCCTGTGCACGGTGAATACTCGGAAACACCTCACTATTCTTTATTGCATTTTTATCGGGTCTTTTCCTGGCTTACCTCCCTTGAACCCTGACTCGGTTCCACATACAATGTCAGATTGGATGTAGTCTAACACAGTGTGAAACTCTGAATAGTTGGTTCGAATGCCATGCTAATTTACTGTAAGCAATATTAGATTGGAGGCATTCTTTTAAATATTTAGGTCCATATAGTTGTATTACTCATGTGAGGTGATACTACGATGAGCGCTGGATGGAGATCTAGATATAGATCTAGATGGGCTATGTCTTCGTGTGGTAGTGGTATATTTCTTAGGGTGAGTGCTTGCATGTACTTGGCTAAAACATGATGACGTGATTGTCTCAAGTGAAGTGTCTACATCGGATAATGGTGTGTATACATTTGAGGTGAAAAAGTTCGAAGCTGTTGTATGTGAAGCAGTCAATATTCATACTGTCACACAGGCAACAATGCCAAGCCACACTCCATTGGTTTAGATGACATATTTCTTGATGAAATTTCCTCGGGGTTTTATGAAACCACACACTACAATTGTCACAACACATCCCTTGTTGAGACCAGGTTACTGGTAAATCACAAACTCCACACGGGCATATGGAGGCATTACTTGGGCCTGGGTTTATCTGGACATCCCCATAAAGCAAGGCCAAAAGGTTTAATAAACACTGATGACCCTTATGTGATCGTGTTTTGCTAGATTTAGTGGGTAAGTTTAAGATTTCAGGAGATGAAATTTTTTGGGTGTGAGATACAACATGACAAAGCCACATTTGTTGTGTGGCTAGAAGTGAACGTGTTTCTAGAGTGTACCACATACGCTATGATGGCACAAACAAATAACAGGTTCATTGTCAGGTATTTACAGATAGGGGCTGCCACCTTGAATTCTCATCCAGATGGAATGTAAGTGGCTGAGGATGGCAACCAGCACTATAGACTGCCTAGACAGACAATCAGACATACTTACGATTTTGAATTTATATTTAAAGGTGCTGCAATGGATACAGAAACTAAAGGAGTGAAATACTGGATTGACCTGCAAGATTTTCTACTAAATTTCTCTCATCTACCCTCCAATGAAAAAAACCGTCTTCCCCGCATACGCTTCTCTCTCTTTCTCTCAAAAGCAAAAAATTCACTTCATAAGCCCCCCCCCCCCTCTTTTAAATCACAAAATTAAACATATAACCTTAAAATCAAAATAAGACTAACAACTTGTGATTAAATTCAAAATCTTGTGCCCTGACAGCAATGCTCAAAAATCGAATCAGTCGGGTTTTCTGATGAAGAAAGGAGGAAAACTAGTCACCTTAGGGTCTACTTTTCCTGAAAGTTCTGACAAAAATGAAATCAATGTCTTGCAGTTTCCATTGTAATATTCTACACCTGGCCGTAGCGTGTCTACGTCTCCAACTGTTTTGAGGCCATCTGAAAACAAATCAGATCAAAACAGGGCTAAAGAGAAGTGTAGGATAAATTGTGGTGTCACCTATGCTTCTAGCTCACTTGAGACTGGACCCCAAAATTGTCTATGTGCACTGGACACTGGCAGTGTTTGGGTATTTTGAAAAAAAATTGAAATCAAAGAACCCTTGTGTTTCCGTGCCCTTTTGACACAGGTAACAAGAAATATTACAGGAAAATTGATATTCGAACAGCATATGAAACATTTTTTTTAATGACTTAGAATATGTTCCATGTTTGACATTTTCGATACAAAAAAATTGAAATCATGGTTGATTTGCAATAAAACACTTTGCTTGTTTTTTTTGTGTGTTTTAATTGTGTTTGTGAATGGCTTGTAAACAAGTTTAGAATACTTGCTAACCTTTTTTTTTAACATCAAAACGTTTATCAACAATTAGTCCAGTCACGGCAACATCAAATTCAGGTTTGCTAGCAATGTCACTTTGATTTGAAGAATCATCAAGATTACTGCCAGCTATGTGAAGCAGATCTAATGCCTCATTAGATCTAGATCCAGTTTTAGAACTCTAGTTTGTTCCAAAATTTGTGACCATAGAAAAGGTCAATTTTCTCAGAAACTACTATACAGTCAGCATTGGTTCTTTTGCATGCAGTGTTAGAAACTCTTAAGGCGTTCTAAATCTGAAAAAAGAAGTCTGGAGCATTTACAGTTCTCTCAAAGCCGTAAATTCCTTGGATGTTTACCTCATTTTTAAATTATGAGACCATATATATCGATTGGAGAATATTCCCAATATGGACAGTTTGACCTCAACATCACACCTTTTCTTTTTTCAAGTGGTGTAGCATAGGGTGCATTATAGAGGATATTTGGCAAATTGTTGAATAGTGTTGTTATATTATATTATATTATCCTTCAGTTTGAAAACAAGTCTGAGTTGAACAGGTTGGCGCAATGACAATTTTGCAGTGAAAATCCATGATGGAAAGATATCATGGCGTAATGTACACAAAAAGAAAATCATGACTGCTACTTGACTTGAATAAACCAATCACGCCTCTCAGAGATTCAAGCCTGTTGATATCATTGATGTGTCCATGTGAGACTAAAATGTTTCTGACAACTGTCCAGGTAGAACATAAAGTACTTTAAAAAAATCAAGTTTCCGTAAATGTTTGTAAATATTATAAACATATAGTCAATGTGTTAAAAATTGATTAATATCTAGTATACTAGATCTGTAGATACTCTCCGATATCTTTCAAAAACGCAAAATGATTTCTGGATCAACATTCCAAAAGGTTTGTAAATTTTTCTTTTGGAATAATATTTCATTCATATATCAACCAGCTCAGAACACTCTTTTTTTGAAACATGTTTAATGGTAAAAAGGCAATCACAGGAGTGACTGAAAGGCTGGTTATCATGAGCCAACAGGAAACCTTGCATGAGCCACGAATGATCAATATATAGGCAGTTTAACATGCTCTCTTCTTTCTTATTTCTTACTTGTACATTCGGCCTTTCTGTCAGTTTTGGGATCACTTCATGAAGCTTGTTATTAACTCTTTCGCTAATTTTTCACCATTTTTATTTCCATCGATGTCCACAACGTAATGTGTTCTCCAACAAGGTTTTTAAATAATTAAATTAATACTATGACTTGATTTTTTATATTTGGGTTTCTCGAACCCTGAAAGACAGACAGACTATCCGTCCAGATTGTAAAATTCGGCACATTCAAAGATTCTGGATGATCCAGATAGTAAATGGCAGCACTTTTCAATCTCTTTTGAACCATCTGTGTAGATATGACAACTGAGGGAAATTATGCTTCATCTGCAAGAATTCCTGGTGAAAAAGAGCGGGCTTGTTTTGGCTTTTGGGGATTTGGATAATGAAAAATCAAAACTCATATTGGTTTTGGTCCATGGCGGGAATCGAAAAATTACTATAATTTATTTCATTGTACTTTATGTTTCCCTGTATTATGTGGGGGAGAAGTTGAATGCTGATAAGTGGGGTAATTTTGGATGTCTTAAATATCACAGACAAGGGAAGCTTCAAATCTGTTTTTTGAAGGCAGGGTTTTGGGATAAAGCCTTTAATTTCAATTAGTACTTCATTGACAGTTTTAGGCGTCGGTGATGTAAAGATGGTTCACTGGCTTCAACATATAGGCTCTTCATGGGTAAAGTTCAGAAGGAGCTTAAGGCTATATAAAGTCCCTGATTTTTAAAACATGTTTTGGGGGCAGATCCATAAATAACAGGACCATAGTCAGCTTGCGTTGAACTAATGTTCTATATAATTTCAGGGAGGTCACAACTTGCAAAATATCTAGAGCCTTTTGTCATTTTTTTTTAAGGCTCTGAAAATGTGATAAAAAGGATAATCTTCTGCAAAAGATAACTTGACACCTAAAAATGTTGTGTATAAATAAAGACTGGGTTCAGCATGTACATTTCTTTGATTATGAAAGTGGACACATACAGTTTTGACGAGGAGAATTTTAAACTGTTGTCAGCGACCCATTTTTGATCTTTATTAATGCACAGTTGCATTGATCTTCAATATATGGTAAATGTTTGCCTTCAAAATAGATAGCAAAATCATCTATATAAAGAGATGCTTGTACATTGGTAGGCAGTGCCTTTATGATATTATTTATTTTATGTTAAATAATACCGGAGAAAGAATGTTACCTTGTGGAATTCTATTTTCCCTATTAAGAATCTTCAGATAGTGTAGACCCTAATATTACTTTAAAATGCTGTTTTGACAGGAACTCAGAAACAAAAATAGGAAGGCAACTACGGAGGTTAAGGTTGAAAAAAGTATGTAGGAATGCCATGTTTCCAGGTCGTGTCATAAGCCTGTTCCAAGTAAAAAAGACAGCAAGGACCTGTCTTTTTTTAATAAAGGTCTCCTGAATGAAGCTTTCCAGCCAGATAAAATGATTATTGCTAATTTGGTTTTTAGCGAAAACCGCATTGGACTTCAGAAAGAAGATTTTTCTTTCAAGGCCCAAAGAAGACGATTCACCACTTTCCATGGTTTTACAAAGGCAACTAGTTAAGGCTATTGGTCTATAACTAGATGGGTCATTGAGATCTCGGTTAGGTTTTGGAATAGTGACCACAAATGTCTTTTTCCAGGATGGGGGAATTCGGCCTGTAGTCCAGATTTTATAGAATATATTTAAAAAGGTGGAAAGACAAGAGTTGGGAAGATTAGCAAGGAATTGATAGTGAATACAGTCGGGTTCTCCTGCTCATTCATTTGATTTTGCTAGGGATGCCAGCAGCTCTTCAGAGAAAAAGTTTGTTATATGGTTCTAAATTGTCAGACATAAAGTTTAAAGTCATTTCTTTTTGAAACTTATCAAATTTTCAACACAAGGATTTTTGAAAAAGGTTGCTGGTTGCTTTCTTATATTCTCTGGACAACCAAAGGACCCTTGGAAATCTGTGGTGCTTACGGGGATGAAAAGGGGATCGTCCTTTTTGCCATAGAAATTAATTTCTCTGAGAATGTAGATATAGGGTCATCGGATGATAGAATAAAGTTATCTATGTCAGAAAAGCATCACGATTTGAAAAGGGTCAGTTTGCTTTATTGAAATTGAAATTGAAATATGGAGTAGAGTCCTCTGTTCTATTGGCTTGAAAGCCTAAGACGATTAGTGATCACACTCACAGAGATTATCATGAACGTACCAGTCTAGAGTCTGGGTAAGAAAGGAGAAGCTATTACTAAACTGGATAGCTGAAACTGATTGATAGGCTGAATGTAGAAATGTTGCTCTTTCTGAATTTAAAAGAATTAAATCATGATCGGAGATCAATTTCTCTATCATTCTACAACAGTTGTCTAGTTGGGAATCACCCCACAGGGAAGAATGGGCATTTAAATCCCCAAGAATGAAGAACGGGGAAGGAAGTTATGATAAGGTTTTCCATTTCATGAGTGCTTGTGTTAGCTTAACTCATGGTGGTAGATATATAAAACATACAGTTAAAGATTTATGAGATGTATGGCTGATAGCACAGTTCACTAGTAACAGGCACTATATCCATACTGGTGTTCAATTCAAGTGGGCGTAGCGAAAAGAATCCAGAGTGAAAGCGTGGTGTTATAACCCTGTATCCCTTTTCCTGACAACCATCTGTTATTTTTACTTTCCTGCAGTGCTAGTGCAAGACGTCTTTTTGAAACACAGAACAAAACAAATTCTTCATAATTTGCCCTTAAACCTCTCACATTCCACCGCATAATGGTATCCATGTGAAATCACTTATCAGTGTTTGTTTAAAGACTGAACCCTAGTCTTTTTACTGAAGGAGGTCTGAGCACCAGGCTTCAGCCCTCCATGCTCCATGCAAGGGGGTGGGGCTGGAGTTCGTTCGGGAGAGGGAGGTGGTGGAGGAGTGGGTTCAGAAGGGGTGGGTTGTGACAAGCATTATTAATTAGAGATGGGATTAAACTATTTTAGAAAAAAATAAGAATTTCTAATAAATTTTTGACGTATTTTATGATAATTGGAGAAGACAGCATTATGGCGGCCGGCAGTTGGGTGCGAACTTCTGTGATTCGAGTGGGTGAGATTTTGTAACAAATTAAGTTTAAAAATTAAACAGTGAACCATACTCAAAACACGTACAAACAAAATCCTCACCTCGTCCCTGAAAGGAAGAACGCCCCCCTCCCCCCACCCAAACACCTAACAGTAAAGTTAACTAAGCAAAAATTTTCTTAAATGTTTAAATGTCAAGCAAAAACGCCTGCATGCACTACTTCTTACCAAGTTCTATAAAAGCTTTGCATCAGTGAAGAAAAGTGGTTTTAGGTGCTCCATACAGGCAAATGTCAAAAAATGATTTCCAGTCTTGCCTGAAACAAATATTATTTCTGTTAGAAGCATACTTTATTTGTTTGTTTGATTGAAATGTGCCTTGTCCACTACAGGCAGAAATGTCTGGGACAATCAGAAGGGAACAACAAAATCAGAGACATGTAAAAAGAAGAAAAGGAAGTAAGCAGACACCACCAGTAGCTCCTGTCAACCGTTGATTCACAATGCTAGTCCATTTGGAAACGTGTCTAGTGTTTGTTGGTAGACTAATCCAAGGTAAGGAAGTAAATATACTGGTGTCACAGAGAGGTGACAGGAGATACTTGCAGAGATGGATACATGGATAGACAGGTAGATGGATAGATAGGTGGATAGATACACATATAGATGGACAGATGAATGGATAAATAGATGGAAAGAGGGATAAAGAGATAGCTTAGACAGATAGAAAGATAGATCATAATA
>JAXRKP010001488.1:52500-82500 GCA_037039925.1 Doris montereyensis | reverse complement strand
GGTTCTGGGAATGCCATTTTTGCCAAAAATAGGACAAATCTAGTCTATCATACTAGTGGATAGAGCAGTTCATTCCCGTCATAATGGTATCATAAAAGAAGCTCAGTATCGATTCTTTAAATTTATACGATTTTTTAGAAAACGATACAGGCCTATCTTTCAACACACCTATTACAATAAAAGCCAGAAATATTATCGAAAGTACAGCAAGTTGGTACTCATTTTGATTGCCGCAATGAACGCTATCCACAACAAATTTATCTGAGGATCTATTATGAATATTGCCTTAGATTGGCCGGAAGTTACGGAACATATTCTGCGCACCTTTTATCAAAAGGCACCATCTCAAAATGAGTAAAAAGGTGCTGGTGCACTTGAAACAGTGTCAATAAGAAGTAGTTGAGAGCCTTTCAAAGTTTTATGATGTTTCAAAGTATTATCCTAATCTTTTCTTTAGGTTTATGGGAGAAAAATTTGTTCAAATAACAGAAAATAAGAGAAAAATATGAATATATCAAAATGTCATTTTGGACCGTTTTTTCTAACAGCTCGCATTTTTTTATCCGATTGACTTGAAACTGGCACAAACCTTGCCTTTGATGCATGGAATAAAAGTATGCATGTGTTAGATGTTATTTTGTATACTTTCCGAAAAATAAATTTTTTAGTTGAATAAAATTTGCTGTAAATTGTAAACATTTTATATGGAACTTTCAACACAGCATAAAAACTAAAAATTGATAGATTCGTCCAAACCCATGCATTTTTTGTTCTATAGATGTAAATGAAAAAGTGTACCAATTTTGAGACATCCCATAATAATTGATGCAGTTTTTACATTTTGAAAAATGCATGTTATTTTAGCGTCATTAATCCAATATGGCGGCGTTGCCATGGCAACATCCGACAAAATTTCAGTTTCTAATATTTTCTCCTCTAATTTAGATACGTAGAACTAAAAAATCGAGTCTTAGTTGGCTTGCTCTATGGGTTTTCAAAATGGCTTTCAGAACCAGAACCTGCTCCTCCCCTTAACATAGGCCGTACAGTTTTTGACATTTAATTTTTTTTACTTGATTTTACCAACATCCACAAATAAGGGGATTTCTGGGTTTTTGGTAGGATCTTTTATTTTTCCCAGACTGCACTGTAAAAAGTCAATGGATCTTTAACATGCATAGCGTGTTGTAAACTACACAGGGCCTCCTTTTTATCATTTGTTATCAATGGGACTAGGTGTTGATCAAGCCACATGGACCAGGCGGATGGGTTTTTTACGAAAAACCTTAAGAACATTTTTTACCCTGCAGGGCACAAACCTACGACCATTTAAATGAGAGGATGACACCTTTCCTCTGGATCATTGCATCCTAAGGCAATTGAACTAGGTCTTGATATGATTTGGCCTCTCTACAAATCTGGCAAAAACAAAAACAACCCAACAACAAAACATAATAAAAATGCAACCAACCCAAAGACTGATTCCATGACAAAATGAGCGTAGTCTGGATAAGATGATGTGAGCAAAAACACAATGCGGCCATCTTGGCGTAACTTGGTCAGCCATGACTTGATCTGGGAACTGATGCAGTCAATGTATTTGGACGTGTTGGCTTTGATGTTGGGAAAGTAACCTCCTGCGTTAGCTGAGCGATAGAAGAAAGGCAATTGGTGTGCAAAAGTGTTTACACAGAGCTTAAATTTTCAATGACTTTTAACATACAACTGAAATCATAATTACTAATTATAGACATACAGTCTAAATATCACAGACCTTAGACGTACAGCCCAAATTGTTACTATCACTTGATATACAGCCTAAATTGTCACTGAATCAGGCATACAGCCAAAAACTGTCACTGACCCTAAACATACATCAAACTGTCACTGACCATAGATATACACCAAAACTAAGAACAGACATACAGCCTAAATTATCACTGATGCTAGACATAGTCAAAATTGTTATTGACCCTAGATATACAGCCCAAACTGTCATTGCCTGTGAACATACAGCCTAACCCTTATCTTAGACATAAAGCCCAAATTGACACTGACCTTAAGACATACAATATTGTTACAGACCTTACAGAATTGTCACTAACCCTTCACATACAGCCCAAATTGTCACTGAGGATAGACATTTGAAATTGTCACATACCCTCGACATAAGATAGCCCAAATTGTTATTGACCCTGGACAGACAGCCCAAATTTTCACTGTCTGGACATACAGCCCAAATTGTCACTGACCCATGATATAAAGCCCAAATTGTCCCGACCCCTTGATATAAAGCCAAATTGTCACTGACCAAACCCCAAACGTACACCCCAAACTGTCACTGACCCTAGATGTATCAGTACAGTCAAAATTGTGATTGACTCTAGACATACGCCCAAATTTATCATTGACCCAAACATACAGCCTAAATTGTCACTGATCATGGCGTATGGAAGATAGAATGAAAGATGGAATGGTGTGTTCTGACAGCCTTCCGGGGATATAAACAGGCGTGGTGAATGGCAGTTAGAGTATATTACTATTATTATAACCAAAATTGCTACTGGCCCTAGACATATAGACCATTTTGTGAAATCCTGCTGATCAAATTACCTGCAAGTTTGAAGGCGTGAATAAGGCTTCCAAGGAATTATAGACGTCTTTCCATATCTGCTGGTAATCATCACTGCTACACTGAGATTCCTGAAAAACGAACAAACAAAATTGGTTGTATAAATGCCCCAATATCTTCTCTATTTTGTGACTTCAAAATCCTTTGTCAACTGGCCTTCAATACAGATCATACGTTTTCATAGACCTCGACAAAACTAATTTTAAATTTCACAATCTTTGCAGACAGGCATTCTGGAAAATCTTTTAACACGACATTCCAAAAGTTGCAAAATTCACAAGATCTTTTGACACAAGTGAGCCAAAAGAGCATGGCAGGAGTTGAACAGGAAAAAATTGCGATTAACTTCACACCTTTCTTTAACTTTAAAGAGGAAATCCGGGTGAGCTGTAACAGCGTTTAGTAGAGTCTTGCCTCATAATACTCATTTTCCAAATCCACTCTAGAATGCTACTTCAACATCTTTAGAATCGAGTACATCAGTTGATTTTTTTTATATAAAGCCTGAAAAGGTACTAATTCTATGGCCAATTTTAATATGGCTGTATCATTCTGAAGAAACTTGAATTTTCAAACCCGTTTTTTCTCAAAAGATGTGATTTCTAGCATACAACGTTTTTAAAATCTCAGAAAGTATTCATGCCAGAGTGTTGAAATTTGGTACACAGCTAGACTAGTATTTGTTATTGGGAACTAGAGATTTTCACTGGTTTATTTTGATTTTCATATCTTTTGTGCACCTTTAAAATCAAAATATTACAGTTTTTAAAAAATAAAATACGGATTTTTTTAAGCACATTTAAAAACAGCTGAGATAAATTAAATATGTCTTACTCCTTATTTAAGGGTTTAAAGAATATGTCTGAAAAAGAATTTCATTGCTAGCCCATATACTTTTTGAGATTTTAAGATTTTAAATTTCGGCATCAAAATTCAACATGGCCGTCGTTACCATGGCAACCGAATAATTTTCCTCAAAATTTTTTACGTTTACATAGTAACTTAGATGCAAGCAACACATTGGCAGGAAAAAATTAGCCAAAAATGCATTAGGGGAAAAAAGTGAAAATTCAGTAGGACGCCTCAAATTTTATTTACAATGGTGAATATTTTGACATTTTGAAGGATCTTCATCAGAAATCACTGTCTATCTGACAGAAATACATGTTCCCTTTCCTGAAAAAAATAATCCTGATAAACCATGTAGAATTGATAAGAAGAGATAGGAAAGATCGCAGTGATAAACAGACGGATAGTGATAGAAAGGAGGAGCAATGCTATTACACATGTACGATATGCCACCCTTTTTGTCCTTTTCATTTGAACAAGACCATAGCAATATTTGATGATTACACAATCAATGTTCCAACTTTTCCTTTTTCTTTTGGGGTATAAATCAATAGACACGTACCAAATACACATTGTGATTAAAAGTGACAATAATATATCTATCATACTATAATGGAAGTAAGGTGTATAATCCCATTTAATGCATCTGGCATGCTCTAAGGCACTTCACAGATATAACATTTTCTTTTTGTATTCAACACCTACTTTTTCTTTTTTGTAGTCAACACCTACCTTTCTTCTTTTGTAGTCAACACCTGCCTTTCTTCTTTGTAGTTAACACCTACCTTTGCTTCTCTGTATTTAACTTTAACACTAATAACACCTAACTTTCTTCTTTGTAGTCAACACCTACCTTTCTTCTTTGTAGTCAACACCTACCTTTCTTCTTTGTAGTTAACACCTAACTTTCTTCTTTGTAGTCAACATCTACCTTTCTTCTTTGTAGTCAACACCTACCTTTCTTCTTTGTAGTCAACATCTACCTTTCTTCTTTGTAGTCAACACCTACCTTTCTTCTTTGTAGTCAACATCTACCTTTTTCTTCTTTGTACATCAACACCTACCTGTCTTCTTTGAACATGAACTGTCAACACCTGCCTTTTGCGACCTTTCTTCTGATTCTTTGTAGTCAACAACCTTTCTTCTTTGTAGTCAACATCTACCTTTTCTCTTTGTAGTCAACACCTACCTTTTCTTCTTTGTAGTCAACATCTACCTTTTCTTTCTTTGTAACACCTACCTTTTCTTTGTTCAACACCTACCTTTCTTCTATGTAGTCAAAACATACCTTTATTCTTTCCAACACCTAACTTTTGTAGTCAACACCTACCTTTCCTGTTTTGTAGTGATTTTTTGCAAATGCCACAAGAGCTGGAATATCAAAATAGTTTTCGAACAGTCTCCAACCTGGAATATAAAAACATTTTACATAGTACTATCAAATACTCTAATTGCATGGAAAAAAGAAACAAAGTAATAATATTAGATTTAAGAAAAGTCATATATGCAGTTATGATCTTGTCTCTTGACTAAATATACAGATAGATAGAGGATCACACCACTCTGAATCTTCATAGTTTTAATTCATCTGTCTGAACTTGGCATGCACGCATTGTCATCAGAATCATAGCAAGATGTTGTCTTATATGAAGATTTATACCCGAAATACATTTTGTGTTGTCTGTAGTCATTAGCAAAGTTTCTGGTCCTTTTGTCTGTTATCACTGTGTGGACATATCTAACATTTTCTGCATTTGAAGACAATGCTAATGAAGCCAGCTGTGCTATATGCCTCATGATTAGGCTGGTGGACTTGAGATTATAAAAGATGATGACTTCAAATCCTGATAATGGGTAAAGCCTTAGGATTGACATCTTTGGAACATGCCTCTTTAGCTAATTTATTGGCACTTTCATTTCCAATGATGTCCACATGTCCCAGTATCCACACAAGCCTATTGTGTTTTCCAAGGTCTTTTAAAGGGTGTCTAATTAGTGATATGATGATTTTTAATATCTGGGTTTCTCAAACCTTGAAAGGCACACAGACTATCCATCCACATTATAAAATTCTGAAAACTCCTCGACAGATTTCCACTCTCTTTCAAGCCATCTGTATAGATATGACGATGTCAGGGAAATTATATCCTTCATCTGCAAGAATTCCTGTTGGAAAATGAACAGGCTGTTTTTGTCTTTGGGGAATTTGGATAATGAAAAAAATCAAAATTTATATTGGCTTTGGTCCATTGTGGAGGGATTGGAAAGTTACTATCATTTACTTTCTCTCTCTCTTTTTGCTTCTCTCTCTCTCTCTCCGATATTTTTACAGATGTAAAAGTCTATTGGAAATGGCCTCGTTAGTATTACTATCGGTACTATTTTCGGTATACGTAATGTTATTATCCTTCTTCCCCATTTCTCCCTCATCATTAGCATCTTACCTGTAAACATTATTTATTTCAATCACTATTGATGTCTTCTTCATCAACAGCATTCAAATACCTCTCATCAACACACAGCCATCTTCATCATTAACAATTTTATTCATGTACATGACTTAGTTTTCACTATGTTTAACCATTATTAAATCATTAAATGTATAACTACTAGTTGCTCTATATCACATAATTCAATAATGTTAAATGCATCATGTCATCTTCAGAATAAGCAACGCCATACTCTAGGTCTCACCATGATCCTCATTTATGCTTTTAGTTCTCCCTTATCATTATCACATTATTGTAGTAGCGTCTTTTTGATTCAAGAATTATACTGCTTGTACTTGTAATGGTAATAGATTATTTGAATTAATTACTCTCCCTCTCATTTCATTCTTATTCCAATATCAAGAGAGAATGATCATTATGATAGTTATTATCAGGACCTTATTTACTGTACTATTGTTATACATGATACAACTTATTTATCAGTTTTATATAGCATTAGATAATTATTACTATTACTATTATTGTTATCATCATCATCATCATTATTATTATTATTAATATTATTATTATTATTATTTTTACTATTATTATCATTATAATTATTATTATTATAACTATTAGATAATTATTACTATTACTATTATTATTATTATCATCATCATCATTATTATTATTATTATTATTATTATTATTTTTACTATTATTATCATTATAATTATTATTATTATAACTATTATTACTATTATTTTATTTTTATTTCAACTGTTGTTATTTCTATGTCACAGCCTATGGTGAAGGGCTGGATGTAAGACAAGCCGAAGGCCTAATTGGTTTCCTTTTTACATAAAGATCAATCAATCAATCAATCAATCTCTCTCTCTCTCTCTCTCTCTTCTCTCTCTCTCTCTCTCTCTCTCTCTCTCTCTCTCTCTCTCTCTCTCTCTCCTCTCTCTCTATTATTATTATAGTTTTTCCTCTTACTACCACCATCATTATTGTAAAGATAATATTAACTCCTGCTGTTTCGATTGGTGTAGTTTAAATTGCATGAACAGCTTCTCTTGACATTTTCTTTTTGTTTGTTTCTTAATTTGTGCTGTTTCGATTAGCGTAGTTTAAATTACATGAACAGCTTCTCGTGACATTTTCTTTCTTTTTTTTGTTCAATATAAATTCCTATCTCCCATTTTTACTAGATCATTATATTACTTTTAAGTATAATACTTATTTAAAGATGTAAAGTTGACAATAAACTACTTCAGATGATGATTAACAAACAAGATAAATAAATAAATAAATGATGAAGATAAAGATCTGTTAAGACATGGCACCAAGCGGCAAATCATGACTTTTAAATGTTTCACTGAACCAGAGGATTAAGGTGTGACCATAAAAATGATAATATAAGCAAGATCCCAGAACGACCAGCTACCAAGACAGGAAAGTAGTCATTATTGAATTAATATTTGCTATGAATTATAATAAAAAATCATCATACAAAGGCCAACCATTCAGTTCCCTAGACAGACTTGGACAGTGAATGGGCAATTCTCCTGCGCCTCTGCAACATCATTTATGTTCTTCACTGCAGTCATTGTGGAATGACCTACGCCGGAGAAACTTGGCTTGCAACTCTCCAACAGATTTGACCATCACAGGAGAAATATTGAAAACTGTGAAAGTGGATTTGGCTATTTCGGTTTATGCCCTTCAGAAAAAGTTTCGAATCTGTCACTTTTATTGATATAATGAATATTTTTACGACAAAATGCCATATTAGAAAATGTTAAAAAAGCTTTACACAATCTAAAAGGTTGAAATGTCTCATACTTACTTGAGTCTTAGCTTTTCAATCCATGTTCGAGACTCTTCAAATCAACAAATTTCTTGTCTTTTCCGTAGAGAGCGATGATTTGGACTCAGTCATTATTTTGGTGCCATGAGAAGCCCTTTGATTAAACCAGAAAAATAGCCAAGAATACACACAATATGTCGATTTGACAAAGATGTGCTTAGTTAGTTCTCTGTAAGTAAGTATGCTGCAAGGTGTGTTAAACGCATAATAGAATTTGGTTTCGGTGTTTCATCCCCACTAACACCTTGCAAATACCACTTAATGAAAAAATGTGACCTAATTTCGTGCAGGCTCACAAAGCATTTTAATCTTTGGACTTCATTGATGGGAGTCCCATGTGGTGCAGAATGCATCCAGTTCAGAACAGGTCGGTCAGAATAACAACACTAAGTCATCTGATCATATCTCACATTGTTCTAATTTTGATTATATGTCATTTTCAATCTGTGCCTGAATCTGATGGAAAAACACCAGTTTCCAAACCAGGACCTACTCTTCATATCTTAAAACTGAATTAATTGTAAATTATGGTTTCCAAGAGCAAACTATTCTTTGTATCTCTAACATACATGTAAAATACGAACTGAATTATTGATTTCAATATTTATCAAATTGTAATTGTAACATTTTGCTGCGTAAGGGTTTATTGGAAAGCGTCCTGAGCACTGTGTGGGAAGCGTGCACTGCTATATGAAATTAATTATTATTATTTATTATTCCTAGGATCTCATCAGAGAGTTCCTGCTATACTCTGGACACACAGAAGACGGAGCACACCACACTGAGGGTGTGGCCCTGATGCTAGCACCAGAAACATAACGAGTACTCATCGACTGGGAACCTGTCAACTCATCGGGAGGGGGGAGACTGGATGGGAATATGGGAATGGAGAGGGCTGGAGCTTGTTGGAAATAGGGAGGAAGTGGAGGGTGGATTGTGGCGAAGGAACTGGAGTCTGGGAGGGAGTATGGGGTAAGACAAGGACGCGGGGGTGAGGAAAGGTGAGTCTCCAATGATAAGAGGGAGGGTAGGGATGAAGGTGGGGGGGGGGGGAATGGGGTGGGGGAAGAAAGAACAGAAAAATCTGATTTTGGTAAGGCCCGCTGACAACTGGTTTGGTCTTTAACATGTCTGCGTGGCGGGCTGTTGACAGAAGTCATGATATCCATGATGGGCAAAGTCGATTGCAGATGGAATCCTCTCACAAATCAGAGTTTGCTTTTTCTTTCACTCTCAACATTAGACCGTGTCTCCTTTATTTCCTGTATTTTCTCCCAACGCTTTATAGTTATAGTCTGAATCGTTCCATACTTTGCACGACCATACTTATGGACATTCTCTGAATCTGATTCCTTTTCAGACTTTGTGTTAGGGGTTAGTAAAACTGAATTCATTGTCAAGCTGGATTATGTATTCTAATTCTGGATATTCTTCTTCTTCTCATTTCTAGATCTAATGCTTGATGTAACAAATTTGCCCTGTGACATTCAATGGAACTTATAATCCTTGTGTAAACAATGTGCATGTAATCAATTCCAACACAGCAACGTTACCTGCCCCTGAATGAGTCTCACTAAAAATGTTAATAACGGGGATGGGGTTGCAAAAAATTCATATAAAATAAAATATTATGTCTAGAGAAAAAAATTGTACCATATAAAAGCTAGAAAATTGGGGCAGTTTTTTAACAACATGTATCATCGATTCAAGCATTTAATTATTTCAAGAAAACTTAATTTCAGAATTTCAAAATATAAAATTATATAAAAATATAAAATTTTCATCAATTTTACATCAACCAGTTGGATTATCCTTATTGTATCATGTCATATGAAATATCAAATGAAAGGTAATTTTATTTCCACACATTTTCATGTATTACATGTCCAAATCAAAACTTTCATAATGTAGGAAAGGGCAAAAACATGAAACACATTAAAAAATGCACTTGATAACCTTTCAAGGCAATAACTCTTCAACGTGCAACTTTTTTTTAGCAAACTTTTTTCTCTGAGGTCCTTATAGGACGCACTAACAGAAAAACCTAGTCCCATAAAATCCCTAGGGGGGGGGGGGGGGGGGTGCTTATCGACCAGTAGCCCCCGGACTAATTACTGATTGGTAAGATAAAACAACTGACCGTAACACGGCCACTAGTCAAGTTTCCAGAATCGGTTAGATGGAGTAAAACTAGAGCGATGATTTTTTCACACCACACAAAGCATCCTTTTTGGGACGTTCCGGAAAGTTACATTATTGTGAGTATACTACGGTGAGTAAAAAAGATGACTTTGTGACGTCATATTACATCGTCTAATATAACACCATTGGAGCTTGATCGGCGTGGTTTTCGAGCCACGATTTATTCTGACTTTTTAAAGGGTTAAAGGTTTCAGTTTGCTTTGAAACTTTGCACAATTTATTTGTGGCATCTGCTTCTTTAAAATCTAAAATTTACTTCTGGTTTGATGAGTTTAAAAGATGTTGGCGATCCTTCAAAGATCATGACCGTGAAGGCAAACCTTTAAGTGCTGTTACTAAACGTCAGTATCTGCCACAAAAGCAATCGTGGAGAATGATGCACGAATAATCTGTCATAAGATAAAGCATTCTTTAAGCATTTCATCATCTAGTGTCTGGAAGATACTGCACGAATGCCTACATCTCCACAAGGGTGTCTGCTCGGTGGATGCCACATCAACTCACCGATGAACAAAAACAACATGAAGTTGAACTTTGCTCCATTATGCTTCAACAGTTTGACAAAGGTCAATCTAGAAGCATTGAAAACATCGTGACTGGTGATGAAACATGGGTTTATATGTATGATCCTTAAAAGAAGCGCCAATCAATCTAGAGTATGCATGATCTTTCTTGGCGAGACTCCTCTGAAATTCAAAATATCCTAAGGAGTAAGAAAGCAAATGGTGGCCACTTTTTTCAGCTCAAAAGACCACATGGCTACGGTACCTCTCAAAGCAGGTGCACAGTTAGCTCACATTGTTATGTAAATCACTGTATACTGACAGTTTTAGAGAAGTGGAGACAATGCCGTTCAAATACAAGCACAAGGGATTGTTATGGCACCATGACAAAGCCAGTGCTCACACAATCGTCGTGACGGTGCAGTCCTTGACAAAAACAACATTGAAATTCTTACCCATTCTTCATATTCTCCAGACTTCTTTTGTTCCAATAATTCAAGTTGAAAACTCTGTAGAATCAACTTCGAAAGCCGAAGACGCTGCAAGGGAATTTGAAAGTGAAATTTCAGCCATACCCTTGGAAATGTGGCAGAACTGCTTTGATTCTTGGTTCAGGCCAATGAAACTTTGCAAAGGAGAGTACTTTGAAAAGTTGTGAACATTTGAAGATGATACCACCATTATTTCTCCTATACTATCTATTCCATTCCGAATATATTATTAGTGCCTCTCGTATTCTTCCTAATAAACGGCAGCTCAGGCGGAAGAAGCTGCCATCTTCCCCATTCGGTTTAGTTGGGGACTGTCTACATCCCCACAACAGCATCTTGTAGATATCAAAACCTCAAACATAGGCTACACATAACACACTGTCACATATTCCACTCAATGTCAAACGAAAAACAAGACAAAAAGTTAAGGCATTCTTACCTCAAAATGGTGCCATCGTGACCTAATTTCAAAATGTTTCAGTGGCAAAGTGGGCTATGAGACCCTTGTGACTGAAAGTATAATATAAGTATGTGGTTTATAACAAAAAAGCATGCAACTCTTCTTATAAGATAATGACAAAAGTAATAATTTAGTATAAATGACATAGTAGTGTCAGTGGCCGAGTGGTTAGGCTGTTGGACAGAGGATCATGAGGTCAGTTCAAATCCTTGCAAAGCTAGGTCTGACGTTGTGTTCCTTGGGAAAGACACTTAATGTTAATACGCATTTTTCCCATTCAATTCAGGTGCAAATGGGTACAAGCAAGAGCTTGGAAGTAATAACCTGCATCAGATTGGCGTGCTGTGCAGTAGGTAATTGTTATCACCTGTTCTGCTTCACGCTGTGGAAACTGGGACAGTAGGGAATACAGAAGAGTATAGGCAACTGAAATGAAATATCTAAGAAGAGTAGTCAGGAAAACTAAAAGGAGACAAAATCAGAAACACAACAATAAAAGATCACACCGAAGCAGATGGCATAAAAACTAAGATAGAAATAAATCAGCTTAGGTGGTTTGGGCATGTACACATAATGAATGACAATAGAAAATAGAAGTTAAATCAGTATAAAATGCTAAAACCCGAGGTAAAAGACCAAAAAGACCTCAGAAAAAAGTGGGAAGAACATATAAATATAAAAGAGGCATTAAAGCAAAAAATCTAGCTTTCATGGAAGGAAACAAAAGATGTCAGAACAGGGCAACCTGGAGAAAAATTATTTCGGACATTCAGACCCATATACCGGAAGCTAGAATGGAAACTGATAAAAAAAGAAAGAAAAAAGACTACGTAAAAGTTAGCAGAGCTTCCTTTTTTACAACACAATGTAACCGCAATTTTAGAAGTTTTATTTGAACTAACTTAAAGGAAACTAATTTCTCATTCAGTACTCTAAACATGGCTAGAGCTGCTGCACTATCTCTCTCTAGTTTTTTGTGATGAAGATAATAATTGACTCAGCCCAAACCTGAACATACTTTCACTTGGGATGTCAATGTTTTGTTGGAACCTAAATTCAAACGACTAACACTAAAATTAGCCACACTGATGGCTATATTTTCTGTACAGAGATGCCTAACACGTAGCCTCCTGGAAATCCACAACATACATGTTGTTGGCAACAAAGTTGATTAGTTACTAAAAGAGTACCTTTGTCGTATGTCTGATATAATGAAAGGAAAATGTCTCCTTATGTTATATTTAATAAACTGCACAAAGAAGTTTGCAGTGCTACCATTTCGAGGTGGGTCAAAAGCCCATTGGTTGATGCGGGTGAAGATATGAGAGTTTTTGGAGCCCAGTGTTTGTGGTGCTTCCCCATGTCTGCCGCATTTAGTGCAAATGTCAACATTGATGATAATCTTATGACTGGAGGATGGAGCATGCTATCACTGTTGCAGCTTTTTATAAAAGACTTTTATTAAGTATCACAGGGCGTTTTTAGCTTAAAGCTACGAAAGTGATCAATTTGGCGATTAGTGGCTTTTAACTTTCCTTAACTCTCCTCCCGGCTATAACTATTATGTCCATATAACATTTCTCAACACTTTGAAACTTCATGTGACATCTACAGATACAGGATGCAAGATAATCTTAAGTTTGGCTGAGACTTACCAGTTGAAGGTCAAACTAGATTACCCTGCATCCATAAGGTAAGATATCACACCTGCCCATTGGATAGTGATGTTTGATCCATCCTTTAATACATCAATTGTTGATTAATGCTATGTCGTTGAAAACTGATGTTACATAGAGGGAGCTTGTGCATTTCTTCTAATATCTTACCTTACGGATACAAGATAATCCAGTTCGACCTTAAACAGGTAAGTCTCGGCCAAACTTAAGATTCAACTTCATGCCATCGAAACCTGAGGGGCTTCATGTGCCATAACAGCCTTGAAGGAATCTTATTTCTATTCAAACTTAACGCTAATTCGAATAAAGAATGAAATGAAAATTCAGCAAACAGACTCAAGTTCTCAAGATGATTGACAAAGTCACAACTAGTTTCATTAATGATAAGTCAGGAATGTGCACTGTTTTAAATTACAATAATATCAAATAAAATTGTAACAACATCATCATTAAACACTCTCTTTGTTTTATTCTTTTGTAAAACATAAAGACAAATTCCAAATAACAAAAACTATCTTGTGAGAAACCTGTTCATTGGAATTTACCCTGTCCACCATAATAATGTGGGAGGAAACAGCAAAATGAGACATGTACAAGTGAAAGAGAAAACAGAAACAGGAGGCATCACCAAGCATCCATTTGCAAGAAAACAAAGTAGATGACATGATCTTGATTCTAAAGCTCCACAGAGTAAGAAGACTAGCTATAGTTAGCATTTTTACATAACTGCAATGTTCAGGACAGTAGTAAAGCGGGTTCCAAACTAGAGGTGTTGTCGCTGAACCGTAATGCTGTGAGTTTGTTATTTTATGACGACACTGGTCTAAGCCCCATGGCTGGCACAGATGTGTTTTTTCACAATGTCGTACTCTTAGGAAAGGTACTTCACTCTACTTTCCTGGCTTGACAGGTGTGAATGAGCACCCAGCTATAGGTAGAGAAAGAATTTGTCAGAGTGTGAGTGCGAAAAGCGTAACAGGCTGAAAAGTGTACTGTATGCTCCTCCGGGAGTTGAGAAGGACTGAATGAATTGGCCAGGTGGAGGACAAATGTTGTAGTAACAGTCGATGAGCCTGCATGGCATGTGTGCCGGGAAACAGACTATAAATCCATCTTTTTCTTTGGTTTTTTTTAAAGACGGTCTAAACAACTTTGTTTGTTTGTTCATTGCATACCATGTGTCAAGGCGAATTCAGTGGAAAAGGGAAGATGAATCACATGAAAAGAGTAAAGGGAAAAAGAAGGACCCACAATAAGTATCCACCAACTAGTTATGGGTCCAAACAACAAGAAGTAAACGGCAAGGGTAGACACAACTATATTACAATGCCACCTATGCGGAGGTTGCCAGCTTCAATCTGTCATTATTAGTAAAGGGCACGGCTTTGTAGAAACTAGAATGTTATAGAGACGATTGAAGTTGTCCACAAGGGATAGGCTGGATGTGGCTTACGCTTAGTAACGGCATGACAAACATTTTCCAGTTAAAGTTTGTCTACTTACATCAAATCTTGTTCTTGTGCCAATCTGTGCTTTTCTATTCACTAAGAATTTACAAACCTCATCATAGACCATCTGAAATTTTTAAAAAGATTTTACAAAGAAAAAGCCACACATATATGCCAGTTTCACTTTAATCTAATACAAGAAGAAAAAAAAGAATAATATTATACCCTCTAATCGGGATCCCAGGAAATTGGGAAGAAATTCAGGGAACAGAATTTTTTATAGAGATATATAATAGGCTTACACGCGATTTAGCCGACGCAATATTACCGTTTATTAGATCTCAGATCATGAGGTCTCGTAGACTTAGTCTCATGGTATTCTCACTATTTAGAGTTACCTTGATTTTGTTCGTGTCTTTTACAAACTTTTTCTTTCACTCCAGATAAGAAAACGGCGCTTCTACTGATTTTTCAACTGTTTTTTCAAATTTGTAGACATCAGTTTACAAAGAAAAGCCACACGGATCATGCTAGTTTTATTTAGTTTTACAAGGAACAATTCTCTTCCACATGAATCAGAATAATTACCTCACCTAGGTGAAAAGGACTTATTAAAAAGAGGGAAATGTGGTCTGTCTGGATTGCTGACGTATTATTGAAAGCAAATTTCTAATCGGGATCCCAGGACCAAATGGGAAGAAGATTCATCAATTAGACTTTGGAAAGATTAATTTTTTATATTGGGTCCCATATTTTGAAACCTCCCTCTAGACGGGAAAGGTACCCAGCTCATCGGGACAATTTTCATGGGCTTGCACTGATTATCATCCCCATTTCCCCCATATTTATTTATTCCAAAACGCAAAAATTCGGTTTCTGTGTGTAAGCAAAACATTGATTATTACATGTGGCAAGTACAAGTTCACGATAACCAGAAGCCAGACACACCGGATATCCATTACGAAGATGTGAAAGCAGGCGTCCAGCCAGTCCTTGCTTGTCCGCCCTAACCCTATAGTTCGGTGTTGACATAGGGCGGCGCTTAGAAAGCAGACTTGGCCATAGTCTTTTATTGTCCGCCTAACCTGCCAATCACAAGAGTGAACACACGAGGAGATACTTACGGATATATCATGCCTTCTTGATTACATGTTTTATCTATCTACCGTCCAACAAAGATCGACTGTGAGTGTCGGTGACATCTCTGATGAATGTCCTCTTTGTTTTGATCAACTGGTCCTGTGGCTACTAGTTCGTTTAATTCTGCAGTTTACCACTCACAGAAAGGTTTAGGTACCTCAAACTGCTGAGGGAAAACCAAAATCCCTTGGTCCCCGGGAAATCGGGCAAATCCAGGATGAGTTTATAATCCACAGAAAGTTCCCAATTAGAGAGGTTCCACTGTATGCAGTTATATTGGGATCAAACCATGTGTTATGATGTTTTTAAAGCATATTAACACACTCTTGTGGGTATTGGAACTGCTTTTAAATTCCTGTTGCAAGTGTTTTAAATCAATGTTTCCTTCTGAAGTTGCTGGCAATCTATGATGACAGGCTTCAGACAACGTACAGAAATAGACTTAAATTGTGGCTTTGTGTTAGATTAGAAGCTGGATTAGTGCAGGGAGAACTGGAGGTTTCATGACTGTTTGACTTTAACCTTTTCATGGTTGATCTGGCTCTAGCAGCCCAAGATAGTATCAGCTCTGTCTTTAATCCACAGGGATCCACCTCAAAAGGGAGCCTCTTTGACAGTTCAAGGTTTATCTTTCTGTTGGTCAACACACGCATGTAGCACTACAATTAGATCTAGTAGGCCCACTAGGTGTATTAACACTGTGTGCCAACCCTTTTTCTATCTGTGACACTGTCTACTAATCTCTTACTCATTGTCTAGCCTTTTTTCATCGATATCATCAAAAAGATTTTCTTCCCTTGAAGCCACACGGAAAATGAGGGTGAATCTAATAAAAAACAATGTACCATTTGGCAGTCCAGTCGAACAGTCTACGACCTTAGTTTCCCCAAACTTATTCAAGCGTCCCATGAAGCTAACTATAGACACTAGAATCTAGATCTATATTTAGTCAACTTACACCAAAGAAAGGCACAAGCTCGTATCGTGCTAGGTGAAATCCATGTCAAAACCCAGCGCATCGTATTGTGTGAAATTTATTTCTCTCGGACTCTGTTCTGTGGCCATGTTTTTATATAATACTTGCTACCTCGTTACGATAAATTTGTTGCGTAACAATAAAATACACACTTAATACCAAAGTTAATGTCAGTAAAACTACTGTCTAGATCTAGATATCTAGATCTAGTCTCTCTAAAACAAGATCGTCCTAGCCGCCAACGCCGGTAAACGTCTCCCGGAAACAATTTACACGCAGTACCCCGACTTCTCGCAGGTGAACTTTAAACTTTAAACTGGGAACAGCGGAAAAGACCAAATCTTTGCAGCGTCCATTACCCGCTTCGATTTCAAACAAAACCATGAAAATAAAACAAATAAAAGAAATGGGTGGGGTGGGGGAGACGAAGAAAACAAAAACAAACACTGATTAGCCACGAGGGGGAAATCATCTTCACTCATAGATCTTTGGAAGGTAGACAGAGAGGAGGTGTGTGAGTACAGTACATGAAGATCTATGTGATTGTGAGAGAGAGAGAGAGAGAGAGAGAGAGAGAGAGAGAGAGAGAGAGAGAGAGAGAGAGAGAGAGAGAGAGAGAGAGAGGAGACACATAGATAGACAGACAGACAGACAGAGACAGATAGACAGACAGAGACAAATAGATAGATAGACAGGCAGATACAGACAGAGAGACAAAGAGAGACATATACATACATACAAAGCAAGAGAGAGACAAACACCCAGTGTGAGTGAAAGACAGACAATCAAACAGAGAGGGGGGGGGGGGGGCAACAATCAACGTTGATAGTCACTTGCACTCATTTTTTGTCTAGGCAACCATTTCGACAAGTTGCCATCATAGACTAAATAAAATTAGATGCACCACTTTAGAATTAAAATTTGAATAACTGAAATTCCTTTACATTATATATATATGTACTAAAAATAATGACCTCTGACAATAGGTCATAATATCTAGTAAATGTATGAGGAAGTTAATTTAATGAACGAGTAGAAAGGGGCGAACAGGAAGAAGAATACATTACTCTGGGTATAATATAGTATATTTATCGGGTGGCCCCAAAAAACTCCGCGCTGTACTTTTAATGTTTATTATAACTATTATTTGTTTGTTTTTCGATTGTCGCAAAAAAAAATCAGCATAGATCTAAGGTGGAGTCATGAAGGAGCAGTCCATGACCGTGGACTTGAAAGGTTCGTTTTTCAATTGTTTTTTTTATTCTTACGGTACTAAAAATGAAATTAGCTCTCATGCGCCTCTTAAAGTGTGGCGTCGGAGGCCGAGCGGTTAGGCTGTTGGACTGGAGATCATGAGGTCTCGAGTTCGAATCCTAGCAAAGCCAGGTCCGACGTTGTGTTCCTTGGGAAAGACACTTAACACGCATTTTCTCCATTCTACCCAGGTGTAATTAGCTTGGGAGTAAAAATCTGCGTCAGATTAGCGTCCTGGCCAGGAGGTGATTATTGTCACCTGTTCCGCTTCACGCTATGGAAACCGGGCTAAACTCCGCTTCTATAGGCCTTAAGAGCCTTGAAGGAACTTTACTTACCTTTTGAAATGGTGGGCTAATTTTAAATAAATAATCCACACATTTATTTTAGATCAAAAACCACCCTGAAAACATGTTAAAACAATCCAAGCAGTAAACTAAACCCATCACCGTATATTCATCAAGTCGCATTTGTTTACATTTTTAGCGCAAAGCGTCATTGTTAGCATTTTGGGTAATTTTACACTCTAGCGGCGTAAAAAAGTGGGTCAAATTTGTACATAAGTCTACATTTATAGTTATGAGACGGAAGAAATATATCCATAAACCTTACCCTGAACCCCCTATCCCTACCCATGGTTCATAGTAAGGGGTTGTGTATATTGCTTCTGTTTCACCCACAGATAATGATATAAATAAATTGAGCGAGCCCACGGTTTTGCATTTCTTCCGCCATGCCAGTGCACCTAGAGTACCCCATTGACTTGTTGTAAATGATGAAGACAAGTGGGGTGAAGTGTTCAACGTCATTGTCGCCTTTATCATCTAATATCCAGTTACACTCTTTTAAATGTCAGATCTGATAGATGTGATATACAAAGAACATTAACACATTCCTATTATCTAATGTTGATTGAATGAAAGGTATCTATGTTTACCGATACGGAGTAAACACTGCTCTTATGTCTTTTACTTTCATACAGTGACATGACCACATGTACACTTTCTTTCTTTATCATTTCCCTTTCTACCTTTCTTCATGATGCTGTGTCTTGGCATTTTCTGTTTCCTTCCAAAAAAGTTGAATTTCTATGCTTCAATGCCTCTTTTATATCTTCTTCCCACTTTCTCCAAGGTCTGCCCTTTGGTCTTTTACATTGGGCTTTCGCACTGTAAACTGATATAGCTATTCTATTGTCATTCATTCTGTTTACATGCCCAAACCATCTCAATTGATTTGTTTCTATCTTAGTTTGTATGCCATCTGCTTTGGTTTGATCTCTTATTGTTGTGTTTCTGGTCTTGTCTCTTTTAGTTTTCTCTACTACTCTTCTTAGATATTTCATTTCAGCTGCCTGTACTCTACTGTGTTCTCTACTGTCTAAGGTCCAGGTTTCACTGCTATAGAGGAGGGTAGGACAATAAACTGTATTGTATACTGCCATTTTGGTTTTTGTTGACAATTCTTGCTTACCTACACATGCCTTTCCTAGATGGTTATATATTGCACTTGCCTTTTGGATTCTCTGGCTGATTTTTTCTCTTAGTTTTCCTCTGAGTTAATCATTACTTTTAGGTAATTGTAGCTTTAAAGTTGTTCTAAATTCTCCCTGGCCAATTTAAGATTTTGTGTTTTAGCTTCCCTAGTTACTAGCATGGTTTTGATTTTCTTTGCATTTACTCTCATTCCTCTTTTATTTAGTTCATTGTTCATGTGTTGATATTCGACTGAAGGTCACTTTCTGATTTTCCAAAAGAACTAAATCATCGGCAAATGAAAGCATTGATACATTTACTGGTTTGAGCTTCCACATACCTACAATTATTTTCTTCCTTTTTGAGGATGCCTTTGCGACTGAATCGATAAATGTGATAAACAAAAGAGGACCTAGGTTACAACCCGGCCTTACTCCTATATCTACATCAAATTCTGCATATATGTTTCCAGCTACTCTCAAAGCACATGTTGGTTTATTGTAAAAACTTTTAATGGCTTCTATTAAATTTTGTTCTACATTGTGTTATTTTAAGGAATGACATAGTCCGTCCCTCCTCACAGTGTCAAGTGCCTTTTCTAAGTCAATAAAACACAGGTGCAAGTCAATGTTTCTCTCAAGGAATTGTTGTATTTTTTGTCTAATTGTCAATATGTGGCCTTGGACACTTCTTCCTGGTCTAAATCCACTCTGATACTTTTCAATCTGATCCTCTACTCTTTTCCTTAGTCTCATTTCCAGTATCCTGGCATATACTTCACTGGTACGCTAAGTAGTGATATCCCTCTATAGTTTGAGCATTCCATACTTGATCCTTTCCTATGTATTGGTACTACTGTTCCCTTTTTCCAGTCGTCTGGCACCTGTTTGGACTTCAATGCTTGTTAGCATATTACATGTAATTGTTTGGATGCCTCTCTCCCTTGGTTTTTAATTATTTCTGGATAAACTTGATCTGCTCCTGAGGTTTTTCCTAATTTCACTTTTATTATAACTGTTTGGATTTCTTCCATTGATATATTTACATCTGCAGCTTGTCTTGATCTTGATCTGTACTCCTTCTTTCATATGTTCTGGAGGAATTATGTAATTGGTGAAAATGCTTTCTCCATGCTTCCATGATTTCGCTGTCTTCTTTCATTATTTCTCCTTTGGCATTTTAATTTGTCGTATTGGGCATGCTTTGGTCTTTTTCATGCTCTTCATTGCCCCCCCAGAACAGCTTTTGATTTCCTTGATAGCTTTCTTGAAGGCTTTGTCCAAACCCTTCCCATTGTTCCTGTTTTGCTTTCCTAACTTCCTCTTTGGCGATAGTTCTTTTATTCACGTAATCTTTCCTATCATCTGGTCTCTTTGTTTGCAAGTTTTTCTTCCAGGCATCCTTCTTTTCTTTGATCTTAGTCTTGACATTCTCATTCCGCCATGCTGTTCTTTTCCTATCTCCTTTAAATTGTTTCCTACCACAGACCTCTTCCGTACAACTGAGGAGTGTTTCTTTATACATCTGCCACTTTTCTTCTATTGTGCTATCATTCAAATCCATCTGTCTTTCACTGATAAATCTCTTTATCCTAGATTGGTGTACCTGTTTACCTACTGGTTTATTTAGTTCCTCTATTTTAAGTTTAGTAGATTTCTTCTCTTTCCTTTCTGTTTGTTTTCTTCAATCAATAATCTCATTTTGGCAATCACTAAGTGATGATCACTAAATATTTCTGCTCCTCTGTTTACTCTTGCATCCAATGTACTGTAAAAAAATGGAACTGCTAACTATTATTTAGTCTATGATTGACTTTTCACACCTGTCTTCATTTACTCTTGTATATTTGTGGATATCTGTATGAGGAAAAAAGGTGTTGGTTATTTTCATGTTATTCTTTAGGCAAAAATATATTAGTTTCTCTCCATTTGGAGAAGTTGTTGTCTCTCCTTCATTACCAATTACTCCTCCTGGCGTTTCTACATTGTTGCCTTTACATCTCCTAAAAGAATTAGTTCCTGTTTGGGTTTAATATTCTCTGCAGCTATTTGTAAATCGTTTTCAAAGATACAATGTTCTTCTTTAGTTGCGTCTTCGTTTGGTCCAAAGCTATTACTAATTTAATTTCTCTTCCTTTTGGTTTAATATTTACCTCTAATAGCCGTGGGCTTATAAATTTCTAACTTTCTAGTAGTTTTTCCTGCCTTTTATGCACTAGGGGGCCTACTCCTGCTTTAGCTCTATCTTTCATATACTCCTGAGAAGATTAAAATATCATTCGTTCCTACATTTTCTATTCTTTGTCCTTTTTCTTTGTTTCTGTAATGGCCAAAATATCTACTTTGAATTTTTCAATTTATTCAACTAATTCTAAATCTTTTCCATTTGTTGTCCTAACGTTCCATGTTCCAAAAATCACCGTCCGTATTTGTTTCCAAGTTCGTCTTCGAAAGATCAAGCTGGTTATATTATATTTAGTTCTCTGAATTTGTTTGGTTTTGGATAAGGAAGGAATTTGCCCACTGTACCTTAGGTAGATGGTGGAGCTGCCACCTTGAGGCCCTCTACCAGTCCATGTTATTTTCTGTCAGGGTTAACTCCTTAGCCTTTAGTCATTCTCTCTCTTTCTTTCTCTTTCGTTTTTTTTTCTCTTCCTTTCTTTCTTTTTTTCTTCCATTATTTCTCTCTTTTTTCTTTCTTTGTTTCTTACTGTCTTTTTTCCTTCTCACTTTCATTCTTTATTTCTTTCTTATAATATATACATATATCTTTCTTTTTCTTTCGTTCTTTCTCTCTTTTTCCTCTTTCTTTCTTTCTTTCTTTTGTCTGTCTTTTTTTCTTTCTTTCTCTTTCTTCTTTTTTCTTTTTTCTGTTTTCTTTTTTCTTTTTACTCTCTTTCTTTTTCTCTCTTTCTTCTCTTTTCTTCTATTTTTCTTTTTCTCTTTTTCTTTCTTTTCTCTCTCTCTTTATTACTCTCTCTTTCTCTCTCTCTCTCTCTCTTTCTCTCTCTCTCTCTCTCTCTCTCTCTCTCTCTCTCTCTCTCTCTCTCTCTCTCTCTCTCTCTCTCTCTCTCTCTCTCTCTCTCTCTCTCTCTCTCTCTCTCTCTCTCTCTCTTTTCTCTCTTTCTCTTCTTTCTCCCTCTCTTTCTCTCTTTCTTTTTCTTCTTTCTCTCTTTCTTTCTTTCTTTCTCCTTCTTTCTTTTTCTTTCTTTCTTTCTTACTGTCTTTTTTTCTTCTTCTCATTTTCATTCTTTATTCTTTCTTATATACATATATCTTCTTGTATAATTAAAAAACGCGATTATTTTCTGTCACGCCACCTGATCTGATTAAATAGTCAATCGAGCTAAAATTTTGTATGGAAATACTCAAAGGCTTGAAGTATGATCCTTCATTTTCAAATTCCTATAACTTTATTTATCTATCGTGTAATTAATTAACCAAATTAGCTTTGTTCCGGTTCAATGTATTGTGATTTTTTTTATTGAGTCTGCGGAAGTTGTTGCTTCGAAACGTAAACAAACAAAAGTTGACTAGAGCATTACAAAAGTTCGAAAATTAATTTTGTAGACTTAAAAGTTTTGAGTATTATTTTATAATGTCTGTATCTAAATCATATATCTAGATTTATTTGTATCACTTTATTATATATCTAGCTCTAGATTTATAACATTTAGAAGGCATGGTGCATCTCATCACAAATCTAGAATCTAGACCTATTGGGAGACTCATTCAGTCGGGCACACTCAGTTTCAATTATATTAAATTACTATAGTCATAGTGTTACATGTACAGTTAAATTATTTAAGAGTTGTCTTTTTCCTTTTAGTTTAAACGATCTTTTAGGGCCTATATGTAAATTTCTTTCAAGGCCCATAGAGCCGGTGCTTATCCCCGTTTCAAAAGCGTGAATCGGAACAGGTGACAATAATCACCTCCTGGCCAGGACGCTAGTCTGACACAGTTGTTACTCCCAAGTTAGTGCTTGTACCCATTTGCATGTGGGTAGAGTGGGAGAATGCGTGTTAAGTGTCTTTCCAAAAAGATTCATACTCGGGACCTCATGATCCCCAATCCGGTAGCCTTACTGCTCGGCCACTGATGACACTATAAAAGCGAGGTTTCAAATCACTGGTTTTACATTGCAAATTGCAAATATATGTTCATTTTCTACCTAGGTAGATGATGGGGCTGCCACATTGAGGCCCCCTACCAGGCCTTGTTATTTTCTGTCAGGGTTAACTCCCCCAGCCTTTGGTAATTCAAGACCAGCCTGCAATGCAGCAGGATGTTATTTTCTGTCACGGTTAACTCCATAAGCCTTTGGTCAGCCAAGAGCGGCCTGCAAAGCAGCAGGCTGTTTTCTATCAGGGTTAACTCCCTTAGCCTTTGGTCAGCCAAGATCTGCCTGCAAGGCAGCAGGAAACTACCGGAGGGCAGGATCATGTACTCCCCATACAGGTGCTTACCTGTCCACTGCCCGAATTAACCAATAACAAAAAAGCTTAAACATCGTTACATGAAGACAAATTTAAACATTAACCTACAAACAGCGTGAACATCATCACATCTACTCTAGACAAATGTAAACAGTAACCGACAAACAATAGTTTGATCATCGTCCCATAAAGACAATTTAACATTAACCATAAATGAACAGCTGTCACATCAAGGTTGATGACCCCATGATTAATAAAACCAAACAGTTGACCTTTTTTATTATTATAACAACGCTTGTGAAAAGAATAGCAACATTAGCTAGTTATTCCATTGGATCGACACCAGTGAATCTCTGCATACATGAAACCAAATGCTTGAGGTCCGAGCAGATGATGGCCAACAGAGGTAGCAAGATTAAGGCAACAACCGGGAAGCCAATGGCACTGCTGCCAGGTCGGTTGTCGTAAGCAGACGTCTTGCGTCTTGTCCTGGAAGACAGCTGGCTGACATCAACTTGAAGCTTGGTCTGGATTTGCTCCACCAGCTCATCGACTTCACCGGTGAACACTGGCGTTTGGTTCAATGGACACTGACAAGGGCAGAGAAACGCAGGAAGGTCTTTGCCTACATTGGGCGGAAGGGACGTAACATTATTGATACTGCTGACTGTGATACTGGTTGTTGGCGTAATCGATTGGGACATTGAATGAGATGCTATGGATGTACTGGTGTCTACGTCTGTAGTCGTTGTGTAAGGGACGGTCCCTGGTGCCTCTGTTGACGGCCTTGGTTCTGGAGCGTCTATACACGATATTAAATTTTAAAAGATTACTATACCATACTGAACACTTGCAAAATGCCGTTTCAGCTCATATTCTATGGCTAGTTTAAAGTTATACGATCAATTATTACTTTAAGTGTAAGAGGTGAACCCCTAAAAATGACTGTGACAGCTTCTCTAAAGGACACAAAACAAAGAAGTCGTGTAGTGTAATTTAACAATGACAGAAAGTGAGAATTCCGTTAAGGACCATAGAGCAAACAAGCCGTGTAATCTTTTCTAGCAACTAAAAATAAGAGACAGTCACAGTTCTGTTAAAGGATACAGAAAAAACAAGTCATCTGCTGTTTGCTATAAAACCAAAAGACAAAAACAAACAAAAAAAGATGAAAAAAAGCCACAGCTCTGTTAAGGAGTACAGAGTAAACAAATTATATGATAATGTCTTCTTTTTTTTTTTTTTAGCAAACTAAAAAAAAAAAGAAAAGAAAATGACTATTTCCAGAGCAAACAAGTCGTGTTATGTTTTTCTTGTAGATCTTAAGTGAAAAATGATAAAAAGTCACAGCCCCGCTAAAGATGTGATATTTTCCCGAAAATTAAAAATTGACAGAAAGTAACAGCTTCGTAATAGGACGCAGAGCAAACAAGTCATGTGATATTTTTATAGTAGACTAAAACATGACAGAAAGTAACAATTCCGTTAGGGAATAGAGAGTATTTTTTTTTAGTAAACAAGCAAATGACAGAAAATGACATATATGTCAAATATTGCATGTGGTTTTTCTAGTCAAATAAACATGACAAAAAATGAGAGCTCCCACAGAAGTTACAGAGGAAACTGATGGTTTTCTAGTAAACTGAAGAATGACATAAAGTGGCAGCTCCATAAAAAGGTACAGAACAAATAGGTCATGTGATGCAAAGGATATAATCTTTTATTCGACAACATCCCTGAAACTGTCTACAAGAAAGAGAGAAAGAGAGAGAGAGAGAGAGAGAGAGAGAGAGAGAGAGAGAGAGAGAGAGAGAGAGAGAGAGAGAGAGAGAGAGAGAGAGAGAGAGAGAGAGAGAGAGAGAGAGAGAGAGAGAGAGAGAGAGAGAGAGAGAGAGAGAGAGAGAGAGAAGAGAATGAGCGAGTGAGCGAGGGAGTGAACGTGTGTGTGTCTGTGTGTGTGTGTGTGTGTGAGAGAGAGAGAGAGAGAGAGAGAGAGAGAGAGAGAGAGAGAGAGAGAGAGAGAGAGAGAGAGAGAGAGAGAGAGAGAGAGAGAGAGAGAGAGAGAGAGAGAGAGAGAGAGAGAGAGAGAGAGAGAGAGAGAGAGAGTGACATAGATAGACAGACTGAAAGACAGACAGACTAGCAAGCAGATTAACAGGCAGGCAAAGGGAGATATATACTGACAGAAACAAAGACAGAAAGACAAAATACGTTGTAGCAAGCCAGTGAAAGAAGGAAAACAAGAAAAGCGGAAAGATAGATCAATGAAAAGTAGATGTACCGATAGTTTAGCATTTCTTACCGACACAAAGGAAAAAGTGCTCTACGTCGCAGTCTGGGTCGCCTGGGATGGACTCGAAGTATCCAAAGTACCTGAATCGAACTCCCAACAGCCTTGATCGTCACGGGAGCTGTCGAAGTTCAGAAGGTACTGGGAACGAATTGCCTCATTCTGCCAGAGAGGAACATACGTGTCGCCACTGGGCCCTAGAGAACAGCATTGGAGATAACAAAATAAAATGTTTACCCAAATCGGCTACCGATACACGAGATTGACTTGAAACATTAATTTGCAGCACGCAGACTCATACACAATCTTAGATGGTTGTCATGTGGCTGTGTCATGTTGTTATTTGGTTATCGTTATATTGTCATTTGGCTGATGTATCATTCGGTTGTTGTTATAATATTGTCATTTGGCTGTTGTTATGTTGTATGATTGAGTGTGTTTATGTTGTTATTTGACTGTTGTAATGTCGTCATTTGGATGTTGTTATACTGTCATTTGACTGCTTTTATGTTGTTTATTTGGCTGTTATTATGTTGTCATTTGGCTGTTGTTACGTTGTTATTTGGGTGTTGTGTTGTCAGTTGAGTGTTGATATGTTGTCATCTGCTGTTGTAATCTTGACATTTGGCTGTTATTAAGTTGTCAATATACTATTGTTATGTTGTCATTTCAGCGTTTGAGCTGCACAAGCAGTCACCGGTCTAGGCGGAAGAGACCTGAAAGGGAATCAACTTCTAAGCGTGCAGACTGAGGGTGATCCATATCATAATTCATGGCCTTCGGCGGTCAGTCAAACGTGGAGAGGAGACGGGCGCCGCCAAGTAAACATAAACCCACTGAGAGGATATGAGGAAACAGAGGGAATGAAATATTATGCCGGATCGGCCGAGTTCCGGATTAACAACGCCCACGTACGGATGGGCGTGATAAATCTGCTACTGGAGTGATACATGTAATCCAGATTCCAACAAAGGGCATTGCCATTGGAACATGAAATGTTCGCACCCTTTATACTTGCGGTAGAACACATGAACTGATCCACGAACTGGAACGATATCGATGGAACGTCAAATGACTCTGCGAAGTCTAATGGATGAAGGACACAATACATTATGGTTCAGTGGGGAAGAAAAGAAACACCAACATGGAGTAGCATTCATCGTCAGGAAGATATAGTCAACATTGTCATCAGCTGCACTCCCATAGCTCTGGCAGATTCATTTCTATACGGACCTCTGCTAGACCACACAACATCACTATCATCCAGGTCTACGCTCCAACTTTAGATTATGATGACGAGGCAATTGAGAAGTTTTATGAACAGCTAGACTCTATCATTGCAAAGGTTCATAAAAAGATTTTCCTATCATTCAAAGCAACTGAAATGCCAAGGTAGGCCCAGACGCACATTATAACTGGGTGAGATCAGTTGATCGTTTCGGCATTGGAGAAACAAACGACAGAGGCCTCTGACTTTGGAATTTTCAAAAATCATTGTCTCATTCTGGCCAACTATCTATACCATTAACAGCTATCAAGAACTGCAACATGGCACTCACTTAACGGGAAAGTCCATAATCATAACTTCATACTCTCACCACAATGCTTTAGATACATCAACAAGGCCAACTTAAGAACATTCCCTGGTGCAATCATGATCTTGTGCTGGCGACTTTTAAACTAAAACTTAAAGCCAACCGTTGTCCAAAAATCCCAGCATTCGCTTGATACTGCGAGGCTCAAGGATCCAAGAGTGGCTAGTATCTTCCAAGTATAAGTTGGTGGCAAGTTTGCAACCCTTAGCCTGCTTGACGGCGCTGTCGACCTGCTCGCCAATAACATCAGAGATGTGTTACTCACAACAGCTGAGGCAGTCATGGGAAAGAAACGCAAAAAGATACAGCCCAGGGTGACCAATGAAGTCCCGGACGTATGCGATAAAAAAAACGAATCTGAGAGGAAAGAAATATACATACAAAGATGCAAGAATTCAATACCAGCATTTCCACAGCAGGGTCATAAGAACAACCAAAGAGGAATGGATAGAGGAACGATGCAATGCTATTGAGACAGGTTTAGGAATGGGAGATAGCAAGCAGGCCTATAACAATCTCAAGGTTCTCACAAAAACCAGTCAGACAAGAGCAGCTGTAATCGAAGATGGGGATGGAAAACATTTTGACCGAAAAATGTTACGACCCTGAAGAGGTAGACAGAATGCTGTAACGGCTTTTACAATCACGAACTAGACCTAGACACCTCCATAAAACAAAAAAGCCCAAAATACCAGGCGAAGACAGCCCATCTGCGCTGAAGAAGGAAGTGGAAGCAGCAGTAAAGAGTCTTAAAGTAGGCAAATAACCTGAGTGGACAACTGTCCCCAGGACTTCAATAAAGAGGAGAGAATGCAGCAATAAAGGCCATTTCAGCCCTCCACCAGAGGAAGTGGGAAGAAATGAGTGACCCAAAGAATGGACACAATTTCTAGTTATATCTTTACCTCCCCCCAAAGAAAAACAACCCAATTTAGACAGTGCCACAATTACAGGATCATCCCAATTTAGGTTATGCTTCGAGTGATCCTCAGCCGATTGAAAACAAAGGCTGAGGAATTACTTGCAGAAAGGCAGACATACTTTAGATCAGGCCAGAGCACCGTGGAACATATTTTCATATGGATAATTCTCATGGGAAAACACAGACAACATCAAAAAGATTTATTCTATAACTTTATAGATTTTAAGAACGACCTCGATAGAGGTTGGCACAAGGGCCTCTGGCACACCCTCAGAGGCTTCAGGATACATCGAAGTCATCAAATCCTCTGCCATCATTCCAGCAGTTCAGTTCTCTTGAGTAACCTAGAAGAAGAACCATTCCAAACAGCCAGCGCCATTCAGGGCTGCATCCTTTCAAAGATATTTTTCAACCTACTCCTAGCAAATATAATGCATGAGAGCGCCATCATTGAGGTGGCAGGCCAATCTGCAACCTTCGATTTAAAGATGACAGCGATGTAATGGGGCGGGGGGTGAAGTTACAACTAATAGCAGGATTTCACAGACTCGTTGTAAGAGCGTCAGCATAATATGGGAAGGAAGTGAGCACAGAAAATCCAAGCATGACCGCTACCAGTGCTAGCATTAGCATATATGGGTAACCATTGGACAAAGTGGCCAATTTCAAGCGCTTGGGAGCCACCATGTCAAAAGATGACATCTGCTCAGCCGAAATTCGGATCGGGTTGCGACAGCGACATCAGCGATGGTCAGATTGAACAGGATGTGGAAGGGCACATCAACTTTCGTTCAAAACTCAAGCTCTTCGTGTCACTGATGATGTCAATTTTGCTATATGGATGAAAGACATGGACGTTGAAAACTGACGAGGAGAGATGAATACAGGCTTTAAAGATCAAGTGCCTACGGAGACTGCTCCACATACAGTCGAACACAAAACTAACAATTATGTATAGATCAGGGTGACCGACCTCGCAGGCCCTCAAGAACCTCTCTTGTCAAGTCAGACGACGTAAACTAGCATGGATTGGCCATATAGTAAGACACAATGACCTCTCAAAAACAATACTGCAAGGCACGGTTGAGGGAGGACACAGCATAAAAGGCAATGCAAGAACGAATAAACACAAATGACCTTCGCGAACATCTTATCAACAGCCGCAGACAAAACCGTCTGGCAGAGAACGTCGGCTCCTGCAATCAACTTTACATCGATCCTGTAAGAAGTCTAACAGATTCTTGAGGAAATACATTGAATTATTGCACAGGGGCATCGCACAAATGGACTCTGTGATGATGTGGCGAGTTTAGTTTCAGTTCGTCCTATAGATGCTTGATTGGA
>JAXRKP010001488.1:35000-47500 GCA_037039925.1 Doris montereyensis | reverse complement strand
AGTATAGTACGAGTGTGTGTTGTTGGTCTTTGGTGATATCACGTGTATGTCAGTCTTTGTGTATCAACTTTAGTTAACGCCTCCTCTCTTCGTTGGTTGTATGAGTGTTGTATATCGAATGCGTCTCGGGTTCGGTTGGGAAAAAACAACGTGCGAATTAATGTGTTTATTTTCTGCTCAACACCTTGTAGGGTTATATTGCCTGCTCTTAAATAGAGTAACTGGTATAATGTGCGTTTTGATTATAATTGTATGGCCGCATATTGGGGCCGCTTTATATTTGTATGTTTCCAGTGTGTGTATGGAAACATCCCTTGTGCGTGTCTACATTGTCATTTTCAACCTAATTGAGGGCAATCCTAATGTATTACTGCTTCTTTTCGACTTGTGCCGTTTTCGAGGCAACATTGTACAGGAGGGGGATGCTCTTAACTGTTTCATTGAATACCTTACAAATCGAAAAGAGAAAGTCCTAATTAACGGAACAGCAAGAACAACATTGCATTATCACTGAATTTCGAGTTCTGCAAGGCTCGGTCGTTCGCCCTATCCTTTTCACCATCTACACATCCCCTATGAAACATAATATTCTGTTATCATTTTCTTTTAAATTGAGCAGCGTAGATATCTCCTTTGGTAGCACGCTTTCTTTCATGGCGAAGTGATGGACGTCGACGCAGAGGTCACTGGTTCACTCCGAATGGTGGTCAAGGTTTTTTCTCTCTACTCCTGATATTAGCCTTGTCTTTATACGTATGGGGCTTTAATATTATTTAACGTTATTTCCATATTTCGACACGTCTCTTATAATTATTATTATTATTATTATTATTATTATTATTATTATTATTATTATTATTATTATTATTATTATTATTATTATTATCATATTATTATTATTATTATTATTATTATTATTATTATTATTATTATTATTATTATAATTATTATAATTATTATTATTTATCATTATTATTATTATTATTATTATTATTATTATTATTATTATTTATTATTATTATTATTATTATAATTATTATTATTATTATTATTATTATTATTATTATTATTATTATTATTATTATTATTATTATTATTATTATTATTATTATCATTATCATTATTATTATTATTATTATTATTATTATTATTATAATTATTATTATTATTATTATTATTATAATTTTTATTATTATGATTATTATGATTATTATTATTATTATTATTATTATTATTATTATTATTATTATTATTATTATTATTATTATTATTATTATTATTATTATTATTATTATTATTATTATTATATTACAAGTGACTTGTAACACGTATGATGTATCAGTGTAAGAATGAACAGTTTACCTGACTAACACTTCTTCCAGCCTTTACCCACACAATCTTACTGGCATGATAGTTAGAAAGTCCTATGTTAATCCTAAACAGTTCGGCGTTTGTTGATACCTCAAGCTCTATTTGGGACCGGCTTGCACATTCTGATGCCACGTCTCTGTGGATGCAAGACCAAAGATATTCAATATGTACCCGTGACTGCTACAGCAACTACAACAACAACAACAACAACAATAAATACTATAATAGTAACACTAATAATAGTAATAGTAATAAATATAATAATAATATTAATAATGATAATCATAATGATAATAATAATGATGATAATAATATAATAACAATAATGACAATTATATAAAAATAATAACAACAACAATAATAATAATAATAATAATAATAATAATAATAATAATAATAATAATGATAATAATAATAATAATAATAATAATAATGATAATAATAATAATAGTAATAATAATAATAATAATAATAATAATAATAATAATAATAATATAATAATAATAATAATAATAATAATAATGATGATGATGATGATGATTATAGTGATGATGATAATAATAATAATATCAATAATGATATCAACAATAATACTAATAATGATAATCTTATTATTTTAAAAAATACTCCAGGAGCCCTTATTGTGCTCATATCCAATATTTATTTCATACCGATGCCTACAGATCTATATAGATTGGGGTTGTAAAAAGTTTAATTTATCACCAAGGAGTAATAACTTGAGACTTTGATAACTTGGATAGCATCAGCTAGTCATAACTGGCATTTTTTGAAATTTCAGATAAGTTCTTTACTCTTCCCTTGTTGCATCGATAAATGTGTAAGTTATATACATTTCGCACCTTCAGTGTAATTTTTGTCTTGATTGATACTTCCTTTCATTCATTGTCTATCATTTCTTCTTTCTAGACCCATGTGAGATATAGACCTAGACTTACATTTATCCTATTTTTTCGTTCTTGTTTCCCATACTCACACGTTTCTCTCTCCCTTTCTTTCTTCCCTGCCTGTTTTTTTCTTTTCTCTCTCTCTCTCCCTCTCTCTCTCCCCCCCCTCTCTCTCTCTCTCTCTCTCTCTCTCTCTCTCTCTCTCTCTCTCTCTCTCTCTCTCTCTCTCTCTCTCTCTCTCTCTCTCTCTCTCTCTCTCTCTCTCTCTCTCTCTCTCTCTCTCTCTCTCTCTCTCTCTCTCTCTCTCTCTCTCTCTCTCTCTCTCTCTCTCTCTCTCTCTCTCTCTCTCTCTCTCTCTCTCTCTCTCTATATATATATATATATATATATATATATATATATATATATATATATATATATATATATATATATTTCTCTCATTCTCTCTATCTCCTTCTCACCTTTTATTACTTACTTATTTTCATATTTTTTATTTCATTCTAGATCTGAACCTTCCACTTTCGCTCTTTCTTCACACCCCCTCTGCTACGTTTCTTAACATCACTGTCTTTTTCTTTCTTTCTTTCTCCTTCATGTTTTTCTTCTGATATCACATTGTGTGATGCTGGAGGTATTACTTAGATCTAGATTCTAGATATTTCTCGTTTGTTGTCTGACGAAGGGTTTTGCCCGAAACGTCACGTGTTTGTTCTGTCTTTATTAGTGGAGTTGTCACTTATTGTCATATTTCGCCTAGTAGTAGTAGTAGTAGTAGTAGTAGTAGTAGTAGTAGTAGTAGTAGTAGTAGTAGTAGTAGTAGTAGTAGTAGTAGTAGTAGTAGTAGTAGTAGTAACTAGTAGTAGTAGTAGTAGTAGTAGTACTAGCAGTAGTAATTGTTTGAATTAGTAGAAGTCGTAGTAGTAGCAGTGGCATATTCCAATATCGGGCCAGCCAGAAACATACCCAGAGCCAGTTCGATTATCTGAAACAAAGTAGGAATCGAGGCGAACGTTTCCATCCTCGCCAGTGTACTGAATTCCGAAACAGTTTGCCTCCAAGACAGCTGCAAATAGTCAGAGAACAGTTAATAGTAATACAATAATAACTCATTATTTATATAGGACCTATATCCATAACACTATGTTCAAAGGCGCTTTACAATGGCAGTATGATATGGAACATTATGATACAAGCAGGACGACAATATAGTACATACCTAGATAATGAAAAATAATTAATAATACATCCAAAACACAAATAGACACTTAAGCTATTTTAACAATCACATATTCACTGTATCGAATGCAGAGCGAAACAGTTCTGTTTTCAACAATGTTTTGAGGGAGTCGAGCAATTTATAACTTCATGAATGAGGTGACAGAGAGATCTAGAAAATGTCAAGGCACGATAAAAAAGATTTTGACATGTTTCGATCAAATGACAAGACGTTACACGACCTTAGCTGTCGATTTGGACAACGAACATTAATAAGTGATTTCAGATACATAGGGGCAACATCAAGGTGAATGCATTTAAAGCAAACCAGGCTGTTTTAAACTCAATTCTTTTCTCCACCGGTAACCAACGAAACGAAGGCAGGACATGTTTGATATGGTCTCGCTTTTTTGTTTTCGTTACAATTCTTGCGGCCTTGTTTTATAACAATTGGAATCTACGCAGTTATCTCTCTGGCAGACCGTAGAGAATAGAATTGCAATAATTCAGAGGAGTAGTTACTAGAGAATTTATCAAAATATAGCAAGTTTCAACATCTAGAATGTCTCTAATATGGTTTATGCTTTTGAGAATAAAATGTATGGTTTGAGAAACTTTTAGTATGTGGTGGTTGGACAATGCATCAAAATAAAATCCCAAATTCTTAACAAGTGCAGCGTTCTGAATAAGAATGTTGTCGATGGCCAATTTACTGATGATTATTTATACGGTGATTGCCTCTGATGTTGTCTCACTATCGTCGACATAAAGATGATGTTGAATTCCATGCGCAATGATGTCACTTGGGGTCGCTGTGTAGAGGGTAAACAAATGACCAAGGAATGACCCCTGGGGATCACGAGTTTGAGTAATGGCTTGTTGATGATGACTCGCTGCTTTCAATTTGCCAGGTAGCTTGACAATCATTCTAGTGCTGCGTCTGTAACTCCAAAGACATGGCACATTCTCCATAAAAGAATGTCGTGATCGACGGTGTCAATGCTGCGCTTATTTCAGGGAGCAACAGCGCTACAGTGGTGTTACTTTGGAGGTGGCCAACAACGTCATTATGTACACGTAATAGTGATGTTTCCGTGCTGTGGCAAGATTGGTATGCAGACTGAAATTCCACACACAGCTTATTGGTGTTAACATGCCCTTTGAAGCCGTTTCACTACAATTGTTTTTGTAACCAATTTAGATTTAAGATTAAGATTAGAAACTGGCCGATAGTTCTTAAGTAGCTCGGTGTCAGGATATTCTGCTTTAGCAAAAGTGTACGTTGGTTTCTTTGGTGGTAGGTGAGGGTGGGCCAGCGATCTGTTTACCATAGAAGTTATTGGAGTGGTAACTTCTTCACACCAGGCCTGAAGAAGCCATGTTGGCAGGGCATCAAGACTACATGTGTTATTCGTAGCTTTGTTTATGATCTTATTGATTGCTTCTGTCGTAACAGGGGGAAAATTGGATAATTTAGGTACTCTTTCAATCATTTGTTTTTTCCGTGGCCGGAGATAATTCATTACAATTTTTGTTTGGAAACGATGCATGAAGCGAGAATGGTCTTGCAGTCTTGTTCTGATTAATTTGATTTCGAATTTTGTCAATTTGATCTTTAAAATGGTGACTAAATTGACTTTGTAACTTTTAACGAAGACACATATAACTTCAGAAACTTAAGTACGAATAGTCACTCTATTAAACAGACACACATATATAGCCACGCAGATACTGACATAATATAGAATACACACGCTTGCACTCACACAACAATATACACAGATACACACATTTACCTACACATAAATAGACGCAGAATCACATACATAATAACACCCAGATACCTAAAGACACAGACGCACGAATGCACACACATACATACATACATACACACATACACATGCATGCATATGTACATGCATGCATACATGATACATACATACATACATACATACATACATACATACATACATACATACATACATACATACGCATATATACATACTTACATATATACACACATGAACACGGACGCACACATTGACACACATGTACACACAAACACATATTCAGACATACTCACACATTGACACACACAAACGTACGCATACATTGACACACACACACACACACACACAGACACACACACACACATGCACACCCGCATCGATTGTTGAAACAGACTGCATTCTAGGTGTGAAGGCATCACGACGTACTGGGTGTGTCACATGTTTAATGACGTAATACTCAGTGATAGTACAATATGCTATAGAATAATGTTCTGACACCCTACCCAGAGTCTAGACTGTCCACTCAGGAATGTTGTCCTACCACCCAGGGCGACTAGGTAGTCAAGAGGCAAAGGTCGGCCTCTCAACCATAAGGTAGTGGGTTCGAGCCTCGCCAACTGTGAAACATCTTATCGAGTTTCTTTGAGCAAAATCTAACCTCCTGGTCTAGGTAGATGGATCGGCACCTAGTCCCATCGGAGACAAACGATAAAAATGAAGTCCTGTGTGCGGATCACAACAATATGTGTACGTTAAAGATCCCTTGGCTGTTTACAGGGTAGTCCGGGAAACATTACAAAACCTACCAAAACCGCCGAGATCACCTTAGTAAGGATGTGGGTAAATCAAATCAAACAAAAATTCCTAGCGCCCTACCCAATATGTAGACTGTCTACTCTGGGATGTTGTCCTCACGTCCTATTCAGTGTTCAAATTGTGTATTCTGGGATATTGTCCTCGTCCTATTCAGTGTTCAAATTGTATTCTGGGATGTTGTCCTCACGTCCTATTCAGTGTTCAAATTGTGTATTCTGGGATATTGTCCTCGCGTCTTACTAAGCACTTCCACTCTGGGATGTTGTCCTCGTCTTACTCAGCACTCCACTCTGGGATGTTGTCCTCGCGTCTTACTCAGCACTTCCACTCTGGGATAGTCCTCGCGTCTTACTCAGCACTTCCACTCTGGGATGTTGTCCTCGCGTCTTACTCAGCACTTCCACTCTGGATGTTGTCCTGTTCACCATCACCTTTCACCCTGGGATATTGTTGTCTTGACATCTTACATCCATGTGACCTTTCAGTTTCACCTGCGTTGATATTATCTTGGGATTCTACTAATGTAGAATGTCTAGTCTGGGATCTTATCCTGTCATCCCACTGTGTAGAACGTCTACACTGGGATGTTATGCTTGGATCCTCCTCAGTGTTTAGAATGTTTACTGTGGGATGTTATCCTGGGATCCTACTCAATTGTTTAGATCCTCTGGGATATTATTTTAGAATGTTTCAGGGATAGTCTCAGTGGAATGTTTACATGTTACCCTGAAACCTGCCACTTAGTGTGTGTAATGTCTACTCTGGGATGCTATCCTGGGATGCCAATTAGTGGGTAATGTCTACTCTGGGATGTTATCCTGGAATGCCACTTAGTGTGTAATGTCTACTCTGGGATGCTATCCTCTGGGATGCCAATTAGTGTGTGTAATGTCTACTCTGGGATGTTATCCTGGTTATCCTGGGATGCCACTTGTGTGTAATGTCTACTCTGGGATGTTATCCTGGAATACCATAGTGTGTAATGTCTACGCTGGGATGCTGTCCTGGGATGCCACTTAGTGTGTGTAATGTCACTCTGGGATGTTATCCTGGAATACTTAGTGTGTGTAATGTCTACTCTGGGATGTTATCCTGGAATGCCACTAGTGTTGTCTACTCTGGGATGGTGTTATCCTGGAATGCCACTAGTGTGTGATAATGTCTACTCTGGGATGTTATCCTGAATACCACTTAGTGTGTAGAAAATCACTCTGTGATGTTATTTTAGAAACCTACTCAATGTGCAGATTATTTACTCTGGGATTTTATCCTGATTTCCTACTCAGTGTGTCAATTGTCTACTCTGCGATGTTACTTGACGTCTGGGATCTTGTCCTGGTAGATGCTCCACTGTTTTTTCCATCTTGGCGTCCTTCTCAGTGTGTAGGTTATTTGATCTGCGGTGTTATCTTGACGTCTTCTCAGTGTAGACTGTCATTGCGATTTTATCCTATCACTGTTTTTTCTAATGCATCCTTCTGAGAATGTTTAGATCTGGTTTCTTATCCTGAAATCTTGATGTCATCACTCTATGATGTTATCTACTTTGAATGTTGAACGTCCTACAGTGTGTAGATTCTTCACTCTTGAATGTTATCCACATCCTACTCAGTTTGGAATTATCTACTCTGGTACGTTATCTTGACGTCCTACTCATTGTTTGTTCTAACATCCTTCTGAGTGTTTAGATTGTCTTCCTAAGAATGTATCTTGCTGTCATACATATTACTGTCTAATCTAGAACGTCTTATTCAGTGTGTAGAATGTCTACTCAGGTAATGCCACTTGTCCTATTCAGTATCTAGACTGTACACTCTGGGATATTATCCTGATGTCCTAATTAGTGTGTGTATTGTCTACTCTGGGATATTATCTTGACGTCCTGAATGTCTACTCTGGGATGTTATCTTGACGTCCTACTCAGTGTGTAGATTGTCTACTCTGGAATATTATCTTGGTCCTACTCATTGTGTAATTTGTCTACTCTGGGATGTTATCTTGACGTCCTACTCATTGTGTAGTTTGTCTACGCTGGGATGCTATCCTGGGATGTGTGTAATGTCTCTGGGATGTTATCCTGGAATGCCACTTAGTGTGTAATGTCTACTCTGGGATGTTATCCTGGAATCCACTTAGTGTGTGTAATGTCTACTCTGGGATGTTATCTCACTGTGTGTGTATACTCTGTTATCCTGGATGCCACTTAGTGTTTAGAATCTCCTCTGGGATGTTATCTTCCCTGTCCTGGGATTTCACTCAGTGTGTCAATTGTCTACTCTGCGATGTTATCTACTCTGGGAAAATCTATCTTGATGTCCAACTCAGTGTGTAGGTTATTTAATCTGTGTTATCTTGCCGTCCTTCTCAGTGTGTAGACTGTCTACATTGCTTTTATCCTCGTCCTCCTCACTTTTTTCTAGCATCCTTCTGTGTTTAGTTTGTTTCTTAGGATGAAATCTTGATGTCATGCAGATTATCTAGTTACTCTATGATGTTATCCTGACGTCCTACTAAGTGTGTAGATTCTTCACTCTTGAATGTTATCCTGACATCCTACTCAGCGTGGATTATCTACTCTGGTACGTTATCTTGACGTCCTACTCTTGTTTGTTCTAACATCCTTCTGAGTGTTTAGATTGTCTTCCTAGATTAATCTTGCTGTCATACATATTACTGTCTAATCTATAATGTCTTACTCAAGAATGTCTACTCAGGTATTTTGTCTTGCCGTCCTATTCAGTATCTAGACTGTACTCTGGGATATTATCTTGACGTCCTACTCAGTGTGTAGATTGTCTACTCTGGAATATTATCTTGACGTCCTACTCAGTGTAGTTTGTCTACTCTGGGATTTATCTTGACTCTACTCAGAATGTATTATCTTGACGTCCTACTCATTGTGTAATTTGTCTACTCTAGAATGTTATCTTGACGTCCTACTCATTGTGTAGTTTGTCTACTCTGGGATGTTATCTTCACGTCCTACTCACTGTGTATATTATCTCCTCTGGGATGTTATTTCGTGTCCTACTCAGTGTGTAGAATATCTACTCTGGGATGTTATCTTGATGTCCAACTCATTGTCCAGTTTGTCTACTCTGGGATGTTATCTTGATGTCCTACTCATTGTTAGTTTGTCTTATCGGATGTTATCTTCGTCCACTCATTGGGATTATCTATCTGGGATGATATCATCCTACATTTATCTTGACGTCCTACTCCGGTGTGTAGATTATCTACTCTAGGAATATTATCTTGACGTCCTACTCAGTGTGTAGATTATCTACTCTAGAATGATCTTGACGTCCTACATTGTGCAGATTATCTACTCCTAGAATGTTATCTTGACGTCCACTATGGAATTATCTACTCATGTTACTTGATCCTACATTGTCTTGGATGCTATTTGACGTCCACTATGGAATTGTCCACTTTGGGATGTTGACATCATCTTACTTTGTCTTTAGACTGTCCACTATGGAATGTTATCATGATCATCCTACATTGCCTTTAGACTGTCCACTATGGAATGTTATCATGACATCCTACATTGCCTTTAGACTGTCCACTATGGAATGTTATCATGACATCCTACATTGCCTTTAGACTGTCCACTATGGAATGTTATCATGACATCCTACATTGCCTTTAGACTGTCCACTATGGAATGTTGTCATGACATCCTACATTGTCTTTAGACTGTCCACTATGGAATGTTGTCATGACATCCTACATTGTCTTTAGACTGTCCACTATGGAATGTTATCATGACATCCTACATTGCCTTTAGACTGTCCACTATGGAATGTTATCATGACATCCTACATTGCCTTTAGACTGTCCACTATTGTTATCATGACATCCTACATTGCCTTTAGACTGTCCACTATGGAATGTTATCATGACATCCTACATTGCCTTTAGACTGTCCACTATGGAATGTTATCATGACATCCTACATTGCCTTTAGACTGTCCACTATGGAATGTTATCATGACATCCTACATTGTCTTTAGACTGTCCACTATGGAATGTTGTTATTACATCCTACATTTTCTTAAATGGGCCCGCAGGTGACAAGTTTGTGGATTTTCAGTCAAAAACACTTTTTCTTTTTTTGTTGTTGCTGAAAATGTTTCTTCAACGTCTCTTTTATGCATTGTTTAAGTATTTAGAGATATCTCAATTGATATACATCTCTAAAATTTATTTATAGGGACATGGCCCAACAACAATAAACACGATAAGCCTAAAATTGTCAATGTTTGGGTCATGACAACCACATGGAAGGGACCATTGGCGCCAGGCATGTTTGGTATCAGTCAATCTGATATCAACTCAACTCTTCGTTCAGAGTGAACCCAGCATTGACCTTTGTTACTAATAGCAACCAATAAGATTTGAATAAGGCTGTATATATTGCCCTAGTAGAGCTTATTTTCACAGGAGAACTACAAAGGATGAACATTTTGTCCGATCGGTGGTTTTTTCCACCAATGAGTTCTACTTCCGCCGTAAACAAACCTGACTCAACTGACCACTTTCATTTCATTCTCGTCTCTTGAACCTAAGTGGTAGACATGTGTCTTTCAAGCCTGAATTGGTCCATGAAGCCCCTCAAACACCTGAATCGATTAAGGATCATACTACTGTTACTACTTCTACTACTACTGCTACTACTACTACTACTACTACTACTACTACTACTACTACTACTACTACTACTACTACTACTACTACTGCTGCTGGCTACTACTACTACTACTACTACTACTACTACTACTACTACTACTACTACTACTACTACTACTACTACTACTACAACTACTACTACTACTACTTCTACTACTACTGATCAGCATCAAGTTTACTTAGCCTCATGAATGTACCCCGTTAAATGCACCACAAGACGTACAACGCAATTGCGCTAGATGTTCATCGTGCTGCCACTGAAGCTGTCAATGACTATATGGTGAAGGCAGCTGACCTGATCAAGAATCGCCACTCTGCTGGTATCTATCCCACAGATAAAAAGCGGAAAAGTCCTGGGACTCAGGAGGTGGTATCAACATCCTTTGACAGGACGTTGCAGAAGCGTGGACATTCTTTCCATAATGGCATGGGCGTTGTCATTAATGTGGACAGCGGATACGTTCTTGACACCCATTCGCATTTGCGAACAGGGACCCAAGCCAGGCAGCAACCATTACATGTGGCGCAACAACAACTTTTTCCGGTTCCTCAAATGCCATGGAAGTTCAAGCAGCTCGGGTCAACTTTCCTCGCTCTATCGAAAAACGAGGATTGATCCACTGCACTATTTTGTGTGGTGGGGACTTGAAAGGCCTTTAACATGATGAGGGACCTTCAATGTTATGATGTGGAGGTGAAGGAGCAGGATTATGTGTACCACATTGCATGTTTAACCAGTTGGAGACACTGAAAAAACAACAACAAGCAGGCTCTAATCGTCGTCTCACCAAACCGAACGTCGAAAAGATTACCAACACCTACGTAAAGAATCTTAGAATCAATGCCCTAGATCCTCACAAAATGAAGCTTGGTGTTCTTGGAGGATTTCTTCATATGGGATCAACTGACGACTCCCGAAATCATCGTCTTGTGTCCACAAGGCACTGACTTATGGTGCAAGTACAATCGTGCCTAACCCATGGTCAGGACCCACCGTCCCATCAGCCGACGCTGACACCCGATGTGGCTGTACTCCTGTACCCCATCGTGAAACGGCTGACAGAACTCATATCGAGGTGTTCTAGGATGGCTACTCAGAATGCCAATAAGTCGTTCAACCCCTTGATCTGGCGTCGCTGCTCAAAGACGGAATTTTCGTCTCACCAGTCCGCTGAAACTACCACCGTCCTCGCCGTGTTGTCCTTCAACTGTGGGCCTGTCAGTATGAAGGCTGTCATGGATCGACTGTCCACTCTGATAGGTTATCCTGACATCTTTCCTGTCTTTAGACTGTGCACTATGGGATGTTGTCCTGGCATGCTACTTTGTCTCTAGATTGTCCACTCTTAGATGTTGTCCTGACATTCTACCGTGTCTTTAGACTGTCCACTCTGATTATGATTTTCTAACGTCTCGCTCAGTTGAGTGTCTAGATTTTCTAGTCAGAGGCCTTTGTTGGATTTGGTTCCATAGCTATCGGCAAAGGCTATGTGATTAAAGAATGGGGTGGTTTAGGGTGCAGGTGCAGATGGGGATACTGGTAAAATCCTGATGAATATATATCCAACAGTAAACACACAATACAAGCATTGACCAGTCAGTATTGTATGTTAATACCATTTGTCCTTATCTTATAAATACTAAGATCACATAATCTAGATTTAAAACAGACTAATACTCCATAATATAACTTCAATGTGCGTCATACTTA
>JAXRKP010001488.1:15000-30000 GCA_037039925.1 Doris montereyensis | reverse complement strand
AGTTTTCTGTAAAGGAAAACCGTGACAGACTGATAGTTTTCTAGTAAACGAAATCCGTGACAGACTAATAGTTTTCTAGTAAACGAGAACCGTGACAGACTGACAGTTTTCTAGTAAACGAAACCGTGACAGACTGATAGTTTTCTAGTAAACGAAACCGTGACAGACTCATAGTTTTCTAATAAACGAAAACCGTGACAGACTAACAGTTTTCTAGTAAACAAGAACCGTGACAGACTAATAGTTTTCTAGTAAACGAAAACCGTGACAGACTGACAGTTTTCTAGTAAACAAGAACCGTGACAGACTAATAGTTTTCTAGTAAACGAGAACTGTGACAGACTAATAGTTTTCTAGTAAACGAGATCTGGTAGACAGACAGTTTTTAGTAAACGAGAACCGTGACAGATTGATAGTTTTCTAGTAAACGAGAACAGATTGATGACAGACTGATAGTTTTCTAGTAAACGAGATTCGTGGCAGACTGACAGTTTTCTAGAAATGTGGCAGACTGATAGTTTTCGTAAACGAGAACCGTGACAGATTGATGGTTTTCTAGTAAACGAGATCCGTGGTTGACTGATAGTTTTCTAGTAAATGAAAACCGTGACAGACTGACAGTTTTCTAGTAAACGAGAACCGTCACAGACAAATAGTTTTCTAGTAAACGAGAACCGTGACAGACTGAAAGTTTTCTAGTAAATGAGAACCGTCAGACTGATAGTTTTCTAATAAACGAAAATTTTCTAGTAAACGAGAACAGACTGATAGTTTTCTAGTAAACGAAACTTGACAAACTGACAGTTTTCTAGAAACGTAAACTGACAGACTGATAGTTTTCTAGTAAACGAGAACTGTGACGCACTACTGACAGTTTCAGTAAACGAAAACCGTGACGGACTGACAGTGTTCTAATAAACGATAACCGTGACAGACTGATAGTTTTCTAGTAAACAAAAACCGTGAACCTGATAGTTTTCTAGTAAAACAAAAACCGTAACAGACTAATAGTTTTCTAGTAAACAAAAACCGTGACAAACTAATAGTTTTCTAGTAAACGAAACCCGTGACAGACTGATAGTTTTCTAGTAAACGAGAACCGTGACAGACTAATAGTTTTCTAGTAAACGAGAACCCGTGACAGACTAATAGTTTTCTAGTAAACGAGAACCGTGACAGACTAATAGTTTTCTAGTAAACGAGAACCGTGATGACTAATAGTTTTCTAGTAAACGAGAACCGTGACAGACTAATAGTTTTCTAGTAAACGAGAACCGTGACAGACTAATACTTTTCTAGTAAACGAGAACCGTGACAGACTGATTATTTTCTAGTAAACGAGAACCGTGACAGACTGGCAGTTTTCTAGTAAACGAGAACCGTAACAAACTGACAGTTTGTTATTAAACAAGAATCGTGACAGGCTTTTTTTCTAGTAAACGAGAACTGTGACAGACTTACAGTTTTCTAATCAACGAGAACCGTGGCAGATTGATAGTTTTCTAGTAAAAACGAGAACCGTTACAGGCTGATAGTTTTCTAGTAAACGAGAACTGTGACAGACCGATAGTTTTCTAGTAAACGAGAACCGTGACAGATTGATAGTTTTCTAGTAAACAAGAACCGTGGCAGCCTCATAGTTTTCTAGTAAAGGAGATTCGTGGTTGACTAATAATTTTCTAGTAAACGAGAACAGTGACAGGCTGACAGTTTTCTAGTAAACGAGAATCCGTGACAGACTGATAGTTTTCTAATAAACGAGAACCGTGGCAGACTGACCGTTTTCCAGTAAATGAGAACCGTGACAGGCTTATAGTTTTCTAGTAAACGAGAACCGTGACAGACTGATAGTTTTCTAGTAAACGAGAACCGTGGCAGACTGATAGTTTGAGTAAACAGAAACGGTGCATGGTAGTTTTCTGGTAAACGAGAACCGTTACAGACTGACTAGTAAACAAGAATTGACTGAAAGTGACAGACTGATAGTTTTCTAGTAAACGAAAACTGTGACAGACTAATAGTTTTCTAGTAAACGAGAACCGTGACAGACTAATAGTTTTCTAATAAACGACAACCATGACAGACTGAAGTTTTCTAGTAATCGAGAACCGTGACAGACTGATAGTTTTCTAGTAAACGAACGGCGTGACAGACTGATAGTTTTCTAGTAAACAAGAACCGTGACAGACTTATAGTTTTCTAGTAAACGAAGAACCGTGACAGACTAATAGTTTTCTAGTAAACGAGAACCGTGACAAACTGATAGTTTTCTAGTAAACGAACCGGGACAGACGATAGTTTGCTAGTAAACAAGAACCATGACAGACTGATGGTTTCTAGCAAACAAGAACTGTAACAAACTGATAGTTTTCTAGTAAACAAGAATCGTGGCAGACTGAAGTTTTCTAGTAAATGAGAACCATGACAAATTGATAGTTTTCTAATAAACGAGAACAGTGACAGACTGACAATTTTCTTGTAAACAAGAACCGTGACACACTGATAGTTTTCTAATAAACGAGAACCGTGACAGATTGATAGTTTTCTAATAAACGAGAACCGTGACAGACTGATAATTTTCTGTAAACGAAAACCATGGCAGACTGATACTTTTCTTGTAAACGAGAACAGTGACAGACTAATAGTTTTCTAGTAAACGAGAACCATGACTAACTAATAGTTTTTTAATTGACGAAAACTGTGACAGATTGACAGTTTCTAGTAAACAAGAACCGTGACAGACTAATAGTTTTCTAGTAAACGAGAACTGTGACAGACTGATAGTTTTTTTAGTAAACGAGAACTGTGGCAGACTGACAGTTTGTTAGTAAACAGGCGTGACAGACTGATACTTTTCTAGTAAACGAGGACCATGACAGTAGATAACTGTGACAGTTTTCAGTAAACGACAACTGTGACAGACTGATAGTTTTGTAGTAAACGAGAACTGTGACAGACTGATAGTTTTCTAGTAAACGAGAACCGTGACAGACTGATAGTTTTCTAGTAAACGAGAAACCATGACAGACTGACAGTTTGTGACTTAGTAAACGATTGACAGACTGATAGTTTTTCTATAAACAATAACTGTGACAGACTGATAGTTTTCTAGTAAACAAGAACTGTGACAGACTGATAGTTTTCTAGTAAACAAGAACTGTGACAGACTGATAGTTTTCTAGTAAACGAGAATTGTGACAGACTGATAGTTTTCTAGTAAACGCTAACCGACAGACTGATAGTTTTTGTAAAACGATGACAGACTGATAGTTTTTGCAGTAAACAAGAACCATGACAGAGTGACAGTTTTCTAGTAAACAAGAACCGTGGCAGACTGATAGTTTTCTAGTAAACGAGAACTGTGGCAGACTGATAGTTTTGTAGTAAATGAGAACCGTGACAGATTGATAGTTTTCTAATAAACGAAAGCAGTGACAGACTGATAGTTTCTAGTAAATGATAACCGTGACAGACTGATAGTTTTCTGGTAAACGAGAACCGTGACAGACTGATAGTTTTCTAGTAAACGAGAATCGTGACAGACTGATAGTTTTCTAGTAAACGAAAACCGTCACAAACTGATAGTTTTCTAATAAACGAGAAACTTGACAGACTAACAACTTTCTAGTAAACGACAACCATGACTAACTCCATGACAGACTGATAGTGGTCTAGTAAACGAGGACCATGACAGACTGGTAGTTTTCTAGTAAACGACAACTGTGACAGACTAATTTTTGTAGTAAACGATAACCGTCACAGACTGATAGTTTTTTAGTAAACGAGGCCCGTGACAGACTGATAGTGGTCTAGTAAATGAGGACCATGACAGACTAATAGTTTTCTAGTAAACGATAACCGTGACAGACTGATATTTTTCTAGTAAACGACAACTGTGACAGACTGATAGTTTTGTAGTAAACGATAACTGTGGCAGACTGATAGTTTTCTAGTAAACGATAACCGTGCCAGACTGATAGTTTTGTAGTAAACGATAACTGTGACAGACTGATAGTTTTGTAGTAAACGATAACCGTGACAGACTGATAGGATTGTAGTAAACGATAACCGTGACAGACTGATAGTTTTCTAGTAAACGATAACCGAGGCAGACTGATAGTTTTCTAGTAAACGATAACCGTGACAGACTGATAGTTTTGTAGTAAACGATAACTGTGACAGACTGATAGTTTTGTAGTAAACGCTAACCGTGACAGACTGATAGTTTTGTAGTAAACGCTAACCGTGACAGACTGATAGTTTTGTAGTAAACGACAACCGTGACAGACTGATAGTTTTGCAGTAAACGATAACCGTGACAGACTGATAGTTTTGTAGTAAACGATAACCGTGGCAGACTGATAGTTTTGTAGTAAACGACAAATGTGACAGACTGATAGTTTTGTAGTAAACGATAACCGTGACAGACTGATAGTTTTGTAGTAAACGATAGCTGTGACAGGCTGATAGTTTTGTAGTAAACGATAACCGTGACAGACTGATAGTTTTGTAAAACGATAACCGTGACAGACTGATAGTTTTGTAGTAAACGATAACCGTGACAGACTGATAGTTTTTTAGTAAACGATAACTGTGACAGACTGATAGTTTTGTAGTAAACGATAACCGTGACAGACTGATAGTTTTGTAGTAAACGATAACCGTGACAGACTTATAGTTTTGTAGTAAACGATAACCGTGTGACAGACTGATGGTTTTGTAGTAAACAATAACCGTGACAGACTGATAGTTTTGTAACTAACCGTGACAAACTGATAGTTTTGTAGTAAACGATAACTGTGACAGACTGATAGTTTTGTAGTAAACGATAACCGTGACAGACTGATAGTTTTGTAGTAAACGATAGCTGTTGCAGACTGATAGTTTTGTAGTAAACGATAACCGTGACAGACTGATAGTTTTGTAGTAAACGATAACCGTGACAGACTGATAGTTTTGTAGTAAACGATAACTGTGACAGACTGATAGTTTTGTAGTAAACGATAACCGTGACAGACTGATAGTTTTGTAGTGAACGATAACTGTGACAGACTGATAGTTTTGTAGTAAACGATAACTGTGACAGACTGATAGTTTTGTAGTTTAACGATAACTGTGACAGACTGATAGTTTTGTAGTAAACGATAACTGTGACAGACTGATAGTTTTCTAGTAAACGATAACCGTGACAGACTGATAGTTTTGTAGTAAACGATAACCGTGACAGACTGATATTTTTCTAGTAAAAGATAACCGTGACAGACTGATAGTTTTTGTAGTAAACGATAACCGTGACAAACTGATAGTTTTGTAGTAAACGATAACCGTGACAGACTGATAGTTTTGTAGTAAACGATAACCGTGACAGACTGATAGTTTTGTAGTAAACGATAACTGTGACAGACTAATAGTTTTCTAGTAAACGACAACCGTGACAGACTGATAGTTTTGCAGTAAACGACAACCGTGACAGACTGATAGTTTTGTAGTAAACAATAACCGTGGCAGACTGATAGTTTGTAGTAAACAATAACTGTGATAGACTGATAGTTTTGTAGTAAACGACAACTGTGACAGACTGATAGTTTTGTAGTAAACGATAACCGTGACAGACTGATAGTTTTGTAGTAAACGATAGCTGTGACAGGCTGATAGTTTTGTAGTAAACGATAACCGTGACAGACTGATAGTTTGTAGTAAACGATAACCATGACAGACTGATAGTTTTTTAGTAAACAATAACTGTGACAGACTGATAGTTTTGTAGTAAACGATAACTGTGACAGACTGATAGTTTTGTAGTAAACGATAACCGTGACAGACTGATAGTTTTGTAGTAAACGATAACTGTGAGAGACTGATAGTTTTGTAGTAAACGATAACCGTGACAGACTGATAGTTTTGTAGTAAACGATAACTGTGACAGACTGATAGTTTTGTAGTAAACGATAACTGTGACAGACTGATAGTTTTCTAGTAAACGATAACCGTGACAGACTGATAGTTTTGTAGTAAACGATAACCGTGACAGACTGATAGTTTTGTAGTAAACGCTAACCGTGACAGACTGATAGTTTTGTAGTAAACGCTAACCGTGGCAGACTGATAATTTTCTGGTAAACGACAACCGTGACAGACTGATAGTTTTGCAGTAAACGACAACTGTGACAGACTGATAATTTTGTAGTAACGACAACTGTGACAGACTGATAGTTTTCTAGTAAACGATAACCGTGACAGACTGATAGTTTTGTAGTAAACTATAACCATGACAGACTGATAGTTTTGTAGGAAATGATAGCTGTGACAGGCTGATAGTTTTGTAGTAAACGATAACTGTGACAGACTGATAGTTTTGTAGTAAACGATAACCGTGACAGACTGATAGTTTTTTAGTAAACGATAACTGTGACAGACTGATAGTTTTGTAGTAAACGATAACCGTGACAGACTGATAGTTTTGTAGTAAATGATAGCTGTGACAGACTGATAGTTTTGTGGTAAACGATAACTGATAACGATAACTGACAGACTGATAGTTTTGTAGTAAACGATAACCGTGACAGACTGATAATTTTGTAGTAAACGATAACCGTGACAGACTGATAGTTTTGTAGTAAACGATAACCGTGACAGACTGATAGTTTTGTAGTAAACGATAACCATGACAGACTGATAGTTTTGTAGTAAACGATAACCGTGTCTCAGGTAGACAAGGACGCACGTGTACGTGGACTAGGCGGCCCCGCCCTCTACGAGTCTCCTGCTGCCTTGTAGGGCTGACAAAAAAGAACAACCTCCTGCCTTGCAGGCTGGTCTTGGGTGACCAAAGGCTCAGGGAGTTAACCCTGACAGAAAATAACAAAGCCCGATAAGCGGATTCAAGGTGGCAGCCCCACCATCTATCTAGGGTGCAGTGGGCTAATCCCCTGCTTATCCAAAACAAAACTGATTCAAAGAAAGAAATATGATATATCCGGGTTGAAATTTTGAAGACAACTCTGGAAAAGAAAAAGAACAAAGAAAAAAGGGCAAGGAATAGAAAATGTATGACCATACTTTAATCTTCTCAGGACTAGATGTCAAAGATAGAGCTAGAGCAGGAGTAGGCCTCCTAATGTATAAAAGGCATGAAAAGCTACTAGAAAGTTGGAAATTTATAAGCCCACAGCTGTTAAAAATAAATATTAAACCAAAAGGAACAGAAATTATAATTATTAATAGCTTATGGACCAAACGAAGATATCACCAAAAAAGAAAAAGATATCTTCGAAAAAACGATTTACAAATAGCTGCAGAGAATCTCAAACCCACAGGAACTAATGGTTGTAGGAGATTTAAATGCTAGGGTTGGCAACAATGTAGAAACATCTGGAAGAGTAAAAGGTAAAGAAGGAGAGACAACAACTTCTCTAAATGGAGAAGGACTAATAGATTTTTGCGTAAAGAATAACATGACAATAACCAACACCTTTTTTCCTCATAAGGATATCCACAAATATACAAGAGTAAATGAAGACAGATGTGAAAGGTCAATCACAGACTACATACTAGTTACCAGCTCCCTTTTTTAAGGTGCAATAGATGCAAGAGGGAACTGACGGGCTGTAATATTGAGTGATCATAAACTAGTGATTGCCAAAATGAGATTAGTGACTGAAGGAAACAAACAGAAAAAGAAAGACAAGAACGCTACTAAAACCCAAAATAGAAACACTAAATAAACCAATAGTAAAACAGATATACCAATCCAGGATAAACAGATTTATCAATGAAAGGCAGTTGGATCTGAATGATAGCACAATAGAATAAAAGTGGCAAATGTATAAACTAAACTAAACACTCCTCAGTTGTACTAAGATCAAAGAAAAGAAGGATGCCTGGAAGAAATACTTGCAAACAAAAGTGCCAGAGGGTAGGATATATTACGTGAGTAAAAGAACTATCGCCAAAGAGGAAGTTAGGAAAGCAAAAACTGGAGCAGTGGGAAGAGTTTGGACAAAGACTTCAAGAAAACTATCAAGGAAACCAATCTGGAGAGCAGTGAAGAGTATGAGAAAAACCAAACATGCCCTATACGACAAATTAAGAACGCCAAAGGAGAAATAATGAAAAAAGACAGCGAAATCATAGAAATGTGAAGAAAGCATTTTCAACAATTACATAAGCCCTCCAGGACATATGAAACAGAGAGTACAGATCAATTAGTAAGAGTAACAAGTAATCCATATGAGACAGCTGTAGATATTTCAATGGCAGAACTCCAAACAGCTATAAGAAAAGATAAATTATGAAAAGCCCCAGGAGCAGATCAAATTTATCCAGAAATGATTAAAAACCAAGGGAGAAAGGTAGAAAAATTGTTACATGCAATACGTCAACAAGCATGGAAGTCCAAACAGGTGCTAGACGACTGGAACAACGGAACGGTAGTACCACTACACAAGAAAGGATCAACTATGTAATGCTCAAACTATAGAGGGATATCACTACTTAGCGTACTAGGAAAAGCGTATGCCAGGATTCTGAAAATGAGACTACTGAAAAGAGTAGAGGATCAGATTGAAGAATAGCAGAGTGGATTTAGATCAGCAAGAAGTGTACAAGACCACATATTTACAATTAGACAAATAAAAGAAAGAATACTTGAGAGAAACAATGACTTTCACCTGTGTTTTATTGCCTTAGAAAAGGCATTTGGCAATGTGAGGAGAACCCTTCAATATAATGACTGGAGTCAAGCAAGGATGTCTATTGTCACCGTTGGTTTTCTTGATAACGATTGATTGGATCATGTCAAAATCAACAACAGGACACAGAATAGGAATTCAGTGGACTGGAATGGCCAAGGAAGCAGCAAAATTGGGAATGAATATAAACAAAGGAAAACTCAAGTTCTCAGAATTAATAACTTGAATAATAACAACATCGCACTTGATGGAATGAATGGAATAAGAAGATGTTGGCCAGTTCACACATTTGACTAATGTCGTAAGCAAAACAGGAGGGACAGACCAGGATATCAGCGCAAGATTTGGGGAGGTGACATCTGCATTTAGAACTCTGACCATTTTGGAATTCATAGACCGCATTCCTAAAAACAAAATCACTATTTCAAACACAAACATAAAATCAGTCCTTCTGTATGCCTGTGAAACATGGCGCACCACTAAAACATTCACAAAAAGACTTCAAACATTTATTAACAGACACCTGAGACAAATCCTACACATCAACTAGTTTGATAAAACTACAAACGAAGAACTTTGGGAAAAGACACATCAAAAACCGATAGAAGTACAGATTAAGAGAAGGAAATGAGGATACTTTGGACACACATTTAGAAACCATTAGAAACATAACGCGTCAGGCCTTAAAAGGGGAAGACAGGTCAAGGGAGACCAAAGACAACATGGATGAGGTCAACCCTGCAGGAAGCTCGGCAGCTGGGCCTTTCCTGGAACAAGACAGATGGTGGCGCAGGACAGAATGAAGTGGAGAAACCTCATTGACCTATGCCCCACCCGGGGTACAAGGGTATAAGTCAAGTAAGTCACGTCACTGTGAGGAGGACGAACTATGGCATTCTTAACAAGAAAATAACGTAGAGCAAAATTTGATGGAAGCCATTAAAAGTTTTTACCATATACCAACATGTGCAGTGAGAGTAGCTGGAATTGTATCTGAAGAATTTGATGTAGATACAGGAGTAAGACAGGGTTGTATCATAAGTCCTCTTTTGTTTATCACACTTATGGATTCAGTCGCAAAGGCATCCTCAAAAATGAAGAAAATGAATGTAGGTGTGTGGAAGTTCAAACCAGTAAATGTAACAATGCTTTCATTTGCTGATGATATAGTTCTGTTTGGAAAAAAGAAAGGGACTTTCAGTCGAATATCAACATGATGAATAATGAATTAGATAAAAGAGGAATAAGAGTAAATGCAAAGAAGACCAAAACAATGCTGGTAACTAGGGAGTTAATACACAAAATCTTAAATTAGGCAGGAAAATTTAGAACAAGTTGAAAGCTACAGTTATCTAGGAGTAATGATTAACTCACAGGGAAAACTAAGAGAAGAAATCAGCCAGAGAATCAAAAAGGCAAGTGCAATATACAACCATCTAGGAAAGGCATTTGAAGATAAGCAAGAATTGTCAACAAAAACCAAAATGGCAGTATACAATACAGTTTATTGTCCTATTCTCCTCTATGGCGGGAAACGTGGACCTTAAACAGTAGTGAATACAGTAGAGTACAGGTAGCTGAAACAAAATATCTAAGAAGAGTAGTAGTGAAAACGAAAAAGACAGAATCAGAAACACAACAATAAGAGATCAAACCAAAGCAGATAGCATAAAAACTAAGATAGAAATAAATCAACTGAGATGTTTTGGGCATGTAAACAAAATGAAGGACAATAGAATAGCTAAATCAGTAAGGAGTGCTAAAACTCAAGGTAAAATACTAAAAGGCAGACCTCGGAAAAAGTGGGAAGAAGATTTAAAAGAGGCATTAATTCAAAGAAATTTAACTTTCACCTAAGGAAACAGAAAATGCCTGGACGTGGCAGCCTGGAAACAGATCATTTTGGGCATCTAAACCCATACTGACAGTTTCTTAGTAGGCGAGAAACATGAGAGACTGACAGTTTTTTAGTAAACAAAAACAGTAACAGGTTATCAGTTTTCTAATAAACGAAAACAGCAACAGACTGACAGTTTTCAAGTAAAGGAAAACAGTAACATACAGACAGTTTTCTAGTAATCGATAAATTGTGACGGTGTCAGTTTTCTAGTAAACGAAAATTGTGACAGTGTCAATTTTCTAGTAAACGAGAATCGTGACAGACTGGCAGTTTTCTAGTAAACGAGAATCGTGACAGACTGGCAGTTTTCTAGTAAACGAGAACCGTGACAGACTGGCAGTTTTCTAGTAAACGAGAACCGTGACAGAGTGGCAGTTTTCTAGTAAACGAGACTGGTGCTGAAACGTGACAGACTGGCAGTTTTCTGTAAACGAGAATCGTGACAGACTGATAGGGTTGGGATTTTTTTTGTGAACGAGACCACGGCGGAATAATAGTTTCCTAGTGAACGAGAACCATGGCAGACTGACAGTTTTCTAGTAAATGAGATCGATGACAGACTGACAGTTTTCTAGTGAATGAGATCGATGGCAGACTGACAGTTTCCTAGTGAATGAGAATCATGGCAGACTGACAGTTTTCTAGTGAATGAGAACTATGGCAGACTGATAGTTTTCTAGTAAACGAGAATCCTGGCAGAATGATATTTTTTCTAGTGAACGAGAACCATGGCAGACTGATAGTTTACTAGTAGACAAGAGCCGTGACAGACTAATAGATTTCTAGGAGAGGAGAATTGTGACAGACTGATAGTTTACTAGTAGATGAGAACCGTGACAGACTAACAGTTTTCTAGTAGAGAAGAATCATGGCATATTGATAGTTTACTAGAAGAGAACAAATAATTTTCTATTAGAGGAGAATCGTGACATAGTCATAGTTTACTAGAGGAGAACCGTGATAGACTGATAACTTTTCTAGTAGAGGAGAACCGTGATAGACTGATAACTTTTCTAATAGAGGAGAACCGTGATAGACTGATAACTTTTCTAGTAGAAGAGAACCGTGACATAGTGATAGTTTACTAGTAGCGGAGAACCCTGAGACTTATAATTTATTAGTAGAGGGGAACCGTGACAGTTTAATGGTTTTCTAGTAGAGGAGAAACCGTGACAGACTGATAGTTTTTTAGTAGACGAGAACCATAGCATAGTTATAGTAGATTAGTAGAGACGAACCGTGACAACTGATAGTATTGCAGTAAAGGGGAACCGTCACAGACTGATAGTTTTCTAGTAGAGGAGAACCATTGCATAATAATAGTTTACTAGCAAAAGAGAACCGTGACAGACTGATAATTTACTGGTAAAGGAAAATTAATAATGGTTTACATTTGACATTATAAATTGTCTAGTGGAAGAGAACCGGACATAGTGATAGTTTACAAGTAAAGGAGAACCATGACAGACTGATAATTTCCTAGTAGAGGAGAACCAGGGCATAATGATAAATTACTAGTAGAGGAGAGAACCCTGACAGTTATATAATTTATAAGTAGTGGAGAAGCCTTACGTAGTGATAGTTTACCAGTAGAGGAGAACCGTCACAGACCAATAGTTTATTAGTAGACGAGAACCATGAGAGACTGATAGTTTACGAGTAGATGTCAATCGAGAGTTTTTCTAGTAGAGGCGAAGCGTGACACAGTGATAATTTACTAGTAGAGGAAAAATCGTCGCCAGAGTGATCGTTTTCAAGTAGAGGAAAACAATGTCGAGTGATAGTTTGCTAGTATAGGAGAAACGTGACAGACTGATAGTTTACTGGTAGAGGAAAAACCGCGACAGACTGATAGTTTTCTATTATAGCAGAACAGGTGAACCATGGTCCTCTGATAGGATTATACTAAAGGAGAACCATGGCCAACTGATAGAATGCTATAAAGGAGAACCATGGCCAACTGGAGAACCATGGCCAACTGATAGAATTATACTAAAGGAGAACCATGGCCAACTGATAGAATTATAATAAATGAGAACCATGGCCATCTGATAGAATTATAATAAATGAGAACCATGGCTGATATAAATATACTAAAGGAGAACCATGGCAAACTGATAGAATTATAATAAATGAGAACCATGGCCATCTGATATAATTATACTAAAGAAGAACTGATAGAATTATGGCCAACTGATAGAATTATACTAAATGAGAACCATGGCCAACTGATAGAATTATAATAAAGGAGAACCATGGCCATCTGATATAGAATTATAGTAAAGGAGAACCATGGCCAAATGATAGAATTATAGTAAAGTAGAACCATGGCCAACTGATAGAAATATAAAGGAGAACTAATAGAATTATAGTAGAGAACCATAGCCATCTGATATAAATATACTAAAGGAGAACCATGGCCAACTGATAGAATTATACTAAATGAGAACCATGGCCAACTGATAGAAATATACTAAAGGAGAAACTGATAGAGAATATACTAAATGAGAACCATCTGATATAAATATACTAAAGGAGAACCATGGCCAACTGATAGAAATATACTAAAGGAGAACCATGGCGAACTGATAGAATTATAGTAAAGGAGAACCATGGCCATCTGATATAAATATAAAGTAAAGGAGAACCATGGCCATCTGATATAATTATACTAAAGGAGAACCATGGCCATCTGATAGAATTATAGTACAGGAGAACCATGGCCATCTGATAGAATTATAGTACAGGAGAACCATGGCCATCTGATAGAATTATAGTAAAGGAGAACCATGGCCAAATGATAGAATTATACTAAAGGAGAACCATGGCCATCTGATAGAGATAGAATTATAGTACATGAGAACCATGGCCAAATGATAGAATTATAGTAAAGGAGAACCATGGCCAAATGATAGAATTATACTAAAGGAGAACCATGGCCAAATGATAGAATTATAGTACAGGAGAACCATGGCCAAATGATAGAATTATAGTAAAGGAGAACCATGGCCAAATGATATAGAGAACCATGGCCAAATGATAGAATTATAGTAAAGGAGAACCATGGCCAAATGATAGAATTATAGTAAAAAATGATAAATTATAGTAAAGAGAACCATGGCCAAATGATAGAATTATAGTAAAGGAGAACCATGGCCAAATGATAGAATTATAGTAAAGGAGAACCATGGCCAAATGATAGAATTATAGTAAAGGAGAACCATGGCCAAATGATAGAATTATAGTAAGGAGAACCATGGCCAAATGATAAATGATAGAATTATACTAAAGGAGAACCATGGCCAAATGCTAGAATTATAGTAAAGGAGAACCATGGCCAAATGATAGAATTATAGTAAAAAGGAGAACCATGGCCAAATGCTAGAATTATAGTAAAGGAGAACCATGGCCAAATGCTAGAATTATAGTAAAGGAGAACCATGGCCAAATGATAGAATTATAGTAAAGGAGAACCATGGCCAAATGATAGAATTATACTAAAGGAGAACCATGGCCAAATGATAGAATTATAGTAAAGGAGAACCATGGCCAAATGATAGAATTATAGTAAAGGAGAACCATGGCCAAATGATAGAATTATAAGTAAAGGAGAACCATGGCCAAATGATAGAATTATAGTAAGGAGAACCATGGCCAAATGATAGAATTATAGTAATTATAATGATAGAATTATACTAAAGGAGAACCATGGCCAAATGATAGAATTATAGTAAAGGAGAACCATGACCAAATGATAGAATTATAGTACAGGTATATTATAGATGGCCAAATGATAGAATTATAATACAGGTAGTGGCCAAATGATAGAATTATAGTAGAGGTAATGGTGGCCAACTGATAGAATTATAGGTACAGGTAATGGTGGCCAACTGATAGAATTATAGTACAGGTAATGATGGCCAAATGATAGAATTATAGTAAAGGAGAACCATGGCCAACTGATAGAATTATAGTACAGGTAATGATGGCCAAATGATAGAATTATAGTAAAGGAGAACCATGGCCAAATGATAGAATTATAGTACAGGTAATGGTGGCCAAATGATAGAATTATAGTAAAGGAGAACCATGGCCAACTGATAGAATTATAGTACAGGTAATGATGGCCAAATGATAGAATTATAGTAAAGGAGAACCATGGCCAACTGATAGAATTATAGTAAAGGAGAACCATGGCCAACTGATAGAATTATAATACAGGTAATGGCCAACTGATAGAATTATAGTACAGGTGGCCAACTGATAGAATTATAGTACAGGTAATGATGGCCAACTGATAGAATTATAATACAGGTAATGGTGGCCAACTGATAGAATTATAATACAGGTAATGATGGCCAACTGATAGAATTATAGTACAGGTAATGGTGGCCAACTGATAGAATTATA
>JAXRKP010001488.1:10000-12500 GCA_037039925.1 Doris montereyensis | reverse complement strand
GTTTCATGAGTACGCGACAGTGATCTCGAAGCATTTCAACAGCCATCAGGAATCGAGTTGCGTTAAATCTAGATCTGGGTTGTGACATTCAGCATTTCAGGAATCGCCTTGCTGTTGGATCTAGATCTGGGTGTGACATTCAGCATTTCAGGAATCGACTTGCGTTAGATCTAGATCTGGGTTGTGACATTGTTTTTTGGGTGTTGGTTAACCATCAGCAGTATCAGTGATGTGAATTATTTGGAGAATGATATTTGACAAGGAACTGGTTACGATGATTTGATGTGTTGGTAGGGTAATGGAGAAAAGTTGAACAGTAGAATCTAGTCGTGTAATTAAAAGCGACAGCTGTCACAAGTCTTCATGGCAACAGAATACGCGTTTTTGCTCGTCTCCCTGTCAACAAGATATGTCTATTGTTTTTGTTCTTGAACTTTAGAGACATGTGAATGTGATCACTCTGTTTACTTTCGTACAAACCTCAATAGACATAGATCTACAAAGTTAAGAAATAAACAATTTCGAATTGTCTATTTTTCCTTGTGGGTTTTTTTTCGAGATAGTTTTCCCTCTCTATATTATGAAAAAGGGATAAGAGATTCTTATTGTAATCAACATGGAAGTGTTCTGGAGTTTCCTTTTTGCTGGACTATTTTTCATCTGTTCTGGCCTTTGGTACTTGATCCAAACTTGCCGCCGTTTTGGAATGACCCGCCAACGAGGAATTCAATTCTCTGCAACACATTCCTACGCTTGTGATTTTCTTTGCGGCAAATTCAGAAGCTATCCCTTGAATCAATGGTCAAAATCGCCATTGCTATCACAGGAGTCACGATTGAGTTCATTTCGGGCACATTGGATGAATGGAGCTCTTCAGGACTAAATCATGGAAAGTTTGCAACGCTTTATGTCTTTTTCGTCTTGTCCGCTGCGCTTGATCTTGCAATGCATTTCAGGGCGCCCGTTCCTCTTGATATGGATTACGTATTCTCTGCGTCTGCTTTTTTCGTCGAGTGGATTTTGTTCCGATTTCCACGTCAGGGCAGAACGGAGCTCGATCAGCAGCTGCATACTCTGTTAGAGTACACCATCTTCATCTGTTTCTTGGCCGTTGTCATGGAAATGAGAAATCGGAAACAGGTCATCTTTACTTTGACTCGCAGTTATTTCATGTTGTTACAGGAACATGGTTTTGTCAGGTAAGCATTATCTAACATACACACCAGTATACATACACATAAACATATGTGCACAACGACAGCATGGTATATACCAGTAATCCATCAGGAACTAATTTTGTTTAAATAGAGAGACAAGGAAATATATATACTGTGTGATTGCATATTGTACAGGAAGGGTATATCGTAATATTCAAGATAAATAATAGATAAAGTCGATAAAAAAACTTCTTGCACAAATAGTTGTGTGAATGGTTGCACGTAGGATGAAACAAAAAGACTTGTTCTCAAATTTAATTTACGAGAACCAATCTCTCTGCTGATTGATATAACCGATGCTAATTGATTATAACAGTGACAACACCGGTTCAAAACCCATGACAGGCCCAGAGGTTTCATTCACAAGGCTGTACCTTATGGATGGACTTCGTTCTGCTTTCCTCGCCTAACTCAGGTGTGAATGAGTATCTAAATAGATAGAGAAACATAAAGCCAATAGGAAGCGCCTGTTAAGCTGCTGTACGGTATGCTCCTCGGGATTTGGGAAGGATTTTTAATGAAATGGCCTGCTGTGGGATACATTAATAGTCGGTAAGCCTGTACTTATGTGAGTATACGGACTATAAATCTATTGATTATCTTTATCTATGAATCATAGCCAATAGAAAAACAAAACAAAAGACAATAAACCAATGTCAGCAGAGAGGCAATAGAGAAAAACCTTCAAAAACCCTAGTACCTGATAAAACAAAAGAGGACAAAAATGGATTTATAGTTTGTGTCCCTCCACAAGTACAGGTTAAGCGACTTTGTATCATATACTTCCCAGCAGGCCATTTCATTCAACGTTCTTCTCAACTCTATAGGTAGGGTGCTATACAACTGGCTGTTAGGTATTTCACACTAACACTCTGGCATGAACCGTCTCTGCCTATAACTGGGTACTGATTCACACCTCAATCAAGTGAGGAAAACATAGTGAAGTACTTTTCTAAGCATGAAAAAGACGGGGCTAGCCAGAATTTAAAACCAAATTGCCAAATAACAAAGAGAATGTGTTGTAGCTATAATTCTTCCTGCAGGATTAAATGCAAAAGAATGTAATCTTAGGGAGACACATGAATTTATAGGATGCAAAAGAATTACCTTTAGTATAATCATCTACTCAGTCATGACTATGAAATCAATCTGGTCCTATGTATAGAAGTAGGTGTTGTCTTGAACTGTAATATGTTTGGTAAACTGCTCTCTACTTACTTTAAATCAATTTAATATTTAATTCCATTTAATTAAATTCAAGTCAATTTCGTCCTTGGTCTGGT
>JAXRKP010001488.1:0-5000 GCA_037039925.1 Doris montereyensis | reverse complement strand
ATAATCCACTGTCTGAAACTTTCTGAAACATTTGGAAGATACGTTGATGACAATACCACAAAGACTAAACTTTGGATTGCTATATTACTTTTTGGAACATTTTCTTTAACAGAGAGTTATTTCAGTTTTATCGTCGTTTGTTGTAAGCCATCGCTTTTTCGACATCTTTCATGCATTTTTCTACTCTTTCAATAATGGGAAAATAAAGATGTGTATCATCAGCATACACATTGTGGGAATCAATATTGAAGTGCGTGATAATGTTACAGTTATGTTGGGTGTATAGGCTATACAGGAGAGGACCTAACACTGAAACCTGCGGGACATCATATTTAAGAGCTGTAGGTTGTGACACAAATGTCTTGTCAATAGCAACTCATCGTGACATTCCAGTAATATATGAATGAAACCATTTAATTACTTTTCTATCAAAATTGAAAACATTTTTCAGTATTTTTATCAATACTTCATGATCTATGGTGTCGAACGCAGCGCTCAGGTCAAGCAAAATTAGAACTGCCTTTTCCCCTTCAACCAGATGTCGAACAATATCATTAATAACACGCATGAAAGCATGCTCTATGCTGTGATCTTGTTGATAGCTGACTGACAATTTTGAGGTCAAGGAGTTCAAGAGGGCAATTGAAGGATGGTATAATTTATCCACATTGGTGTGGTTTGATCATGTCATTCACTGTTTTAAAACGATCACCCATGTTGTTCTTTCTTGAATTTAGACTATTCCTCAAGTGGCGAGCACATGTTCTTACGATTAGCTGATTACAATCGTTTTTGATGGTGATGTAATTGTGTCTGTGGGCATCTTACCTGGTTCGCCCCCATAGTGTTTCTGCCCTCTAGATTTACTCTAGCGTTTGCTTGATAGCCTACACAACTTTGCCAGTTGGACTGCAGTTGCCTCCTGTGTGCAAATGGACTGTAGCCAGTTTCCCACGGTCAGTTGGGCTTCGGTCGAATGGCCACGACCAATGTTGTTCTTAATCCGCCTGTGTGAGAGTGCGTTTGTTGTCTGACAAAGGGTTTATACCCGAAACCTTACGCGTTTGTTATTTCGTCTTTGGTCGTATTGTTACTTATTATCGTTATCACTTTTGATTTCCATCCACTGTCGTTCTTTTAGTGTTTCACGACAATGATAGTTATACGATAAAATAATTATAATATGGCATACTATTATTAACTCGCTCGTTTGCTTTGCTTCCAGATGGCGTTCGTCTTACACAACCTGTCTTTGGCATCACGTGGAGTGAGCATAAGATAGACGACCTGACACTGACCACGCTCTTCTTCACCTGGCATTGTGGGGCCACGCTTCTGCTCGTGCTCTTTTATTGGAGGAGTCATCGCGACAGTTTACAGGCGAAAGGCCCTGGTCTTCCAGCAACACACAGGCAGCAACTGGTAGGCCTTTGAGTTGACCACCTGGTCTTCCAGCAACACACATGTATAAAGCTCTAGCAAGTCAGTTGGATAACCTGATCCTCCAGCAACACACAGCTACAAAGCTCGTAGGCAAGTCAGTTGATCACCTGATCTTCCAGCAACACACAGGTAGCAAATCTCGTAGGCTTTTCAGCGACCACCTGGTCTTCCTACAACACACAGGTAGCAAAGCTTCTAGGCAAGCTCAGTTGACAACCTGATCCTCAAGCAACACATAGCTAGCAAAGCTCGTAGGCAAGTCAGTTGATCACCTGATCTTCCAGCAACACACAGGTAGCAAAGCTCGTAGGTAAGTCAGTTAACCACCGTCTTCCAACTACAGACAGGTAGCAAAATTCCGTAGGCATGGCAGTTGACCACCTGGTCTTCCAGCAACACACAGTTAGCGGAGCTCGTAGGTATTTCAGTTGATCACGTGGTATTCCAGCAACCTACAGGTAGCAAACCTGGACAAAGTCAGTTGGGCACCTGATGTTCCAGAAACACATATAGCCTCATCTTCCTGCAACATAAATGTTGCATAGCTCGTGGACACCTACCTTCCAGCAACACTCATGTTGCATAGCTTGTAGACTTGTTGTTTGGCACCTGATCTTCCAGATACACACAGGTAGCAAGGCTAGTAGACATGGCATTTGAAAGCCTTGTCTTTGAGGATAATACTGTTAACATATCCAATAAGCTTGTCAGTTGAGCATATCGTCTTCAAGCAACACTCGGATAGCCTAGCTAGTAGCCATGTCATTTGGTCATGTCGTCTTCCAGCAACACACGGATAGCGTAGCTAGTAGCCATGTCATTTGGTGATGTCGTCTTCCAGTAACACACGGATAGCTTAGCTAGTAGCCATGTCATTTGGGTGATGTTGCTTCCAGTAACACACGGATAGTTTAGCTAGTAGCCATGTCATTTGGTCATGTCGCCTTCCAGCAACACATGGATTGGTGTAGCTGTAGCCATGTCATTTGGTGATGTCAAATCTTCCGTAACACACGGATAGCTTAGCTAGTAGCCATGTCATTTGGTGATGTCGTTCTCCAGTAACACACGGATAGCGTTAGTAGCCATGTCATTTGGCCATGTCGTCTTCCAGTAACACACGGATAGCGTATTTGGTGATGTCTAGTAGCCATGTCATTTGGTGATTTTCCAGTAACACACGTATTTCCATGTCTTTTGGTCAAACACACGGATAGCTTTAGCTAGTAGCCATGTCATTTGGTCATGTCGTCTTCCAGCAACACACGGATAGCGTAGCAAGCAGCCATGTCATCTGGTCATGTCGTCTTCCAGTAACACACGGATAGCGTAGCTAGTAGCGATGTCATTTGGTCTTGTCGTTTTCCAGTAACACACGGATAGCTTAGCTAGTAGCCATGTCTTTTGGTCATGTCGTCTTCCCAGTAACACACGGATAGCTTAGCTAGTAGCCATGTCATTTGGTCATGTCGTCTTTCAGCTACACACGGATAGCGTAGCTAGTAACCATGTCATTTGGCACCTCGTATCTCCAGCTACACACAGATAGCTTAACTAAAAACCATATTATTTTAGCACGTCAACTTTCAGCAACACACGGAAAGCTTAGCTTGTAACCATGTCACTAGGCACTTTTTGTATTCCAGCAACACATGGATAGCATAGCTTATAACTATGTCATTTGGGCACTTTGTATTCCAGCAACACACGGATAGCATAGCTAGTATCCTATGTCATTGGGCACTTGTGTATTCCAGCAACACACGTATATCATAGCTAGTAATTATGTCATTTGGGAACTTCGTATTCCAGCAACACATGGATAGCATAGCTGGTAACTATGTCATTTGGGCACTTTGTTTTCCAGAACACATGATAGCATAGATAATAATCATAGGTCATTTTGGGCACTTGGTATTCCAGCAACACATGATATCATAGCTAGTAATTATGTCATTTGGGAACTTCGTATTCCAGCAACACATGGATAGCATAGCTGGTAACCAAGCCATTTGGGCACTTGGTATTCCAGAACACATGATAGCACAGATAATAATCAAAGGTCATTTTGGGCACTTGGTATTCCAGCAACACATGATAGCATAGCAACCATATCATTTGGGCACTTGGTATTCCGGTGGCTACACGGGTAGCATAGCTAGTAGGCATGTCCTTTGACCACCTTGTTCTCCAGAAACATATGGTTAGCAGAGCTTATAGGCATGTCATTTGAGCACCTCTGTCTTTCAGAAACATACGGGTAGCATAGCTACTAGATATGTCATCTGGCCACCTCGTCTTTCAGAAACATACGGGTAGCATGGCTACTAGATACGTCATCTGGCCACTCCCGTCTTTCAGAAACATACGGGTAAATATAGCTAGTATGCACGTCGTTTGGGAATCCGTCTTTCAGAAACATACGGGTAGATTGGCTAGTAGACATATCATCTGGCCACCTCGTCTTTCAGAAACATACGTGACACATAGCTACCACAAGTGTCATATGATCTCCTCGTTGTTCAGACACATACGAGTAGCTTAGCTAGTACACATTCCGTTTGGGAACCTTGTCTTTCAGAATCATACGGGAAGCATAGCTACTACACATGTCATTTGAGCTCCTTGTCTTTCGGAGACACACAGGTAACATAGCTATAACTAGTACACATGTCATTTGAGCTCCTGGTCTTTCGGAGACACACTGGTAGCATAGCTACTAGACATGTCCTTTGGCCCTCATCTTTCAGAAACATATGAGTAGCATAACTAGTAGGCATGTCATTTGAGCTCCTGGTCTTTCGGAGACACACAGGTAACATAGCTATAACTAGTACACATGCCATTTGAGCTCCTGGTCTTTCGAGACACACTGGTAGCACAGCTACTAGACATGTCCTTTGGCCACCTCTGTCTTTCAGAAACATATGGGTAGCATAACTAGTAGGCATGTCATTTGAGCACCTCGTCTTTCAGAAACATATGGGTAGCACAGACATGTCATTGGCCACCTCGTCTTTCAGAAACATACGGGTAGCATGTCTAGGCATGTCATTTGGCCACCTCGTCTTTCAGAAACATACGGGTAGCATAACTACTAGGCATGTCATTTGAGCACTTCGTCTTTCAGAAACATATGGGTAGCATAGCGCCAGAGATAAACTTTGGCCACCTCGGCCTTTCAGAAGCTAATAACGGTAGCATAGCTACTTGTGTATGTGTCATTTGAGCACCTCGTCTTTCGGAAACATACGGGTAGCATAGCTAGTAGACATGTCATTTGAGCACCTACGTCCTTTCAGAAACATAGCGGTAGCATAGCTAGTAGGCCTTGTCCTTTGGCACTTCGTCCTTTCAGAAACATACGGGTAGCACAGCTACTAGACATTGTTCATTGGCACCTCGTCTTTCAGAAACATACGGGTAGCATAGCTAGTAGGCATGTCATTGAGCACCTCGTCTTTCAGAACATACGGTTAGCCCAGCTACTAGACATGTCAATTTGGCCACCTCGTCTACAGAAAACATACGGGGGGTCTCATAGCTACTAGACATGT
>JAXRKP010001487.1:72500-120300 GCA_037039925.1 Doris montereyensis | reverse complement strand
TGGAATTGAAGGTGTGTTAGTGGCTTTGATGAAGGGGGACGGGTGGTTTGCTGATGCAAAATGTACGCGTTGAGCGCAGGGACCCCGAGCAGAAACCACAGGCAGCACCTCCACCATTTTTTACTCTTCCTGCCTATTGGGTAGTAGGTTTGAAGGCTGGTCACACTTGTCCACACCTCCCATATTGGTATTGTAGGTGAGAACAGCCTGTGGTATTTCCTTCTATTGACAGGGCCGTCTTTGGTACGACGAGACGCAATTTCAGCACGGGCGAGGCATTCGTTGATATCATGGAGATAATCCGTTTGTCTCTCCACCAGCAGGCGACGATATTGCCAATCTGCTTCATCTTACATTCCCCTTTGTCAAGTTTTCCTTTGAATTCAGAAGGCCAGTTCTTTCTGTTAGCCCGTATCGTGCCAGAGGAATAGGTGTTGTGTGCCAACAGGTCTTTACAAGTTTTATAGAGCTAAAAAAATTGTCGAAGTAGAAGTGGTGATTTTTTCTTTAGAAATGGTTGTCCTAATTTCCAAACGACATGATAACCAAGTCCATTTGGCATATCAGTTTCATTTGATTTTCCAGTATAGAAATCAAATCTAACAGAAAAGATGTCGCAGAGTCACAGCCACACCACACTTTGACGCCCCAATGGATGAGGTTTCCTTCGAATATATTGTTTGAATGAGAGGCGTCCTCGGTAAGGAATCATTGCCTCATCAAACGCGATTGCAGCCCCAGGACTGAAGAGGGTATTACAGGCTTGCTTCACAAAATTGATGGCAGGCCTGATTTTATACAGGGGATCAAAGCCGTCCCGGCCCCTGGGAATGGCATTTGCATTGTCGTTGAGGTGAAAAAAGCATGATATCTCCTGATACCGATTACGGGACATGACGTCTGACACGCAGGAAACCTTGAGCAATGGGTCTAAGGACCAATAATGGGTGTAAGCAGGAGCTTGTGAATTCCAAACATAAAATTTATGTAAAGAAATGTCTTTATGTCACTGCCTGTCACAGGTTTGAAATTTGTAGCATTCTTCTGATGAGCATAAAGATTTGTCTGTTCCACAATGGTGGCTATGAGTTCCTCAGGAAAAAAAAAAAGAATAAGTCCAGTGGGGTAGACTCATCAATATCCATATTCTCTAGATTTGGTCCAACTCTAGATAAAAATAAATCTATCTCAACAGGATTGAGATTATCACTCCAGTGAGAACAACGATTGTCAACCGTAGGCCTAAATCTAGTTTCGTAGCTTCGTCGAAGTCAAGTTCAACATCACTCTCGTCGTCTTCACCCTCAAAGTCATCAACTGAGCTAGAAATTTGAGTAGGTGTACCCGTTGAAATCAAATTTTGAAGAACATTGAAAGCCATGATTTTGGAAATTGAAAGTGTTGATACCTCGCTTGATAATAGTCGTATTAACGTCCGGTCAAAAATAGACGGGAGTAGAACCTTTCTAGTTTGTACTGAATGCGTGCACGGCAGTCCGGTTCATGGCTGAAACAGCTAAAAATCCCGTTTTTTACTATAAATATACAGCGGGCGATACGGAATTATGGAGTAGCGGGCGATGTAGGGGATACGGGAAGTTAGTGGTTAAACCACAGCTAACATTTCTCTCGATGTTGGCGTAGCGTGTTTCTTCATTCATAAGACTTTTGCTTGCAAAAGCTACTGGCCTTCCATCTTGAAGGAGTGATGCTCCAAGGTCCATGGAAGCGTCTACTTGAAGTGTGATTGGTTTCTTGCTGTCAAAATAAGCAAGTGTGACGTCATCGGAGATCGCATCTTTTATTTTGTTGAATGCAGCTTCATGACTCTGGTTCCAATCAAAACTGCTGTTATCTTTCAATAACTCTCTGAGCGGTGCAGTGAGAGTACTAGTCTTTGGGATAAATTTCCCCATGTAAGTTGTGAGGCCTAAAAATGATTGCAATTCTTGTTTGTTTTGAGGAGACTTCATTTCCTTCAGTGTAGACACTTTGGACGGGTCTGGTCTTACACCGTTCTGTTAGCAGATGATCCCGTAAAATTTTATCTCAGCTTGTTTGATTTTGCATTTCTCTTGGTTCAATTTTAAGCCTGTTTCTTGGCATCTTCTCATCATGCCCTTTAGATTAGTGTCATGTTCTGCCTCTGTCTTGCCATAGATGAGAATATCGTCAGCAATGCCGATGACCCCTGTGCACCCTCAAAAGTTTGATCGATTTTGGCTTGAAAAATGTCTTGGCTCATCTTAAGGCCAAATGGCATCCTGTTGAAGCGATATCTGCCAAAAGGTGAGTTGAATGTCGTAAGGAAACTGGATTCTTCATCTAGTTGGATGTTCCAGTATCCACACTTGGCATCGCAGATGGAGAAAAACTTGGCTCCAGTCAGCTTTGGTAGGAGTTCCTCTAGGGTGGGTGTGACGTGGTGGACCCTCAGGATTGCCTTATTTAAATCCTTCGAGTCGAGACAAAGTCTGAGGCATCCATTTGCCTTTTCGCGGTAAACAAGGCTGTTCACCCACGTTGATGGTTCACTAACTTTAGTGATTATTCGAGTCGTTCCATCCCGTCCAGTTCTTCCTTTATTCTTTCTCTTTCCTTGGTGCATGTATTTATGACAGGAGGGATGTTTGAGTCGACATTTATGTGATATTGTCCTTGGAATCTTCCGATCCCATCAAAAACATCTGGATGCTGTTGAATTAGCTGAGTTTTGTTAACAATTTGTTTTTGATTTGTCTCTGTTTTTAGTTCACAATTAACCAGTTTCATGGCTTGGGCAGACGGTAACCTAGGATTGCAGATCCTTCATCTTCTGTAATATAGAAGTTGGTTTTGTATTGTCTCCCTTCATATTTGCAGCTGATAGTGCATGTGCCATATTGTTTTATTCTACGACCACCGTACGCTGTAATGATTTTTGACGATGGCTTTGGCAATTCTCCAGGGAACATTTTCTTGTAAAGCCGCTGTGGTAAAGCATTTCCCTGTGCCCCAGTGTCGATTTTGACCTTTGTTGTCTTCTTGTCTTTAAAGCTTGGCAATGACACCATTAAATTTGCATATACTTCATCCTTTGCATGGATTGATTTGATGCTCAATGCCTCGTAAAAGAGTTCTTCACTTTCTGATTCATCGTCATGTTCCTTCATTTCATTGAAGGTTCTGCCCTTTTTGTAAGGTTTGTGGTTACGTCCCTTTTGTTTGTCGCTTTTCAACTTTCGACACACCCTTGCAAAGTGGTTTGCTTTCTTGCAGTAACTGCATATCTTGTTTCTGGCAGGACATTTTGTAAATGGATGAGTTGGGACATAGCTGTGGTGCTCTGCTGTTTGCTGATTTGTCATGATCTTGGTGTCTTGGTCTATATTTGTCATTCTTCACTTTGACCGCTTTCAGGTCTAGGCTGCTTCCTGTCTAGGCTGCTTCCTGTCAGGCTGGTCATCTGTTGACGTGAGATTTCCATGGATCTGACTAGAACTGTGGCCTTTTTCAGGGATAAGTCCTCTTCTTGCAAAAGGCGTTCCCTTGTCTTCTGGTCTCTTGTTCCACAAACTACTCTATCCCTGATGAGCGAGTCGTTTAAGTCTCCGAATTCGCAATGTCTGGCCAAGAACCTTAATTCTGTAACAAATTGGTCAATAGACTCGTCTGTGTGTTGGCCTCTTGAATTAAATTAAAAACGTGCCATTGTTACGTTTCTTTTAGGCTCGCAGTACAGAGAAAATCTATCAAAAGAGAACATCAATTTTGTTTTCTTCTCCCTCTGCGAAGGACCAGGTATTGTAGATATCCCGCCCTGCTTGGCCTATGTAGACTAGGAAGTAGCTGCATTGCTGCAGTTCTTTTTTCTCAGCCAAGGGTCCAGCTAGGATCAGCCTCATGTGCTGTGAGTGTGACCATCTTTTATAATTCTCTGCAACATTCCCTGTTTCAAAGTTCATTGGGCTCGGTTTTAAGGAGTCCATGCTGAAAAATTGGGTCTAGATCTAAAATCTAGGCTAACTAGATCTGTCTGCTAGATCTCTAGATCTGGAAACTTCGTGGAAGTCGAAGTGGAGTAGATCTAGATCTAGAACTGAGCTCAGTGTCAGGCTTAGTAAGTAATGGCTAAAATATGTATAGATCTAGATTTAGTAGGCTAGTTACCAATCCTTGTCTTCTGACACCATGTAATATTTTGGACGATACATATTAGAAAGGATGAGGCAAAGAGTTTGTGTTCTATTTCAAGATGACATAACCATGTGTTTATTTCAAGAGGCTGGGAAGAAGGAAGTGATTCCATACATATTAGTTACAGACATTCTATACCCTTGAATGGTAGACATGATATTACTACAGTATTGTGTTGAGGATTACGTCAAATATATCAAAATATTTCTCTACCTCTTTTTCACACCTTAATGAGAACAGTGGGTCGTAATAGTACACGTGAAGATTGAAGTATTCATCTGTGTTTAATGACGATCATCAAAGGGACTTTGATATCTAAAGCAGATCATTTCACTTGTTCATGATGGCATGAGGTGTCTGGACAAGAGGAGGGCAGGTAATTGAAGTGTGTAGATATAAAAAACCTTTTAGTCTCAAGTTTATCTGACTACTTTGTAGAAAGGGGAGTATGGAGTGGGAGGAAGATGTGAAAAACCACTGCATTGAGTAAGGGCTGGAGGCTGCTCAGGGAGAGGAGGAGGATTACTATTGAACTGTACAAATGAAAGAACGAGAATAAAGAATGATGGCCACCCATACCATGTAATGTAACAGAGAAAGAAGGAGGGAAAGGGGCAAACATTGGGTGAGGAGGGCATTTTGAAAAGAATGGAAAGCATTGCTGAGGAAAGGTGTTAGGTCTGGAATTGAAAGTGTTTGCCGCAGATGGGGCGATACGCACTTATGAAAGCAATAAAACAGGAGGGTCTGTTTCTTTCATCGTGACGGTCACAGGATCAGTAAAAGTGAAAGGAAAGGCTATTGACCATTTTCTGTAGTACTGTAATTACATTGGTCCATCATTTTATTTAGTTGGGAGAATGAAAATGATTCCCGTAAACACAAACACAAACCATTCATTGAAAATTCACTGTTTCATTTTTCTTTTAAATATTTCGTCTGCATATGTTTCTGTGCAGATTTAAGTTTAGGTGTTTCTATCCACGGCTTCTTTTTAGTTGAAATTTGTTGTTCCTAAAAAACAAAAGTGAGTAAAATAAAGTGTATGATTGAAGTTCAGGAAGCCTCAATCCAAAGTAAATGAATTGTTATACTTATAGTCTTCCTTGATTTATCCTTTGTCTGCTTTGAATAGTATCACGATAGGCATTTTGTCCTTGTTGTATCATCACAACTGACATGTAATACTACGTTGCTCTATATTTTCAGAGTATTTGGTAGCAAAACAATTATGATTTTGTTATATAGGTGTAAATATAATATTGCTGTACTATTTGTAGGTGTCAGTTGAGATTTATATGAATTTATATTGATTTTTTTTCCCTCTTTAAAAACCATCACAACGGGCTGTGCCAAGGCCGTCTATATAGACGGCCTTGGCCGTGCACAAGTTGCACCACTGTCGGTGACTACAGAAGCGTGCGTAGTGATAAACATAAACCATGCTTAAGTCCCGCGCATGCGCAATACGATAAAAAAAATCGGCGCAACTTACGCCCGTGAAAAGCTGCACTAACAGTACTAACACTAGTTATGTACGAATTTTGTCAATGGGAAAATAATAGAAAATTTGAGATCTAAATCGAAAATAAAAGAATGTTTCTCTTAGTTTTTTTTTCCTCTCATGGGTCATTTTCTTTGTTGTAGGAGTAATAGCTAGTTTTAGATTAGACTAAGTCTAGTTTTTGCTAAGTTTTTTTCTTTCAAAATAAATATGCAGGTCGAAAGTGCTGGTTAGGGAGGCCCGCTATAAAAGCTATTATTCGGCTTGAAAGTAGATGTAGTCATAAATGTCATGAGACTCAAATACATGTAGATTCAATTTTTCATCTCCATCGGCTTTACCGTCTTTCTTCAATTTTTCGTCTTCTGTGTCTGTCTTAAGTTTTTTTCACCTTCTCTGTCTCTCTTCAATTTTTTTCACCTTCTTCGGCTTTACTGTCTTTCTTCAACTTTTCGTCTTCTCCGTCTGACGTTTTTCTTCAAAATTTTCGACTTCTCCATCTTTGCCGTATTTCTTCAAATATTTCGTCTTCTTTGTCCCTATCACTTTTCTTCATTTTTTTGTCTTCTTTCCATTGCCATCTATCTTCAAGTTTTTCATCCTCTCCGTCTTTACCCTTTCTTCAAGTTTTTGGTCTTCTCCGTCTTATTTCGATTTTTTTCGCCTTCTCCATCTTTGATAAATTTGTTCATCTTCTCCGTCTTTGCCGTTTATCTTCCATTTTTGTTTTCTTCGTATTTCTTCCATTTTTTGTCTTCTTTGTCTTTCTTCAATTCTTTCAACTTCTCGGTCTTTTCCGTCTTTTGTAATTCTTTACATCTTCTCCGTCTTTGTCTTTCTGATTCTTTTGCATTTTCAGTTGATATCATTATCACTACTTAGCCTACCAGGAAAAGTGTATGCCAGGATTCTGTAAATGAGACTAAGGAAAAGAGTAGAGGATCAGATTGAAGAACACCAGAGTGGATTTAGACCAGGAAGAAGTGTACAAGATCACATATTTACAATTAGACAAATAATAGAAAAATTCCTTGAGAGAAACATTGACTTGCACCTGTGTTTTATTGACTTAGAGTGGGTGCAGTATTCTTGCTGCAAATACGGGTTCAGCTTTTAAAAGTTCAGCGTTTAAGTTGTCTATGCCTGGAGCTTTTCCATTCTTTAGACTTTTAATAACTAGTGTTATTTCATTTAAGCTAGGTGGTTCTATACTTATATTCAAATCTTCTTGTGCCTCTTCAATGCTTGCTTCTGTTGGAGGTGGTGTCCTGTCTAAAATTTCCATAAAATGTTCGGTCCCTCCATCTTGCATCTTTTTCAGCCTCAGTCATGAGAAGCTCTCCTTATTTGTTTATAATAGTAATAGGCGGGTCTGAAGTTCCTTGATATTTTCCACTTATTACTTTTGCAATTTTATAAACTCTGCCTTGGTCTTCCACTCGTGATGCTTCTTCTGCTTCATTGGCAAGTCTGTCAATGAATGATCTTTTGTCTTGTCGCACTCCTTTTGACTTCCTTGTTTATTTCCTGGTATTGAGTTGACAATCTTTCTTTCAATCTGCTTGATTTTGCATCAAGTATTATTTTTTTTAATGTCCTTCCTCTTTTCAATTGTTTACATGTGTCATTTGATAGCCATTCTTTCCTTTTGTGTCTTTTTGTTCCTAAACATGTTTTAGTCATCTAAGTAGGCATGTTTGATAGTGTTCCATCTGCTGTTGGTTTTATTTCCATCACATGGTTTGTCATCATCCATATCAGTCAGCACCTGAAACTTATTCTTCAAGCTTATCATAAAAGTTTTGGCTGTATTAGGATCTTTAAGTTTGTCCATACTGTATCGTTCTCTGCCTTTTCCTGTTGTATTTTCTTTTCTTAGTTTGATTTTTAGATTTGCAACCACTAGATGGCGGTCACTTCCAACGCCAGCTCCTCTTTTTTACGTTCACATCAAGAAGGGATCTTCTCCATGTTCCATTTATGAGAAGATGATCGATCTGGTTTCTATCCCTTCTATTTGGTGAACACCATGTAAGCTTGTGAATCTCTTTATGAGGAAACAAATTTCCACCATAACAAAATCGTTAGTGTTGCAAAAGTCCGATAATCTTTCTCCGTTGTCATTTATAACGACACATCCTTCTTTTCCCAAAGCTCTTTCATGTGTACTATTGTTACAACCAACCTTTGCATTTAGGTCGCCCATTACAATTTTTGTATCATGCTTTGGTATTTTCTCAAATTCAGCCGTTAGTTGGTCGTAAAAATCATCTTTGTCTTCATCCTTACTTTCGTTTGTATAATTGTACCTTGTATAATCGAAACATTGACATGCTTTCCTTTCATTCTTATCTTTATCAATTTGTTAATGGGTTTCCGTTCCATCATATTTTTTTCTCTTCTTTTTTCAATATAATAGCTACACCCTCTGAGTGTTGGTTATCCACAATAGAGAAAAGTTTCACCTGAGTGTGTTTTTATCTTTCCAGCTCCTGTCCACCTGCATTCGTTGAGGCCTAGAATATAAAGATTGTAGCACCTCATTTCTGATGTTATTTGTGCTAATTTACTGGTGCTGTTCATAGTTCTAACATTCCAGAACCCTACTTTGGTTTTAGATTTTGTGGCGACCAGAACTCCCATATTCCTGTCAAGCTTCCTGACGGCTTTCACTACTGACATTCATACAAGTATCTTGCGATGACTCTGGAAATCCATTGCTCGCCCTTATGTTATTATTTCCTTCATTGCTGTTTCTGTAACATGATGTTTTTTCTAGGGTTGGGTTGTTAGTCCTACACCCAACCCCCAGACTTGGAGGGCCAGGATATATTTTTTGGAGCTTCATTCCTAGGCCAGTTGCTCTCCCGAGCTATAGAGTCCTGCCTACCCTTTGTTTGAGATTAGAGTTTCCTTCTCCTAGGTAAACCGCTTTACTGAGCCGATGGGCGCCTCTGTTCGCCTGCTAGTTATTTCACCGAGCTTATTGAGGTATGTTCTAAGGACTGAGTTCCCATTCAGCAATCCCACCCCCACCCTCTATGACTAGCGCCAGTTTTGTCCACGACTGCTTATTGGTTATTCACAGCTAATCCTTATATCTAAAGGTTTTCCCCCTATCCGCAACCTGGGGACGCGCGTGGTAGGAGATGGTCGCCCTTCAGTTTAGGCCTATATAATAAGTACAAGTCCCATCAACATCGACTTAACCAACATTCACTAGTACAATGTATATAATAGATTTCGTAAGGATGGGTACAATTGTGTGTATTATTGAATATATCAAAAATGACTGCAGACTTTGGTCAAATTCATCGTTAAAGTGGAAAGAATTATCTTTAGGCAAGGAATTTTAACCTAGATTATGTTTTGCTGCTCTCGTATGATTGGGAAATTATGAACATTTATATTTTCAGTATTTTAAAATTTATTTAAAACGTTTGACCATTTTTGTCATCATAATTATATTTGAAAGACATTTAATATTGTGCCAAACTAAAAATAGAATATAAATAAACATTCATTGTGAGTAATGTGAGTGCTTTCTAATCTTAGTTTGTCCTTGAAAGTTTCAACAATAGAAATTAGATTATGAGAATGGAAAGTTTTTCACTTCTTTCTAACATAACTTTCGCCTTGTTACAGTAGTCTACGCCAAAAAGCACTGGAACAGAAATATTGTGCATTTTGGTTAAGGTGCATTTTGGCAGAATCAAAGGCCATGACCCATTACTGTGTATTGACATTGCCATTCTTGTTTGGAAATACATGTAATCTATCTTTTTTATTTGTTTTTTATTGTTTGGGGTTTGTTTGTTATTCGTTGATTTGAAGACTAGACCCAAAAGGCCTTCTCATAGATCTGTTACACTCCAGACTTCAGCAAGGGGTGGTGATGATGAAGACATTCTGCAACAATATTTTCTTTTATTGGTTGGACACGTGTGTCATACAGAGAACGGTCTTTGTGGGCAAAAGTGACACATGACCATTCTCAGAACACAGGATTTACTTTAAGTAAACCTGAATAGTAGTGTTCATGACCTACTAACTGCTTTCACAGGAGAGCAATGAAAAATCTACCACGCTCGAATCGAATTTGGATCTTCTATCTAGTTGTTAGATGCTCTACCGACTGAGCTACAGTATACTGGTGGCTCATTGCTGGTGCTTAGTAATGTTCTGGTCTTGTTGTATTGGGGTAAAATCAATACATATATAAACTATTAATGCTTGAAGGTCAACAGCCTGATCCAGTTGTTCTGGCATAAAAATGCTATAATTGATTAAAGGCTTGACCTTTTCAAATAATTGATCTATATGTTTTGGTAAAAAGTTTTTTTTTGGTAATATTACAGGCAAGATCAATGTGCTCTAGAAGCAGAAACAGATTATATCCGTTTTTTAGTTGGCACCCAGTCTCTGAGAGCAGAAAACCAGGTAAGCATATAATTTTTCTATTATTTAAGAGAAAAATAGAAGGCAAACAAAAGGGTTGTTGTTTTTTGGGAGAGTTGTGATTGTGAGGGAAAGTGAGTGGTCTGGTAGCCCTCGCAGGTGGGAGGTGATATAATTTTCTTTCTATTCTTTTCCGTCAATGCGAACGTAATTGTTTAAACATTGTAAATTGAGTTAAAAGAATACCTCATAATAGATTGTTTATTTCTTTGACTCTGTTCATATATCTGTATATCGCTTAACAAGCTCTGATATTGTGGCTTGATGGGTTAACTTCATTTTGATAAGTGACCTGTAAAAGTTGGAATAGATTATGACTATAGTACTTACACTTCTTAATGATGTGTTTTTTTATAGTACATTTTTTGTGTATATTCTACTTTGCTTGTTCAATTTGTTCCTCCAAGCCTGCACCTGTATCCTCAGGAAATGTGTAATGTAAATGTTCTGTTTATGTTATGAAAGGTTGTCTCAGTTTCTTTTCCCACCTATGATGCTTCTTATTTCATGTATCCTTGCAAAAAAGACATATGGAATGTTTTTTTTTGCTCTGTTTGCTTTTCTTGACATCATTAATATGTTTGATTTAATTTTAACATAATAAAAAAAAACCCATATATATATAGTTCTCTGACACTGCCCGTTCCCTAAAAGGATCGGATAACTGAGATGTTGGATTTAAGTGAATTTGACCCTGGGCATGAAAAAGCTCATTTGAAATCTAAAGAATACATTGTAGTACTACTGTATGTATAGTGCTGCTTATATAAATATTTCACAGATAAATTGTAAATGTATTTAGAATCTTTAATTCAGCAGCTATTTCAAAGCGGGCGGTTGGCCGGGTAGTGCTGGTAGGTCCTTTTCTTCTTTCACTTATCTTTCACCTTGCTGTTTTCTCTGGACGAGGGAGGGGGGGGGGTCACCGGCACCTGGATTAGGGAGTTTGGGACCAAAATGCTGACTTTCTCTTTGCATGTTCGGGTAGAATGATCATTTATTTACAAGCTTATGGCAAAAATGTCCATGTGATTCCCCTGATATATATATTTTTGAAAATATATCTTGTAGGCGAGAGTAGGTAAAAACAGTAAATTGCTGTTATACTGACTGAAAATCCCTCTAGCAGTGCCTAATCACCAATGTGGCAACACAGTTCTTTTGCTTGGCTTTCGGGAACACCGCATGCCAATCGGCCGAGCGCTTTTGAGAGGTGGAGGCTATCGTTGTGCGTATGTAAATACACGCACAAGTAAAGGAATTTTAACAGCTGTTTTCACAGCAATGCACACCTAAACCTAGGTTTATAATCCTCTTTACATTAATAACAATGCCGGAAACTGTCGAAAGAGTAAGGGGGCTGCTACAAGAAGGGCAACCCGTCTGAAGCGTTTGTTTTATGTTATTTTCTTTTCATTTCTTTACTTGCATTTTTCTCGAAATGTAGTTTTTCAATTCAATTCAATTCAATTCAATTCAATACAATTCAATTCAATTCAATCATCTTTATTGATCGTTTAAAAAAGGAAATTACATTTGTGTTATCACAATTTCTGTTTGAAAAATAAAAGAATGCATCAATGCATTTAAATTAAAAACAAATTTAACTTAGTTAATAATTAAATGTTTAGATTTTAGGAGAAGTATACAAAAATTCAAAGGTGGGTAAATAAATAGTGCTGTGAAACAATATACAAAAACAAATGATAAAAAAATAGAATAATTATAGACAAATCAGTTTAGCTTCATACACATTCATTAACTTATCATAAATGATTCATTCACCACCCATCAGTTTACATTTCTGAAACATTGTGAGGAAAACGCCATTGTGCTTTCAAAGTAAGGTATGGTCAAACTTTCGTATGGCACTTGGAAGAAAAGATCTAAAATATCTCTTAGTGCGGGATTTTAAATGTATAATAAGTTGACCGCTTCTACTACTTGTTATAGGTATAGAGAAAAGAGGATGGGTGTTGTCTTTAAGTATACTCCTGAGTTTGATCTTGCATTGATTCTCATACAGATCTTCAAAGTTCTCCGGCTTTACATCATTTATGAACTTCCCTGTCTTTCAATGTCCTATTAAATTTCTTCTTTTCTCTATTTCTTGTACTTTCTCCCCATGCAGTTATACTAAAAATAATAATACTCTTTATGCAAGTTTGATGGAAAAGTCTTATTAGAGTGTTATCAATTTGAGACTTATAAAGCTTCCTAAAGGAATCTAATTTTTCACACTAAAAGCTGTCTCCTCCATCATTTACAGACTGATTTGTATAATATTTAGCACACAGGTTCTTCTCGTCAATGTTAATAGAATGACGTCGGTTTTTTTTAAATATCTTGTAAACGTTTTGAGAAAATATTTTTTTTGGTAATAAAAATGCCATTTTAGCGTATAAACAATATACTATTTTCAAAAATTCATTAAAAATAATTTATCCAAAATATCTTTAAAAAAACCGACGTCATTCTTAAGATATTGAATGGAAAAACAATCTGCACAGGTACTAAAATCAAAAACCCTAACTCTCTTTCTTTATCAGCTCCCATTCTACCGTCCTGTGTAAGGGTTTAGATGGCCGAAATGATCTTTCTCCAGGCTGCCCTGTCCTGACATGTTCTGCTTCCTTCCGTGAAAGTTAAATTTCTTTGCTTTAATGCTTCTTTTATATCTTCTTCCCACTTTCTCTGAGGTCTGCCTTCTGGTCTTTTACCCTGGGTTTTAGCACTGTATACTGATTTTGCTACGGTGTTCTATTGTCATTCATTTTGTTAACATGCCCAAACCATCTCAGTTGATTAATTTCTATCTTAGTTTTTATGCCATCTCCTCTGGTTTGATCTCTCATAGTTGTGTCTTTGATTTATCTACTTCAGTTTTCCCTATTACTCTTCTTAGATACTTCATTTCAGCTGCCTGTACCCTACAATATTCCCTACTGTCCAAAGTCCAGGTTTCACTGCCATAGAGGAGAGTAGGACAATACACTGTGTTGTATACTGCCATTTTGGTTCTTGTCATATATTGTCATTGCCCTTTGGATTCTCTGGCTGATTTCTTATCTTAGTTCTCCCAGGCAATTGCAGCTTTGGATTTGCTCCAAATTCTCCTGCCCAATTTATGATTACTTACCAGCATTGTTTTTGCCCTCTTTTCATCCACTCTCATTCCTCCTTTATTTAATTCATTTTTCATCATGCTGACACCCGACTGCAGGACCCCCTCTGATTTTCCAAACAACTAAATCATCAGCAAACAAGCATTTCATCATCTACTGGTTTGAGCCTCCACACATCCACTCTCTTCATCCCTGAGGATGTCATTGCAACGGAATCCATAAATGTGATAAACAAAAGAGGACTTAGGATGCAACCCTGTCCTACTCCTACATCCACATCAGACTCATCTCCAGCCATTCCCACTGTACACGCTGGTTCACCATAAAAGCTTTCAATGGCTTCTATTAAATTTTTCTCTACATTGTGTTCTTTTAAGGAATGCCACAGTTCGTCCCTCCCAACAGTGTCAAATGCCCCTCTATGTCAACAAAACACAGATGCAAGTCAATGTTTATGTCAAGAAATGTTTCTATTATTTGTCTAACTGTAAATATGTGGTCTTGTACCCTAGTCTCATTTCCAGTATCCTGGCATACACTTTTCCTGGTACGCTTAGTAGTGATATCCCTCTATAGTTTAAGCACTCCACAGTTATCCTTTCTTGTGTATTGATACTACCGTTCCTATTTCCAGTCGGCTGACACCTGTTTGCACTTCCATGCTTATTAACATATTGCATGTAATAGTTTATCTGCCTCCCTTGGTTTTTAATTTGAATTTTTTCCATTGAGATATCTACAATTTCAGCTGTCTCATATGGATTACTTGTTACTCTTACTAATTGATCTGTACTCCTTATTTCATATGTTCTGGAGGGATTGTGTAATTGTCAAAAATAATTTCTCCATGTTTCCATGATTTCGCTGTCTTCTTTCATTATTTTTCCTTTGGCATTCTTAATTTGTCATATTGGGCATGCTTTGGTCTTTCTCATGCTCTCCATTGCTCCCCAGAACAGCTTTTGATTTCCTTGATAGCTTTCTTGAAGTCTAAACTCTCCCCACTATTCCTGTTTTGCTTTCCTCACTTCCTCTTTGGTGATAGTTCTTTGACTCATGTAATCTATACTATCCTCTGGCCTCTTTGTTTGTATTTTTTTCCAGGCATCCATCTTTTCTTTGATCTTTGTCTTTACATTCTTCTTTCACCATGCTGTTCTTTTCTTATCTTCTTTAATTTGTTTCCTACCACAGACCTCTTCAGTACATCCGAGGAGTGTTCTCTACACATATGCCACCCTTCTTCCACTATGCTATCACTCAGATTCATCCGCCCTCAACGATAAATCTCCCTATCCTAGATTGGTATGTGTTCCACCATTGGTTTATTTAGTTCTTCCATCTTGAGTTTAGTAGCTTTCCTCTCCTCCTTTTCTGTCCGTGCTTTTCAGTCAGCAATCCCATCTTGGCAATCACTAAGTGATGATCACTACATATTTCAGTTTCTCTGTTTACTCTTGCATGCATTGTACTGTAAAAAAGAGAGCTGCTAACTATTATGTAGTCCATGATTGACCCTTCACATCCCGCTTCTGTACATTTGTGGATATCTTTATGAGGAAAGAATGTGTTGGCTATTTTCATATTATTTTTTAGGCAAAAATATACCAGTGTCTCTCCACCTGGAGAAGCTGCCGTGTCTCCTCCACCTACCGCTCCTCCCGACGTCTCCACACTGCCACCCACTCTAATGTCCAAATCTCCCAAAACCACCAGTTCCTGTCTGGAGCCATCTGGCGTCTGGACTCTCTGCAGCCACTTGCAAATCGCTTCCGAAGATATCCCTTTCCTCCTTGGTGGCATCCCCGTTTGGTCCATAAACCATGAATAATTTAAATTCTTTTCCTGTTGGTTCAATATTTGTCTCTTATAGCAGTGGGCCCAAATTGCCTTTTATGCATTAGGAGGCCTACTCCTGCTCCAGATCCATCTCCGACATCCACTCCTGAGAAGACCAACGCATGATCTAGTCCTACATCCCTCATTCATTGTCCTCCCTCCCTGCTTCCCTGCAATGGCCAAAATGTCCACTTTGAACCCTTCCACCTCTTCAGCCAATTCAAACTCCCTTCGATTCATTGGCCTAATACTCCATGTTCCAAAAATCACAGTCCGTGTTCTTTTCCAGAGTTGTCTTCAAAAGTTCAATCCAGGTGTATGATATTTCTTTCTTTGAATCAGTTTGGTTTTGGATTGGCCCACTGTACCCTGGGTAGATGGTGGGGCTGCCACCTTGAGGCCCCCAACCAGGCCTTGTTATTTTCTGTCAGGGTTAACTTCCTTAGCCTTTGGTCACCCAAGAACAGCCTGCAAGGCAGCAAGTTGTTATGTTCTGTCAGGGTTAACTCCCTTAGCCTTTGGTCAGCCAAGACCCACTTGCAAGGCAGCAGAAGATTCGTGTTTACCTGTCCACTGCCCGGAACCCTAACTCGAAAACAAACAAAAATCACTTCATAAGATGTCCCCCCCTCCCCCTCTGCCCCCTAATTCATCATGAGATCATCGCAACGGTTGTCTGGATAAATTTCCACCCGTTATTAGGATAAAAACAGTGTTAATACAGTCATGTTGCTATGGACAAGTCATAAACCGATCAGACCATAATTTTTATTACAAAAAAGCTCATCTACCTGCCATCACTGTGACTGTCATAACTTACCGTGAGTCTACGATTAAGGATTAGTGTCAATACATTGCATAACATGTTTACATATGTATCAACGAGCTGTGCTGACCGCTGTATTTGACTAAACCTTGCAGGAAGGTGTGATTTAAAAGTTTGTTTTTGCCATGCGTTGCAAGGATTAGCAGTGTTGGACAAAAATATAGTGAAAATATCCATTTGATCCCAGTAGATTAGTGTCGCAGTCGAATTGCTGAGATGTCGGATAGTATGACAAATTTAGATAGATTTATTTGTTTCCAAATGAGTGTGTCGGATATGTGAGTATGTCTGATAAATGGCAGTAGATGTTTTGCATATATATGATATATGTATGAAGTATAATTTACTTGATTATTTCCTTATACCATTTTTTCAATAATGTATCAAATGTTTGAAGCATCACCTTTGCTGAACTGTATGAAGTAATTTTTGGTTGGTTTTTTTTCAGGTTCATTATATTGACTTTGATGATGAGAACAGTGTTATCAATAAAACTGTGTTCTTGCACAGGGAGGAGAAATTTGGAACATGAGTGCATCAACATTTGATTCCTCCCTTTTTGCAACTTGTTATAATAAAAGTAAGTGACCTTCTTTTAATTTCATTCTTTCTTCATTTCATTAAAGGTTTTTTGGCTGTTTTTGTAAATGTTTTCTGTCTTTTCTGTGTTACATCACTCCATCCTTAAAATTTCGATGATGTAAAATTTAGATCTATGGAATTTCTAAAAATTCAGATCTAACAGGATAGATCTAGAACTAGATCTAAATTATCTGATCCCGTGACAAGCCTCCAGAATGTAACGAACATAGAAATGGAGTAGACAGTGCACTCTAGATCTAGATGTTGATGTAGACAATCTAGAAACACTAAGGCTCAATTAACAATTATAACAAGGCTGTTTATTATACTCACAGTCGACAATCAATCAATGAGATGAAACAAATTCACAACTCTGGCAAAAACGAGGAGGAATCTAGCTGACTTCTTGTACATCTGTCTTATTATGGAAACGACGCTATTTGTAGTAGAAGCTAAGATATTTCTAGAATCGGAAATTTCCACACTATGCCAAACATATGGACAGCATTCTTCAACTTTCCAGATATAAACGAATCGTTACTAGGGCACACCACAACGATTACGTTACAAACTCAATAGAGGTTTTACAAACACGACATTTCAATTACGTCATAGGTTTAACTTCGTAAAGGTAATCCGCTACAAAAATATAAGTAACTATGTTACATCAGGTATAACATGATCTTCGCTGTGCAAAAAAACATGGAGGAGAATATACCTTAAAGTTCATCAGCAAATTTACGTCGAAGTCAAAATAGATGGAACAAGCAGACTAAAAACGCATGCAGACTGTGTGAAGGATCAGGTTACATCAGACAGGCAAAATACTGCAAGCCTGGTCAAAGCCCTAAATGACTTCGCCAAACCGGGGAAACATCAGCAGAGCAACATCCCAACCTGCAAATGTCTCATTGAACAGGCCCAACGATTTACAGACTTTTTTGTCTCAAGGATCTGTGACATCAGTGTGTATCTGAACAGCCTACCTCACATGTTACCTATCGACGCAACACCAACTATGGATAGCTCGGGATGCTCAGTCCAGTACCAGAAATGGAAGTTGAAATGATCCTCAAACAAATTTCAAATCATATATGTTCATTAGACCCGGTCCCAAGCTGGCTAATCAAGAAATGCCCTAAGACCTTTATTCAGATTATTACTTACATTGTGAATTGTTCCTTATCTTTACCTGAAATGCCATGATGCTGTTGTAAAACCAATCCTTAAAATAACATCCCTAAATAGGGAATAATTTACGAATTTTATACCTGTATCCAGACTAAATTTAGTCTCTAAAATAATCAAAAAGATTTTGTCACGAATTGTAGCTATATATCTATGACAAATTATTTTTTTCCTAACGTCAATCTACCTATCAACCCAACAATTGTACAGAAAGTGCGTTAACGTGGGTACACAACGACTTTGTTATAGTGATAAATCTGTTCTCTTGATATTCCTTGACTGACATTTGACAGAATCAACCAGAACATACTATTACTATTAAAATTACTCAGTAAGGTTTTCAAATGTAGTGAGCAAGTCCTTGACTGGTTTGGATCTTATTTCTCTTACAGAACACAATCTGTAGTGATTGACCATAAATTTGAATCTGATTTGTCCCCCTACAATGTGGTGTATCTCAAGCTTCAGTACTTTGATCGCTTTTGTACACCCTGACATACAGAGCCCCTTAGTGTTGTTACTGTTACAAACAACTTCAATACTGATTATCATGTCGTCTTTGAAACGTCCATGAGACATAATTTTTCAGGAGAAGTCAAAAACGTAATAAATTGTCTATGGTAATGAAACCTGGACCTTAGACAGTAGGGAATACAGTAGAGTACAAGCAGCTGAAATGAAATATCTAAGAGAAGAGAAGTGGGGAAAACTAAAAGAGACAAAATCAAAAACACAACAATAAGAGATCAAACCAAAGCAGATGGCATAAAAACTAAGATGGAAATAAATCAACTGAGACGGTTTGGGCATGTAAACAGAATAAATAACAAAAGAATAGCTAAGTGCTAAAACCCAGGGTAAAATACTAAAAAGCTATTGTTACAATGTTTAAATCAGGGCAGTGGACAGGTCAGCACATGTACAGGGATTAGGCTGTCTGGCCCCAGACGAGTCTCCTACTGCCTTGCAGGCAAGTCTTGACTGGCCAAAGACTAAGGGAGTTAACCTTGACAGAAAACAACCTGCTGCCTTGCAGGCCAGTCTTAGTTGACCAAAGGCTAAGGAGTTCACCCTGACAGAAAATAACAATCTGCTGCCTTGTAGGCAGGTCTTGGGCGAAGGGAAACCCTGACAGAAAATAACAAGGCCCGGAAGAGGGCCTCAAGGTGGCAGCCCCACCATCTACTTACGGTACAGTGCGCTAATCACCTGGTTATGCAAAGTAAACTGATTCAGAGAAATAAAGATAACACCCAGTTTGAACTTTCGAAGACGACTCTGGATACGAACATAGGCAATAAGTGGAAAAGACTTAGAACTAGCGAAGAAATGGAAACGTTCAAAGTAGGCATTTTAGCCATTGCAGAAACAAAGAAAAAAGTAGAAAAAACGAAAACGCCATTAAAGAAGAAAAAGATATCTTCGAAAATTATTTACAAATAGTTGCAGAGAATCTCAAACCCAAACAGGAACTAATAATTTTAGGAGATTTAAATGCTAGAGTAGGCAACAATGCAGAAACACTAGAGGAGTAATAGGTAAAGAAGGAGAGAAACAACTTCTCCAAATGGAGAGAGTTAATTGATTTTTGCCTAAAGAATAACATGAAAATAACCAACATCTTTTTTCCTCATAAAGATATCCACAAATATACAAGGGTAAATGAAGACAGGTGTGAAAAGTCAATCGTAGACTATATAATAGTTAGCAGCTCCTTTTTTTTCAGTAGGATGGATGCAATGGTAAACAGAGGAGCTGAATTATTTAGTGATCATTATCTAGTGATTGCCAAAATGAGATTACTGACGGAAGAAAACAAACAGAAAAGGAAAGAGAAGAAAGCTACCAAATTCAAAATTGAACTAGATAAACTTAAACTGATAGTAAAACATGTATACCAATCTAGGATAGAAAAGATCTATCAGTGAAAGACAGATGGATCTGAATGATAATGATAGTACAACAGAAGAAAAGTGGCAAATGTATAAAGAAACACTCTCATTTGAACTGAAGAGGTCTGTGGTAAGAAACAAATTAAAGGAGATAGGACCAGATCAGCATGGGGGAATGAAAATGTCAAGACTAAGATCAAAGAAAAGATGGAAGCCTGGAAAAAAATAATTGCAAACAAAAAAATGCCAAAGGACAGGATAGATTACGTGAGTAAAAGAACTACCACCAAAGGGGAAGTAAGGAGAGCAAAAACAGGAACAATGGGAAGAGTTCAGACAGACTGCAAAAAAGCTATCAAGGAAATCAAAAGCTGTTCTTAGGTGCAATGAAGAGCATGAGAAAGACAGCCAAATCATGGAAACATGGAGAAAGTATTTTCAACAATTACATAATCCCTCCAGAATAAATGAAACAAGGAGCACAGATCAATTAGTAAGAGTAACAAGTAATCCAGATGAGACAGCTGAAGATGTAGATATCACAATGGAAGAAATTCAAACAGCTATAAGAACAGTGAAATTGTGAAATTAAACATCTCATAAGCATAATGAAACATTGAGTAGTAATTGTAAGCATAAGCAGTAATCTCAGCAATTCTTTCTGTCAAAGCTTCTTTAAAATTCTATTATTAATTTCAATTGAAGACTCATGAAAAATGCCTTGGTCCATTGTTTTTAGCCTTATCCTAAAGGACACACAAAAAAACACAAATTTACTTTTATTTCTAGCCTGTTGTCAGTCAATATAAAAGAAAAGCATTATTATTTTTTGTGTCAAATTACCTTCAATTCAACCTGTGAATGATTTAAGGGTAAATATTAAAATAGCCGGCACTTAAGAAAGATAATTAACTTTAAAAAACTCTTTTTATAACACTTTGTTTTACAACATCTTGGTTATTTTTAGTTTTACATTTCATGCCCATGAAAGTTTATTGGTTGTACCTTCACAAAGTTGAGAGCAAAAGAAAAATGTTGCAACAGTACTCATGAATTGACAATCAGCTTTGACCCTTTTCATTGTTTTTCCCACACTTTGACTTATTTCTATGATCATCAATCATAAGATAAACTTTCCATCTGTGTGTCAATGTCATTTGTGTCCTCTTTAGAAAGTTCAATGAAAAGTGAGAAAGTCATTACATGCTGGAAAAATGTATTGTTTATATTTTGTCTAAAAGAACAAATGCTGGAATGTTCCTCTTCTCAACAATTATACGCTCAAATCCATTATTTTTTTGTTTGATGATATAGAGCCTTCTCCTGTGATGGGATTTTAGAGCTATAAACATGTTCAATAAAAATTATCATTGTAATTATTATTATTATTATTATTATTATTATTGTTATTATCGTTATTGTTATTATTATTATTATTGTTATTTTATTATTGTTATTATTGTTGTTATTGTTTATTATTATTATTATTATTATTATTATTATTGTTGTTGTTATCTGCAGCATGTGACACAAAATCAAAACTGAAAGCTGCCATTTGGGCGTTGCCAGGTGATCTTGATCCTTCAGTAACTGCTGCTGATGAGACGACTAGCACTCACCCTCATTTGAACCTCACATGTTACCTTGAAGGGGAAGAACATGTTGATGTAAAGAGGTATATTGTCTGTTGGTCTTGAAAGATGGTTTGGAGACAATGAAGAAATATAATTAGTTTCTTTTTAGAATTTTTTAATAAGGAATCAATATAAAATTGAATATAATAAGGCTTTGCTAGCACTCATTAATTCTCTTCTAATTAGTTCATTATTCATCAAATTGATATTTGACTGAAGGTCACTTTCTGATTTTCCAAACAGAACTAAATCATCAGCAAATGAAAGCATTGCTACATTTACTGGTTTGAGTTTTCACATACCTATATTCATTTTCTTCATTTATGAGGTTGCCTTTGTGACTGACTCTGCAAATGTGACATTGACAAACAAAAGAGGACTTAGGAAACAACCCAGTCTTACTCTTATATCGACATTAAATTCTTCAGATATGTTTTCTGCTACTCTCACTGCACATGTTGGGTTATTGTAAAAACTTTTATTGGCTCCTGTTAAATTTTGTTCTACATTGTGTTCTTTTATGGAATGCCATAGTTCATCCCTCTCCTCACAGGGTCAATAAAACACAAATCAATGTTTCTCTAACTGCTAACTATTAGTAGTCTATGATTGACTTTTCACATTTGTCTTTATTTACTCTTGTTTAGATATCTTTATGAGGAAAAAAGGTGTTGGCTATTTTCATGTTATTCTTTAGGCAAAAATCTATCAGTCTCTTTCCATTTGGAGAAGTTATTGTCTCTCCTTCTTTACCTATTACTCCTGAAGTTTCTACATTGTTGCTTACTCTAGCATTTAAATTTCCTAAAACCATTAGTTCCTGTTTGGGTTTGAGATTTTCTGCAGCTATCATTTTCGAAGATATCTTTTTCTTCTTTGGTGTACTGGTTATTTCCAGTTTTTGGTTGTGTATGTAATAGTTGACTAGTTTTTTTCTATTTTGCATGTTTTTTATACCTAACATTTATCTGGATGTAACTCCATTTTCCACTTTCACTCACATTCTTGCAGTGTATTTAGATCATTTTGCAACATTTTGCAATCCTCCATATTATTTATTTTTATATACAATAAACTATCATCAGCAAAAAGTTTTAGTTTGGTACCGGTTGAGAGTTTTTGGTCAATATCGTTGATATATATTAAGAAGAATAGCTGACCTAAGACAGTTCCCTGGGGAACACCTGAAAGCACTGGTTTGGAATTAGATTCAACACCCTCAACAATTACCTTTTGAGTGCATTCTAAAAGAAACAATTTGGTCCATTCAAGAAGAAAATTTTGAATACCACCATACCCATCCAATTTTATTAGTAATCCATTGTGATTTAGTTTTTCAAACGCCTTTGAGAAATCTAGGAAAATAACATCTGTTTGGTTTCTTTGCATTAGGGATTACTGAATTCATGTATTGTTGTAATAAGTTGAGCTTCACAGCTTTGTTTTTGTCTAAATCCATGTTGGGCATCTGATAGGATATTATGCTTATCTAGGTGATCCATAAATTAAATATTCCAATAGTTTACAAGTTATTGAAGTTAGAGACACAGATCTGTAATTTTCTGCTCTTTATCGATCTCCTTTTTTAACCTCATGCTGTCGTAGTCGAAACTTTCGGTTTACGTCAGATTGCCGACTTCGACTGTAGTCGAAACTTGACCAGCTCCACTAAAAAGGCAGAATATAAAATAAATGGACGTAAATTGTTATGTAGAATAGTTTCCTGCCATCGTAATAGACTGCTGCTACTGCATGAATTTTTTCTGTTCAAAATTTGTCAATTTGACCCGGATTTGACCTATTTTTCCAACTGGTTTACACCGCAACCTCGAAATCGGGGATTTTGATGATGAACAGATATTGCACCATCATGAATCTAATTCTGGCGAGGCTAAAGTTGAAGATAGTGATGATCCATTGTGCAGCTTAATATGATAGAGGTGTTGAAGAGCTTATTGCATCTGATAGTAACAACGAAGTGTATGAGGTTCTTCGAGGAGAGCACAAATAAAAAGTGGGGTTGGCACTGTTGACGCTAGTATTTGGCACTGGGAATATTTGAAAATTAAAGACATATATGTGACAGTGCCCCCCCCCCCCCCGACGAATGGGTAGATCTGTGTGTGTGTGTCAAGCATCTCCCAGGCCCAAGCCTGAATGCATTGTTTTGCTCTGTGACTAGCAAAGTGTGCTAGTGTGTTGATGCTTTTAGTTTATTTGTGGCTTAGTTAGTATATTGGTGGATGAGCGATTGGTATCCATGGATTGGGGAGATAAAGACCTCTCATTAACATTATTTTCATACCGATCTTACTTTTATAGCCTTTTATTTTAACTATTTTCCCAACTTGTTTATGGTGTTAACCCTTAGCTCACCCTTAAATCTATTTTATATGGAAGTTAAGGCAAGTTAGATATCGATACTTTATCAGAATGTAGCCCATGTCATCCTCATGCACTGGTGTAAATTTCATAATGGTTATTATTGTATTAATGTTATGTCATGGCTGGTCTCTCAGTTGGATAGTTTTGGCCGGCGCGTGATGTAGAAACTTTCTTGGACGTCAGCGATGCCTAGATAAGAGGTCACCAGGGCGATCAGAAAAAAAGAGCACATTAGACTTGAAAGAGACGCACACCAAGAATTCGTTAGAACCCCTGAGGCGGGCTGGGTCAGAGATGAATTGAGAGTGAGAGACTGTTGTATTATTATCATTATGTAGCCCTAAGTCTACGTCCTGTAGATCTACCTCCGATTGAGGGAATACTTTCTATAAATGAATCATTAAATATGTCACTAACCACCAATGATTTGTCTTGACTTCGATCTATTTGAATTTGTCCTGGGCTCGGAGCCATCACAGTATGCAGCTCTACTACTACATCTTCTACATCATTTGTCCTGCAACCTCCAACACTTTTTATCTTTACCCAGCACTCACCAGTATCACATGTATGACACACAAACACAAAAAACACAAGACTAGAAGACTTAGATAGACAGGACAACTCAACAAAATAAATTTTAACATTCTTGATTACTGTCTTCGTGTCATTTTGTGTACTTTTTCTTAACATTTTCATTTTTTGTGTTTGTCGTGCCACATGAATAACTGTATTTTTTTCACATTATTGTCTAATTCTTCTCTTTTCTCTGTCTTGCTCACACTACAATACAATATACAAATCATGATTAGACCATAATATTATTATGCTAACAATGGTGTATTTTGTGACCATAAATCTGTCATTTTCACTGAGATATGACCAAAAAACAAAAATTGTGAAAATCCAAGATGGCTGCCATGGTCACATGACCTCATTTGCATATTTTTAATATTTATTCTTGTAGCACAATCTATCGTTAGTATGTCCTGAAAGTTTCATTTGAATATCTATTGTAGTTTAGAAATGAGAATTTTGTTCCTGATATGAGTCACTTCTTTCTACGATTTCAGCCATAATGGGTGGCAATAACAAAGACATTCGGTGTAAAATGGGTGGCAACATAAGTGTTAAATAATGGGACTATATTTGTATTTTTCAAGTTATTTGGAACTTTACCTTGGTTTAGAGATGCCTGGAATAACAACACGTAGATGTATGCTATTTCATGTGCACATACTTTCAATATTTTCCCAGGTATTTTATCTGCACCTGTTGCTTTATGTTCCTTGATGTGAAGTAGTAATTTTGATACTCCTGCTTTTGTGACCTTTTTGGGATTCATTTCAGGATATTTTACATCTGTAGGCATGTCATGGTTAATCACTGGTAGTGGATCAGAAAATACTGAAGAAAATTGGTTATTCAAGAGTTCAGTTTTAAATTTGGGTCTTGAATTAAAATATTATCAATTTTCAGGGTCTGAAATTCCAAAATTTTCCTGGTTTTTAATTTTGATGTATGTCTATAGTTTTTTGTTATATTTTCCATCTTCAATTATCAACTCGTTGTATAATCTGCATGCTTGTTGAGCTTTCCTTTTTGTTTCTTTATATTTACTTGTTACTCTCTCTCTGAGTTATAATTTCTCATTTTGATGAACCATTCTTTCTTTCTCTTGAATTAGACGTTTTGATTCGGTTAGAACCAGGGTTGTTGAATATTGCCTGATGTATATTTTGTTGGTACATTTTGGTTCATAGTGACTATTAGTTTTTTCTTTAATGCTTGTGCACATTTTGTTTACATTTGAGTTAAGAATATATCACCTGAAGTGATTTTTTATGCTTTTGAGTTAAGTTTTTTGCTTTTAGTATGTACATGAGTAATTGTCAAAATACAGTCATCCTATGTCATTGAAAAGTTTGTAGCATCCTTGGTTGCCATAGAAACGGCCGCCATCTTGGATTTTGACTCAATTTTCAAAATTCATCTCCTCCCTTAGTTATGAATAAAATCACTCAAAAGCTGTGCAGATCGTCTTTTCCATTCATATCTAAATAGTGACGTCGGGTTTTTTTCGATACTTTGGATAGTTTTTTTTAATGAATTTTTGAAAATACTATATATCGTGAATGTACAAAAAACGGCGTTTTTATTACAAAAAAATAATTTCAAAAAGTTTACAATATTTTTTAAAAAACTGACGTCATTCTATTAACATTGACAAGGGGAACCTGTGTGCCAAATATAATACAAATCGTTTGGTAAATGGCGGAGGAGATGAAATTTCAGTGTTGAAAAACTACATTTTTGAGAAAAATGCAAGTAAAAAAATCAACAGAAAAATAACACAAACAAACGCTTCAGACGGGTTTCCCTTGTTGTAGCAGCCCCTTATTCTTTCTACAATCTCTGGCATTGTTACTTATGTAAATAGGATTATAAATCTAGGTTTAGATGTGCACTGTTGTGAAAACAGATGTCGAAATGACCAGTTTTTTGTTTTTTTCCTCTATATCTTATGCTTGTGTGCGTGTTTACATACACACTGATGCGCAACGCCTCTTATATCACACAGCGATGGGATACACGCCGATCATCGGCAAAACGAGGTCAAATATTGTGTGCTGCCACATTTGCCGATTAACTGCCAATATACAGGTTTTTACTGCCATTTTCTCAGTCAGTGTTAGCGTAATTTACGCCAAAATTTTGACTGTTTTTACCTTCCCTTGCCTACAAAAGATTTTGTAAGAAACAAATTATATGTCATGAACTTGTAGATAAATGGTCGTTCTACTTGAATATGCAAAGAACAGAAAATCAACCTTTTGGTTCAAAGCTCGCTAGTCCAGCCCCCCCCCCAAGTCCTAAGTAGTTACTGTTTAGATGGAGGGCACTGAAACTGTTTGAAGTTGATAAATCAAAACTACCGAATAGGCTAGAACTCAAATTGGGCAATCCACATTGTGTGCACTACTATTTATGACATTTGAATTTCCTATTGTTTTGTGTAGAGTTTGATTGATTCCTAAACAATTCATGTGGTAACAACTGTTGCTTTATCATTCACTTTAGCTCTACATCTTATGTTGAAAATTGAACAACAGGCTAGTTTACTTGGTCCTGGATTTTGTAAAACATCTCCTGAGAGTATAATCAATGAAAATAGCAAAGGGGTTTTGCAAATATTATATGATTTCAAGTATCTAAATCTGAAGATGTATTGTCTGCTTCTAGCAATATGTGTTTTGGGTGACAGTAGGCTTTATTTTGATATAGTTATGGTCAGTTTTAGACACTCAGGTAGAAATCTCACACCACTCCAAAACTTAATTCCAGCGAAAACTGGGGGAAACTTGGTTTTAAATTCCGTGTTTTAATTTATTATTCCACACTCTTTCAAGAGTTCATTTTCACTGACTGCAAAACATTCCAAAATTTGACATAAACAAAAAAGTTAATTTTATTTTGGTCACTTAATGACACAAAAGAGGAATGGTTCGATTATTGTCTTTGCTTAAGGCTTTTTGTCATCAAGTGTATATTTTGTTTAATTTATTTCATTTCACATTTAGCATTTTATGGCATCCATCTGGTGACAGTCATACTGTGATAGGATTATGTGAGGATAGAATCATGAGCTGGGATGTGGATACAGCCTCTTCTTCAGCTAAGGTAGTTATTTTAAGGCAAGATCTACTTAAGTTTTCAACACTTCCAGGTCAGGCAAAATGTGGCATCATCTCACTGTAGGTAACGGCTATTTTGGCTATGTGTTTGCTCTGGGAGTGACGGTAAAACTCAAATGGACACGCTACCTAAAGCATCATTGATGATATAAACTTTGTCTGATTATTTATCCTTTATTCTCATTGTTTCTAATTGTGAATAATTATTGATTCATTTTTGTCAGTTGTCCTGAATTTCTTAGGTCATGATATTACAACGTTCATTTCTGTATATGCAACTAAAAATTTAAAAAAACGTTTTGAACAGATATAGAGGATTAAAATGAAAATTGCTGAGTCAATGGAAATGGTGAAATAAAAATGCAGTAGAATAAAGCTCTCTCTCTCTCCTTCCTCACTCTCCTCACTCTGTCTCCCTCTATCTTTCTCTCTGTCTCTCACACACAATTTTAAGAAATTAACAAATGATGAAGCAAGTTTAAGGTGTTTACTTGAAGATGTTACAATTTTTCAAAGTTAAAAATTAGTGAATGCAACAGTTTTTTCCTTTTCTGACAGCTTACAAACACCACAAGCATTGAGGGACGAGGTCATCCACGCTTGACATGTGGGAGATGGAACCCACATCATAATTGCCATCAAATTGCCACAGCCAATGATACATCTATTAAGGGCTGGGATCTACGCAGTATGAGGTGTTTGTCTGATTGCTTTTTTCTATGTTAGTAGTAAGCCAATTACAGTCCAACCCTTTTATATCGACATCACTGGGACCACCAAATTTTTTTTGGTATAAGAAGTTGTCGATGTAACCAATAAAATAAAGGGACACATAAAAAAAGCCATAATACGTCAATCGAAGGTAATGTGTGGTCCTAAAAGGACCATTTTTGAAGAGGGTGAAAGCATTGCTGGCTTCTATTTTGCTGGTGTGAAGAAGTCGTTGATGGTCGTCTGTTTCTGAAGTAGGGAATGAGTGGCCTAGTGCGGGAATTTCATTGGTTGAAAAGCATGTGTTTTAATTGGCTTTGATTGTTCCAGGGTACAGTATTTTCTTGGTCTACAGGCATGTGTTTTCATTTGTCAATTCTTGACTTTCACTAATCGATTTACCGGCCATTGATGGACATTTATGTTGTCTGTAGACTGATTATTGCCTGCACCGACAAAATCGGGAAGTTGATATACTATATTATGGAATTTGAGTCAAATTTATGTCGAAATATCAGTACTTATAAGATATATGGAAAAAAATGGACTTTGATATGACGTCGATGTATGCAGGATGTCAATATATGCGATGTCGATATATGTGGGTTGGACTGTATAACGGAATGATTTTCTTTTATTCATTAGATTTTGGTACACATTCCTCTGCATGAATCTATTGCATGAATTTATTTCACAATTGTGCTTCACTCTGCATTCCTCTCTTTACTCATCTGAATGAGTACCAGCTACTGGTAGAGAAAGATCCTGTCAGAGCATTTAGCCATTGGTATGAAGCACCTACTTCTTTCCTTTCATTCTTCAATGTATCTTTCCTCTTGCTGTTTTCTCTTAATTCACCATGAGATCACCACTGCACATGGTGGACAGGGTACATTTCAATGAAACAAACGAACAAATCCTGTGTTAACAGAACTTATGTGGTGAGTCTTTATGTAAGTACCCCTTCTCATCATGGTTGGTTTTTAGATTGTATCATTCACCTTTGTTGTTGTGTTCTAATTATGAAAAAGGGTGTGCAGCCCGAAAATTTCTTCCTATGTCTATGTTCATTTTATTTCTTCCATGTCTATGTTTATTGTATGTCTCGCAGTCTCTTTCTTAATCCCCCATTGTCCTCTATCTGTCTCTTTTCTTCTCTCTGTCTCTTTGTCTTATCTGTCTCTTTTTTCCCATCTAATGTTTTTGTCTATCTCTGCTCTCAATTGTTCTATTTCTCTCTTTTTCATCCTTCTCCTCCTCTTCCTCTTCATTTGATTTTTTCCCATATCATAATGTCCGTAGGTGAGCATCATGTAAGTTTGAAGGTTGAAATTGAAATTGAGCTTTCTTGTCTTTTCCAGCCAAGTTTTCCATGTTGAAATGGCTCATAGTCAATTAGTGAGAGACATAGATTTCAACCCTAACAAGCAGTACTACTTTGTCTCTTGTGGAGATGATTGCAGAGTCAAGTTTTGGGACTCAAGAAATGTATCTGAACCTCTGAAAGTTCTGTCAGAACATTCACACTGGTATGAGCATTGTTGTTCTGTCATTTAGGGCTCATTTTCTCTCTCCGTCTCTGTCTGTCTGTCTCACTGTCTCTGTCTGTCTGTCTCTATCTCACTGTCTCTCTCTCTGAAGGGTGCAATGTTACTATTCCTGTTCTTGAAAGTGTAGTCTTGAAATTAAATTATGTACACATTTTGCAATCACACTTTATTAAAACTTCCTTTCGTTAGGATAATCTAAACCTGGATCTAATTGTTCTCGTCTCCATTTCTCTGTATGTCTGTCTGTATATCTCCCTTCCTCCCTCTCACTCACATTCACTCTCTCTCCCTCCCCCTCTCTTTTCTCTCTACTATCTGTTTGTCTGTCACTGTCAGTCTGTCTGTCTGTCTCTGTCTGTCTGTCTCTCTATCTCTCTCTCTATGAAGAGTGCAATGTTACTATTCCTGTTCTTGAAAGTTTTATCTTCAAATTAAATTATGTACACATTTTGCCATCATATTTTGATAAAACTTCCTTTTATTAAGATAATCTAGACCTGGATCTAATTGCTCTCATCTGTCTGTTTGTATATCTCCCTCCCTCCCTCTCACTCATATTCACTCTCCTCTCCCCCCCTCTCTCTCTTTTTATTTATCTCTTTCTTCTCTCTCCTTCTCACTCTCTCTCTCTCTCTGTGGCTAGCTGGCTGTTGCTGCTGCTACTGCTGCTGCTACTGTTGAACAATCCAGTAGATGTACACCTACCCATATCGGTCATTTTGCACGCCTCACATTCAGCCCCAAACAAACCACCTGTTCTGTTGAGGTAATGATATGAAAATGACAGATAATAAATGTATAATTTATCTAAGTATAGGGTGTGCAGTCCGAAAAGAGGTTCTTGTCAGAATCATTTCATCACCGTCTTGGAACATGGTCGTATGTGCATTTTATCAATTTTACAGGAGAGGATTAAAATGAATTTATTTCATAACTGAAAACTGGAAATGAATAGAATTTTTAATCTATCATTGGAATCACCAAATACACATTATATCAAAATTTTGTAATGAAATTATGGATGTTTTCTCTGTGCAGCACTTATGACCTTGTTCTCTCGTTTTCCCACCAGGGAATACAGATATATGAACTTATGACTGTTCCCAGCCTAAGTTGTAATGACTAAACCAACTGGGATGTATGATTACATACGACTGTGTTCCCAATTGCTTTTTAAAGAACAACATTCGTATGGCAATATTATAGTATAGTGTACGACCTTGTGCTTATACTTAAATGACAGCTGACGAAATTCTATTGTTTGCAATGTACACAAACAGAGAAATAAAGCAAATCGATATGAAAACAAAAGATTTAAGACATTTTACATGGCCTTCATTCAGATTTAATTCTGTCTTATTAAAAGGGTATGCCAATAGAAACAACAATTAAAATGAAAAATTGATTCGATAATAATGGCTTAACGTGAACAATGAAAGAAAGAAATACTTAAAGAGTAACTGCTGTCTCAACTTCAAAAGAACAACGTAATAATTTTTAAAAATGTACAAGAAGGATATTCGACACCTTGAACGATTTAAAAATATCTCATGAAATAAATATTTGTAAAAGCCAAATGGTATTTTCAGTACACTTTCTTTTTCTTTATCAGTTCCCATTCTACCTTTCGGTGTATGAGTTCAGATGCCTGAAAGGATCTTTCTCAAGGATACCCTGTCCTGGTATTTTCTATTTCCTTCCAAAAGTTAAATTCAATGCCTCTTTTATATCTTCTTTCCACTTTCTCCAAGGTCTGCCTTTTGGTCTTTTACCTTGGGCTTTAGCACTATATACTGATTTAGCTATTCTTTTTTATCATTCATTCTGTTTACATGCCCAAACCATCTCAATCTTAGTTTTTATGCCATCTGCTTTGGTTTGATCTCTTATTGTTGTGTTTCTAATTTTGTCTCTTTTAGTTTTCCCTACTACTCTTTTAGATATTTCATTTCAGCTGCCTGTACTCTACTGTATTCTCTACTGCCTAAGGTCCAGGTTTCATTGCCATAGAGGCGAGTAGGACAATAAACTGTGTTGTATACTGCCATTTTGGTTTTTGTTGACAATTCTTGTTTACCCACAAATGCCTTTTGGATTCTCTGGCTGATTTCTTCTCTTAGTTTTCCCTCAGAATTAATCATTACTCTTAGTACGAAGGAGCCACAGTGGGAGTGAAGTCAAAGGCGAAATATGACAATAAGTGACAACTCCACTAATAAAGACAGAGCAAACACGTGACGTTTCGGGTATAACCTTCGTCAGACAACAAACGAGAAATATTTAGAATCTAGATCTAAGTAATACCTCCGGCATCACACAATGATGTCAGAATAAAAACATAAAGGAGAAAGAAAGAAAGAAAAAGACAGTGATGTTAAGAAACGTAGCAGTGGAGGGGGGGGGTGGGGTGTGAAAAAAGAGCGAAATTAGAAGGTTCAGATCTAGAATGAAATAAAAATATGAAAATAAGTAGGTAATAAAAGGTGAGAAGGAGAGAGAGAGAGAGAGAGAAAGAGAGAGAGAGAGAGAGAGAGAGAGAGAGAGAGAGAGAGAGAGAGAGAGAGAGAGAGAGAGAGAGAGAGAGAGAGAGAGAGAGAGACATTGGTAGTACCAATACACAAGCAAGGATCAACTATGGAATGCTCAAACTATAGAGGGATATCACTACTTAGCATATCATAAAAAGTGTATGTCAGGATTCTGGAAATGAGACTAAGAAAAAAGTAGGGATCTGATTGAAGAACATCAGAGTGATTCAGACCAGGAAGAATACAAGACCACATATTTACAATTAGACAAATAACAGAAAAATCCTTGAGAGAAACATTGACTTGCATCTGTGTTTTATTGATTTAGAAAAGGCATTTGACACTGTGAGGAGGGACGAACTATGGCATTCCTTAAAAGAACACAATGTAGAACAAAATTTAATAGAGGCCAGTAAAAGTTTTTACAATAAATCAATGTTAATAAGTTTTCCTCAGAATTAATCATTACTCTTAGTACGAAGGAGCCACAGTGGAGTGAAGTCAAAGGCGAAATATGACAATAAGTGACAACTCCACTAATAAAGACAGAGCAAACACGTGACGTTTCGGTATAACCCTTCGTCAGACAACAAACGAGAAATATTTAGAATCTAGATCTAAGTAATACCTCCGGCATCACACAATGTGATGTCAGAATAAAAACATAAAGGAGAAAGAAAGAAAGAAAAAGACAGTGATGTTAAGAAACGTAGCAGTGGAGGGGGTGTAAACAGAATGAATGATAAAAGAATAGCTAAATCAGTATATAGTGCTAAAGCCCAAGGTAAAAGACCAAAAGGCAGACCTTGGAGAAAGTGGAAAGAAGATATAAAAGAGGCATTGAATTTAACTTTTTTGGAAGGAAATAGAAAATACCAGGACAGGGTATCCTTGAGAAAGGATAATAATAATAAGGTGAGAGGGATTTCTCCACTTTTTGTCTCTCTCTCTCTCTCTCTCTCTCTCTCTCTCTCTCTCTCTCTCTCTCTCTCTCTCTCTCTCTCTCTCTCTCTCTCTCTCTCTTCTCTCTCTCTCTCTCTCTCTCCCTTCTCACCTTTTATTACCTACTTATTTTCATATTTTTATTTCATTCTAGATCTGAACCTTCTAATTTCGCTCTTTTTTCACACCCCACCCCCCCTCCACTGCTACGTTTCTTAACATCACTGTCTTTTTCTTTCTTTCTTTCTCCTTTATGTTTTTTATTCTGACATCACATTGTGTGATGCCGGAGGTATTACTTAGATCTAGATTCTAAATATTTCTCGTTTGTTGTCTGACGAAGGGTTATACCCGAAACGTCACGTGTTTGCTCTGTCTTTATTAGTGGAGTTGTCACTTATTGTCATATTTCGCCTCATTACTCTTAGGTAATTGCAGCATTGAACTTGTTCTAAATTCTCCCTGCCCAATTTAAGATTTTTTGTTTTAGCTTCCTAGTAACTAGCATTGTTTTGGTTTTCTTTGCATTTACTCTCATTCCTCTTTTATTTAATTCACTGTTCATAATGTTGATATTCGACTGAAGGTCACTTTCTGATTTTCCAAACAGAACTAAATCATCGGCAAATGAAAGCATTGATACTGGTTTGAGCTTCCACATACCTACATTCATTCTCTTCATTTTTGAGGATGCCTTTTGAGACAGAATCCATAAATGTGATAAACAAAAGAGGACTTAGGAAACAACCCTATCTTACTCCAATGTCAAATTCTGCAGATATGTTTTCAGCTACTCTCACTGCGCATGTTGATTTATTGTAAAAACTTTTACTGGCCTCTATTAAATTTTGTTCTACATTGTGTTCTTTTAAGGAATGCCATAGTTCGTCCCTCCTCACAGTGTCAAATGCCTTTTCTAAATCAATAAAACACAGGTGCAAGTCAATGTTTCTCTCAAGGATTTTTCTGTTATTTGTCTAATTGTAAATATGTGGTCTTGTATTCTTCCTGGTCTGAATCCACTCTGATGTTCTTCAATCAGATCCCCTACTTTTTTTCTTAGTCTCATTTCCAGAATCCTGACATACACTTTTTATGATATGCTAAGTAGTGATATCCCTCTATAGTTTGAGCATTCCATAGTTGATCCTTGCTTGTGTATTGGTACTACCATTCCCTTATTCCAGTCGTCTGGCACCTGTTTGGACTTCCATGCTTGTTGACATATTGCATGTAGGCATCTCTCTCCCTTGGTTTTAAATCATTTCTGGATAAACTTGATCTGCCCCTTGGGATTTTCCTAATTTTACTTTTCTTATAGCTGTTTGAAGTTCTTCCATTGGGATATCTACATCTTCAGCTGTCTCATCTCGATTACTCGTTACTCTTAATAATTGATCTGTACTCCTTGTTTCATATGTTCCGGAGGGATTATGTAATTGTTGAAAATACTTTCTCCACGTTTCCATGATTTCGCTGTCTCCTTTCATTATTTCTCCTTTGGCGTTCTTAATTTGTCATATTGGGCATGCTTTGATCTTTCTCATGCTCTTCATTATTCCCCAGAACAACTTTTTGATTTCCTTGATAGCTTTCTTGAAGTCTTTGTTCGAACTCTTCCCACTGTTCCTGTTTTGCTTTCCTAACTTCATCTATGGCGATAGTTCTTTTACTCACGTAATCTATCCTATCCTCTGGTCTTTTTGTTTGCAAGTATTTATTCCAGGCATCCTTCTTTTCTTTGATCTTAGTCTTGACATTCTCATTCCACCACGCTGTTCTTTTCCTATCTCCTTTAATTTGTTTCCTATCACAGACCTCTTCAGTACAACTGAGGAGTGTTTCTTTATATATTTGCCACTTTTCTTCTATTGTGGTTGCCTTCAGATCTATCTCCCTTTCACTGATAGATCTTTTTATCCTGGATTGATTGGTATATCTGTTTTACAATTGGTTTATTTAGTTCTTCTATTTTGAGTTTAGCAGCTTTCTTCTCTTTCCTTTTCTGTTCGTTTTCTTCAGATAATCTCATTTGGTTATCACTAGGTGATGATCACTAAATAGTTCAGCTCCTCTGCTTACTCTAGCATCCATTGTACTGTAAAGAAGGGAGCTGCTAACTATTATGTAAGGCGAATTATGACAATAAAGACAGAACAAACACGTGACGTTTCGGGTATAACCTTCGTCAGACAACAAACGAGAAATATCTAGAATCTAGATCTAAGTAATACCTCCGGCATCACACAATGTGACGTCAGAAGAAAAACATAAAGGAGAAAGAAAGAAAGAAAAAGACATATATGATAAGAAACGTAGCAGAGGGGGTGTGAAGAATGAACGAGAGTGGAAGGTTCAGATCTAGAATGAAATAAAAAATATGAAAATAAGTAAGTAATAAAAGGTGAGAAGGAGATAGAAAGAATAAGAGAAAAAGAGAGGGAGAGAAAAAAAGAAAAAAAGGCAAGGAAGAAAGAAAGGGAGAGAGAGACGTTTGAGTATGGGAAACAAGAATGAAAAAATAGAATAAATGTAAGACTAGATCTATATCTCACTGGGTCTAGAAAGAAGAAATGATAGAGAATGAATGAAAGGAAGTATCAATCTAGGCAAAATTTACATTGAAGGTGCGAAATATATATAAATTACAAGTTATGCAGAAATGCATATAAATTACAAATAACTATTATGTAGTCTATGATTTTTCACATCTGTCTTCATTTACTCTTGCATATTTGTGGATATCTTTATGAGGAGAAAAGGTGTTGGCTATTTTCATGTTATTTTTTAGGCAAAAAATCTATTAGTCTCTCCATTTGGAGAAGTTGTTGTCTCTCCTTCTTTACCTATCACTCCTCCTGACGTCTCTACATTGTTGCCTACTCTAGCGTTTAAATCTCCTAAAATCATTAGTTCCTGTTTTGTGTTTAAGATTTCTGCAGCTATTTGTAAATCATTTTCGAAGATATCTTTTTCTTCTTTAGTTGCCTTTTTGTTTGGTCCATAATCTGTTAATAATTAATTTGTCTTCCTTTGGTTTAATATTTACCTCTAATAGCCTATAATGGCTTATAAATTTTCAACTTTCTAGTAGCTTTTGCCTTTTATGCACTAGGAGGCCTACTCCTGCTCTAGCTCTATCTACGCCTGAGAAGATTAAATATGAGTTGGTCCTACATTTTCTATTCATTGTCCTTTTTTCTTTGTTTCTGTAATGGCCAAAATGTCGACTTTGAATTTGTCCATTTCTTCAACTAATTCTAACTCTTTTCCATTTATTGCCCTAATATTCCATGTTCCAAAGATCACAGTCCGTGTTCATTTCCATGTTTATCGTTGAAAGGTCATGATGGGTATATTGTATGTATTTCTCTGAATCAGTTTGGTTTTGGATAAGCAGGGGATTAGCCCACTGTACCCTAGGTAGATGGTGGGGCTGTTGCTTTGAGGCCCCCTACCAGGCCTTGTTATTTTCTGTCAGGGTTAACTCCTTAGTCTTTGGTCATTCAAGGCCAACGTGCAAGCAGCAGGTTGTTATTTTCTGTCAGGATTAACTCCCTTAGCCTTTGGTCAGCCAAGACCTGCCTGCAAGGCAGCAGGTTGTTTTCTGTCAGGGAATAATACGAATGAGCCACAGTGGAGTGAAGTCAAAGGTGAAAGATGACAATAATTGTCACAACTCCAGTAATAAAGACAGAACAAACACGTGACGCTTGGGTATAATCCTTCTCAGACAACAAATGAGAAATATCTAGAATCTAGATCTAAGTACTACTTCAGGCATCACACAATGTGATGTCAGAACAGTGAGGAAGATGTCCCGATAGTAGTATGACAAAGTCAAAGGCGAAATATGACAATAAGTGACAACTCCACTAATAAAGACAGAACAAACACGTGACGTTTCGAGTATAATCTTCTTTGTCATACTACTATCGGGACACCTTCCTCACTGTTCTGACATCACATTGTGTGATGCCTGAGGTAGAACTTAGGTCTAGATTCTAAATATTTCTCGTTTGTTGTCTGACAAAGGGTTATATCTGAAACGTCACATGTTTGTTCTGTCTTATTTCGCCTTTCTGTCAGGGTTAATTCCCTTAGATTTTGTCAGCCAAAACCCGCCTGCAAGGCAGCGGGAGACTCGTGTAGGGCAGGATCGCTACTCCCTCGCACAGGTGCTTACCTGTCCACTGCCCGGTTTTCAGTACACCATCAGAAGAAACAGCAAATGAACAATCGAAAGCTCCAAAGATGAGCGTTTGATGGCTTGACTTTAATGCTGTCGCCGGACTCAACCTGCACAAGTTCATAAAATCCATGATGGATAGGTTGGATGATTCTCATTTGACGCAATATCAAGAATTTCAAATCAGCCACTTTCAAAGCATTGATTAGAATTGGAGCTGTGTATGATGGAAGCAACGAATTTTGGAGGTAGTTTTTGGATAATACTATTAATACTTCTTCTTTGGGTCAAATCTAATATTTCTTTCAGGATTTTATCTCGGGGATTGTGCTTTGCCTTTCGTATTCTGGCTACCCCTGGCAGGTGGTGAAAATGTCATGTCTTAGCTTTCCCTGCTGATTCGGTAATGTACACTGTCACTTTCGTATTTTGAATGTCGTTTAAAGAAAAAGTGTGTTCTATTTTGCTCAACAGAGGTGGTGTGGAGCCGTGTACCCTACATGGTCAGAAAATGTTTGTTCCTTTTTTTACCACATTATGAGTCAAAAACAAGCTGACTTTTTTTGGTCCCCATTTCGTCTTCTGCTGAAGGTATTTATAAACGCAAGAGGTGATTTCAATTTCCCTTTTAACTTGATTTCTTCTATAGGTAGTTTTTACACTTCTTTGATGCAAAGTTGAAGATCGTGAAATTGTAAAAATTGATTATTCTCTTGTAGTATAAACATGATTTATTGCTTCTTGATGTTGGCAACACTTCTTGTAAGTCAAATGTTGGTGCAGCTTCGTACATGTTTGTACTTACTTGAGGATTCGTATTTTTTTTTGTGATGCTGAATTGCATCCATGTCTTTTCAATGACACCTATAATCTTCTTCATCTTTTATTTGTTATTCCTTCAACTTTTGCAGATATTTGCTACTGAAGTCACACAAGGCCTTGTTGGGACAATGGTATTATAATTTCTATCAACGATTTCTCTTTAGATTGTGAGGCTGCATTGCAATGCACCAACACGTGTCATTTCATCGGAGTAAAGGCGATGCATATTCTGGAGACTAAGCCCTGCTTCCAGGTATCGCCTCTCAAAGTTGCGTCTACAGTAGTGGGACTCAACTGTTGTAAATGATTCTAGTAGTCTTTTGACAGCATTCCTCTCTTCTTCATTTTTGTTTCCTCTGGTCGATGGATCTCATCTCAATGACGTTTTCTTTATGAGTAATGTTGCCACATTTAAAAAAAAAAAGGCCAGGGTGCTTAGAAGAAATATGTTACAAATGTACACGCTTGTACCTGCCTTTGATTTGGTAATGTTCAAATTCTTATCTTTTTTCTTCTGATTTCTTTGTTCTTTGTTCCTTACGGAGGCTCAAAAATTCCCACTGACATTGGTTGTCCTTAAATGCCCAGAAGAAGATTGCTTCTCTTTCATTCTGCGTGAATTATTCTTTACATCTTAATCTGCATCCATTGCCACAACTGCCTCCTAGTTGTATTTTAAGCATTATCTTTCCCTTTTTTGTCATACTCTCCTCCTAATTTTCTCGTCCACGTCAGGTCGTCTCTGTGTTTACACTGTCTCCTTCCTCTGTGTCTCTTTCAAATGTCATAATGGGAACTCTTTCCATGGCGTACGCCTTCTGAAGGTGAATTGTGGGGGAGAACTTTCGCGGGAAGATATAAGGTAAGACTAGGATATGGTGGTGTACATTTAGAGTTGAAGGGCCTTGAGGAAGCCTTTTCCATGATTGGAAGATTTTGAGGGAAACCTCCCGAAATATGATTCTAGTGGAGATCTTCTAAAATGGCAGCGTCTTCATGGATATACTCTGAGGGAAGTGTTTGATGGACATCATCCATGAGATTGAGATGGTTTCATTGAAGATTATCTGAGGTGGTTGTATTTCGTAGTAGATCCTCTGCGCCAGTCAGATTTTGAGAATAATTATCTGAGGTGGGATAATTTCAGCAGCAGATCGAGTTGGCAGGACCTTGAGGATGATCAATATTATAATATATTTTCTGAGTTTGTAGGATTTCGGAAACAATCCCCTAATGAGGTAGTCTCTTTGGAAATATATCTGAATTTTTGGGAGTCATGTTTTTCTGTGCATTGAATTTAGGACATCTTTTTCCCTGATTGCTCAAGCTGTTAATCAGTTGATATAGGATAGGTACAGAATCACTATCGTATTCGTCATCACCTCACAGCTGGGTACACACACTACATCAATATTCATCTTATTCCATAATGGACCCTCTAACAACAAAAGAAAATTTATTTTCATCAGGGATTATATTTGTAAGTAGATCCTACACAGATAGATAGACAGATATATAAAAAATAGACAGACAGATAGATAGATTGAAATGTAGATAAATTGATCAATCATACTATAGGTAAATAGATAGATAGATAGATTGATGTAGATAGAAAGATAGATAAATAGATTAATAGATATACAAATGGGTTGATGGACAGACAGACATGTTAGACAGGGCCGATAGATCTATGTAAATGAATGTAATACACCTGATTTACCTGAATTTATTCTATTGAATTAATAATAGTCCTAAAGATTGGGATCATGGCAGACAGTCGTATGACCGTCTCAATAAGCACACCATGCTAACACACTCCAGTCTTTGTCAATGGGGAACAAAGTTGTACAGTGCTGCTACGCCATAGTGTGTCATCAATTCCCTAATTATTCGTCAGGGAACAAGGCTGTATGGGATTTTACGACTCCGCCAGTCTTCAGTGTGCGTGAAAAGCATTGGGGTACAAAGATGTATCATACTGTACGTCTTTATTCCATGATGGTTCTTCACCTATAATACATATGACTTTTTAAATTAGTAGAATGTCTTGAAAAACAAAGCATCTGAGCTTCAAATGGATCAGCTAGATCGATTCCTCATCATCGAAAACATAGGAATCAATTATAATTTTAAAACTAGAAATTTTCACATACGACCCTGTGCCCTGACGATAACGATTTGATTTTGAATTCTTAGCCTTCACAGAGAAGAAAGGCCTAAGCATTGCACGAGAATACATTTCTCAGAAGAAAATTATTTCATATATATGTTTCATATGTACATTTCATATACATTTAAAAATATACAGCTATAATTTATTAATTGTGTCATCAATTCCCTAATTATTCGTCAGGGAACAAGGCTGTATGGGATTTTACGACTCCGCCAGTCTTCAGTGTGCGTGAAAAGCATTGGGGTACAAAGATGTATCATACTTCTTTATTCCATGATGGTTTCTTCACCTATAATACATATGACTTTTTAAATTAGTAGAATGTCTTGAAAACAAAGCAAAAAAACAAAGGCCATATTTTTTGTAACGGCTAAGTGATGTTTTAATCCTAAATTTTTGTGAACTTCAAGACATGAGCTTCTACTCACTGCAATTTTTGTGCATATCATGCGCAATGTAGAGCATGTGGTAATTGAACAAAAGAAATCATGTTTTTATACTGTGCATCAAAATTTGTTGATGAAAACACAAATTTTTGCACAATAAATGTATAGCATGTACGGAATTGAAAAAGCATCATTTCATTTTGTTAATATGCTCATTGGCACTGAAACATGATGCCAGTTCTGAGTCATGACGACCATAGTGTTGCCATAAGACTTGTTCAACGCGGCATGCCTTTCAGGGGAAGTTGCCAGATGTTCTATCTCAAGATTGTTGCAACGACATGATGCCACTGGTAGTGGCCGACCTCGACAGCGGAGGAAACAATCACGAGTGACAACGCAAGCGCAGGGGATTGCCATATTGTGCTTACTCATTTGCATAATCGGTTCCAAATGGCATACCAAACAGTCACCACCATTGTTGGCAATAGAGGCCCAGTGCACCTAAATACCGTCCGTATCAGATTAAAGAATGCAGGATTAAACTGTCGCCGACCATACATGGGCCCTGCTCTAAACTTTCGGCAACACCAGCGTCGTCTGGCTTGGGCCCGCCAGCATCAAAGAATGAATGGACGTTACTGGAATTCAGTTCTCTTTACAGATGAGAGCCGGTATGGACGTATTCGAGTTTGGAGACGAGGAAGAGAGTGATTTGCTCCAAACTGCGTCCATGGAGTGAGACCGCTATGGAGGAGTGTACATGTGTGGGGAGGCATCATCTACTATCATCAGCCACCTCTACACTTGTTTAGAGAACTGGTTACCTCCCAGGTGTACCGGGATGAAATAATTGCGCCAAATGTCACCTTAACTTTCCAGGCCTCCTCTTTTTCCAGCAGGATAACCTTCTCCCCCACACTGCCCGTATCACGATGGACGTTATTCGGGCAACAGAACTTTGACCTGTTGGACTGGCCACCATATTCACCGGATATGTCGCCCATAGAACATCTCTAGGACGGGCTTGGAATGCCGCACATACAGCAACCAGGGGAACAACACCATGTATGAATTGGAGCACGCTCTGCAGGAGGAATGGCAAGCTATCCATAAAGAATCATACAGAGACTCATCGGGTCCATGATTAGGCGGATCTAAGCTTGTTTGCTTTCAAGAGGGGTCACACAAGTTTTAAGATGCATCCGATGTGCGTTGATAATTTAATGAAACCTTCATCATTATTTCCCATTTTTGTGTGGTCTTTTAATAAATATTTTTTGTTTGAAGATCCTTTGTCTTTGTGTTAGTTCATTCTTATCCAAATGCACTTTAAGAAAAACATTGTTTTTTAATGTGAACGAATATATAGGAATAATTTAAACGATTGTTTTAACTTGCCTATTTCAAATACAAAGAGAAGTAATCCAGTGGTGCGTTTCTAAATGTGGTGAGTATATATCATCTATCTCTATCTGTCCCATAGCAGAGGCCGTTGGGGTGCTACCAATGACTAAATAACCAGTCTTCTCCACTCCTTCCTGTCCTCTGCCCGTCTCATCATCTCACTTAGCTTCAGGCCCGTCCATTCAGTGATATTGTCCTCCCATCTCTTCTTTTGTCTGCCTTTTCTCCTACCTCCTCTGACAGTTCCTTGAAGCACGGTTTTTTGGAAGGCCTCCTTCTCTCACCAAGTGTCCAAACCATTTTATTTGGCGTCTTTTGACAGTGGTGAGGAGGTCTTCGTAAGGACCAATGGTTTGTCTTATTCTGTCTCTGACTTCTTCATTGTTGATATGGTCTTTGTGAGAGATACTGAACAGTCTTCTAAAGCACCTCATTTCTGTTGCCTGTTTTCTTTTCTCTATATCTGCAGTCAGTGTCCATGTTTCACAGGCGTAAAGAAACACTGAGTGAACAACGGACCGCATAAGTTTTAACTTTGAGCTAAGGGAGACTTTGTTGTCTTTCCAAACGGTTCCCATCTTGGCTAAAGTGGATGTTGTCATTGCACTCCTTGTTGATACTTCAGGTTTTGATCCTTCGTCCGACAGTATTGCTCCCAGATATTTAAACTTGTGCACAGTTTCAAGCTTCTCTCCGTTGGCGATGATGTCAGTATGGATTCCAGTATCACTGTTGGTCATCAGTTTTGTCTTGCTTGTACTGATTTCCATGCCGTATGCTACGGAAGATGTATCTAGTCTTCTGACCAGATTATTCGGTTCTTGCTCTGTGCCTGCGAGTCCATCAATATCATCTGCAAGTAAGCGCAGGTTTGTGATTGTTCTTCCACCAATGCTTACTATTCCTTGGTGGCCGTCGAGTGTGTCTGTCATAATTTTTTCAAGGAAGACATTGAAAAGGGTCAGAGAGAGCAAGCACCCTTGTCTCACTCCAACAGTGGTTCTCCAACCTCCCGTTCAGATATACTACACTGCTGGCCTTGTTATACAGGTTCTGTATGACACAGATAATGTTGGCGTTGATGTTGTAGTGGTTCATGGTCGCCCAGAGTGCAGCATGTCACACTCTCTATCGAAAGCTTTCTTTAAGTCTATGAATACATGGTAGAGCTCTTTTTGATGTTGAAGGTATCGTTCGCACAGAATTCTGAGGTTAAATATCTGCTCAGTTGTACTGCGCCATGCTCTAAATCTTGCCTACTCTTCACTTATGATTGCCTCGGCCTGTGGCTTCAGTCTGTTCAGTATGATCCTGAACATAACTTTGCTAGCTAGGATTGCAAATGAGACTGATTGTGCGGTAGGTGTTGCACTGCTGTAGGTTTCCTTTCTTGGGAAGGTTGATTACTAAAAACTGGGTCCATTGAGACGGCCATCTTCCTGACTCCCAGATCTTCTGGCAGACTACACTTAAAGCGTCTATCATGGCCTCACCCCTGCTTGGACAAGTTCTCCTTTTAATGTGAACGAATATATAGGAATAATTTAAACGATTTTTTAAACTTGCCTGTTTCAAATACAAAGAGTGGTCCGTTTTTAAATGTGATGAGTATATATCATCTATCTCTATCTGTCTCATGGCAGAGGCCGTTGGGGTGCTATCGACTACTTTGTGTTAGTTCATTCTTGTTCAAATGCACTTTAAGAAAAACATTGTTTTTTAATGTAAACGAATATATGGGAATAATTTAAACAATTGCCTATTTCAAATACAAAGAGAAGTAATCCATTGATGCGTTTTTAAATGTGGTGAGTATATATCATGTAATTATGATAATTATATGGTTTTTGACAATAGACAACCAATGTCTAAAATTAATATTCATGTTTATCTAAAAGGTATGTTGAATTTCAAATACTTTGTCATTGGACTCCATCCCTTCTCTGTTGCTAAGAAGAAAATAGATAACAGGAACCCCTTAAAGTATATCCAACATCCACACACCACCCCCCCCCCCGCCCCCCCCCCCACCCACTTTCTTTTCTCTTTTTGCCTTATCTTTATTCTCAAATTTAATTCATACCTTTTTTAAAATGAACAAAATCAATTTCCAGCAGCAGCACAGTGGTGTCACATGTTTATTAAGTGACAAGCTAAATCTATTACTTAAGAACATTAACTAAGAATCATCTCAGGCAACCATTTCTTAATATAATAATATGAAGGGTTCCATCACAAAATAGACCAAAATTGAAACATAATGCGTTAATGCCCCTGTGATATTTCATTTTGAAATCTCTACCGGTAAACAGTTTCCTTTTTTCAAAAGATACAATATATCCTGTTCACGTCAGCTTGACAATTCGACGTTTCGTCACAAAAACGCGATATATACGCCAATGATTGTTTTTCACAGAACACGATATGTGGGTTTCAGCCAACCAGAACTCGGCAAATGACAAACATTTTGCCACAGCCTCATCCCAATTGTGCGAATTTGTTTCAGTGGCGGGCATTATTCTTGATTGTTTTTAACATTTGAATCTTTGTTTTAGTTTTGTTTTTCTACATTTTTTATAACCTAAAATACCATGAACATGTTTCATGATTGATTAGATTTTTTAAAGTTTTTTTTACGTTTTGCGAAGAACACAGATGATAGATATGTCACATTTTGTAGGGGAAAAGTGAAATTAAAGCTCTAATTCTGAGAAAAATACAAAGATCTATATCTGATATATGTTGTTATCACCGTTAAACATGCTCTATGTTTGTAAAATATTAAGATAGCAATTATTCATCTTTTCTAACAGATCATCAACATAAGTAACACATTTTTTTACTTTGTTGTCGTTTGAGACATCTGGATATATTGTGTTTTGTGAAGGAGCCTTTCAGTAGGATGCTCAATGAAAGCTAAAGACAGAGAATCTTCAGAGGAAGAGAACCCCTGTCGATCAAGTGTTTCAGCTCTTAACTTCCTCGAATTCTGGGATGGGGGGGGGGGGGGGGGCCACCTGGGTCATGACTCTCGGATATCACTCTGTCTTTTTGTTTTCCACAGCTGGTTATCCATCTACCAGCTAACCATTCTCGTTGTTGCTTGACTATTCTAATTGGTCACTGCATTTTGCCAAGCTGCCACTTTACATCCATATTTAGTGTTAATTTTTATTTTATATGAAGCAAGCTCTCATTTCTTCTTGACCAGATCCAGCTGGAGCTCTTTTCCACTTTTTCTGCGAGCTGTTTGAGTGTTGTTTAAGGAGGGAATAAGCTGATGCTCCTACAAGCCCTCTGGCGTCAACATCTACTGCCAGTATTCTGGTCATATATCTGGCTTTTTGGAGGTCTTTTTCTTTGCACATGTGCTTTGTCGATTCTGCTTTCCGAGAGCATTGTCAGCTCAATCATGATAATTTGATTTGTGGAAATTGACTGAAGTGCCAAGCCAGGTCTCATTCCATTTGTTCTATTAAATGGGGATGGTTCTCTCAGCCTGGAACTGGAAGGTCTGCTGAGAGGTTCTAGTCATCAGCTCCGTCTATTATACACCGTTGGTTGGAGAGTTTTTCTATCCCTGTCCTGGCTCTTCCTGCTCCAACAGAGAAGGATGCTGTGGTAGTTGATGTTTGTGGTTTTCCCATATGTTAGTGTAGATCTCAAAATTGTGGTCTTTATTTTGAATCTTGTTTTTTTCCATGGCTGCCAACAGGGTGTGGTCTGTGCGCTACAATCACTTTCATGACCAGCTGGTCCTCACATCAAGCAGTGACAGCCGTGTGATCCTCAACAGCGTTGTATCGCTGTCATCTGAACCTTATGGGCATTTAGTAGAGAAGGAAGACCTAGATGATGCTGACAAAGGAGAATATGTTGATGAACATGATGGGTAAGGACCCAGTGGCAACATATGTGTTGATTCTTTTATTTTATTTATGTTTTCTGACACACATTCATCTTGATGACTTCTATTGCTGCTTTTACACATTTTTAATGCATATGTTAAAGGAATGGCAAGGAGCCATTTAGAAAGAAAGAAATGTAGATAAGGAATTAATGTCAGGAACTCATAGGACAATATGATCTAGCAAAGTACAAAGGAATCGAGAAAGAAAAAAATCATACGCACCAGTGATATCTGCATCAACACCCATTGATGCAAATAAAAAACACTTTGCCAACCATTATTCTCTTGTTTTTGTCTCATCTACATTTCTTAGGGATTATCAAATTATTTTTATTCTTCTTTGTTTTTTAGGAGGGGGGCACTCAGTATGTTTTTTATTATTTGATATAGACAATTTTAACCACTACCATTGTACTTGGATGTCTAAATTAGCTGAAAAAGATTAAAACAACATTTTTTATCATATGGTTGCTATAATTGCAAAAATAACAACAGCTTCAGTTCAAATAGGCTTTTTCATTTATGAGCAAAATTATCTATAACTTTACACACAAGTTATTTGGTTCAATATCTAAAGCGCACCCAGTAGCTTTTTTGGATAAATAAAAGAACGGTTTTCATTTTATGAATTTTTTTGCATCAAACTTTCCAATTTTTGGCAAATTTAATCACAAAAAAATTTGTTTTGCAAAAATTTTAAAAGATATTAAAAAAACTACTGGTTGGATTTTTTTATTTATTTTATAGATGTTATATACCAAATTTGGGGCAATCGAACAATAAATAAAAAAAGTAGATCGCATATCACTGTCAAAAAGTAACATTTTGAGAAAATCGCATTTTTAACAATTTTTTCCGTCATTTTAATGTTTTTTTTGGCATATAAACCTATAAAATAATAATACATCACTTTGAAACATAATACAATCGTGAGAGGCTATCAAATACTTCATGTCAATCCTATTTCCATGCTCCAGGTCCCTTATACTATACTCATGTCAGGATGGCATTTTTCTTTTAACAGATGCGCAGAATTTTTCCCGTAATATTCGGCTGATTTTAGCTAATATTGACAATAATTCATCAAAAGTAGATTCTTCAGATAGCGCACTTTGTGATAATTAAAATGAGTACCAACTTGTTATATTTTAGACGAAATTTCCGTTTTATGGTACAGCCGATGTGTTGAAGGTTAGGCCGGTATCATTTTTTAAAATATCGTATGAAATGAAAGAATCAATACTGAGCCTTTGTTATGGTATGAATGTCAAGGGAATAAACTGCTTCATCCAGTAGTGCAATAAAAGAGTTTTGTCCCATTTGTGGTAAAACTGCCTACTCAGGACACCCCTCCCCAATGCAAATGTTTCACTCTGATTTTGGGTGATTTATTTTTCCTTTATAAATTTTTGAGTTGAGGTTTTTGCTTTTAGTGTGTACATGAGTAATTGTCAAAATACAGTCATCCTATATCATTGAAAAGTTTGTAGCGTCCTTTAAAAAAACTTTCAAAGAAACCAAAAAACTCCCTTGACAAAATGAAGACATAAGGTTATGAAGTTTGAATGAAATATGATGAAATATGATGACGTATGTCGGATACAAAACTTGGAGGGAAAATTTTCCCGTTTGTTCTTATCAATTTAACTTATGTATAGGTGTAATGGGCATGGTGTACTGAGTTGAAATATGTCGTCGTTTTTCCCTGCCGCTTCCGGTTGCCATGGAAACGGTGGCCATCTTGGATGTTGCCCTCAAATTTCACCAACTTCATTTTTCAACAAATTTGTTTCAAACTTGGCACAAACCTTATTTGATACAATATCTAAATTTGATCAAATCGGACTTTTGTTTCATTTGTAAGTTTTGATTTTATGA
>JAXRKP010001487.1:32500-67500 GCA_037039925.1 Doris montereyensis | reverse complement strand
CCAAGTAGATCTAGTTGTGAAAAAGGCATGCAAAGTGTCATGAAACTTCCTCAATTTTTTTTAACTTACGAGGAATACAAAAAAACATACACAAATTGATTCAAACTAGCAACTTTAAAACTGTCATCTGACAAACAAAGTGATTCCAAAAATAACGAACACGAAATGAAAGCAGAAAGGGAGTAGTTAATTCTCAACAAGAATATTTATTTGAAACATGACCCTTACTGAATAGGAAATAGATTTTCCTTAAATTTCTTATACTCTGAAGTGCTCTCCTTCAAAATTATTGATGGCATTTTTGCAAGTTTGGGGATGGATGCTTGCGATGCCTGCCTCTTAATCTTGTTTAAGTCAATTTTCTCATATATGATCAATAAAATTATCTTACCTTGTCTTTCTTATCGTGGTGTTGGGTCTGTTTTTGTAAACTCTGGATTTTAAGTACCCTCAGAGAATAAAATCCAGCGGATTTAAATCTGGGGTCCGTGCAATCTCAGTGCGCCTACTGACAATGTGGTCATCAAAGACATCTTTAATGAAGCCACCGAAGTGTTCTGTTTGCAGTGTGTAGTGTTACTCCATCTTACATAAAGGTTTGCCTGGCATAAGAACAACAGGACAGAAAATGGGCACAAAGATGTATGACGTCATTAAATGACTTTTGACGATGGTACCGACTAATGCGATGTGACTATACTGTAGTGATTGCAATAAATGTACTCTATGCTGAGAGGCTGAATTCAAGATGCAAAATTCCAATTGGCTTAATCTGTGAATGGGACGATATAACTATTTGAAACTTAGCTCGTTTTTACAACTATTTAGTGTCATTTAGTGTCCTGTGCCAAATTTCATCGAAAAATCATGTCCAGTCCTCTCAAACTCATGATGAAAGTCAGGTGGGTTCCTTTTTTTATTTTTTGACATGCAATTATACATTGCTGTGAATAGTACTAATAATAGGGAAAATTTAAGACTATTTAAGGATGGATTTACATGGGCGTTGTCTGCATGTTTTCTTTTCCTGCAATTTCCTTAATTAAACAAAAAAAATTGTTTTGGTGTTGTTAGCTTTTCTCAATTTCATTGTTTGATTCTTCATTTAAGTAGTTAAATTTCCTTACGTATTGAATTATCTCCACATTTTACCCTCCCCCCCCCCCCTTCCTCCCTTTCCCAAATTCCTTTCTTTGCTGCCATTGAATTTTCAATACATGATATATGTATAAAATTATATACATGGAAATAAAAACAACTAAATTAAAGTACCCAGGCAGTTGAAAAAAGTAATGGATAAATGTATTGCAATTTATAGTATTCAGTAGAGAAGCTCCTCAAGTCTAATGATGGTGGCTGCAGTGTAACGTTTTGTGATATAATTTATAATTTAGTTATTGAAATATTCATTGAAATAATTAGAGATTCAAATTTGTGAAATTTTAGCAAATGAGGGAAAATGTTCATGGTAAATTTGTTTGTGAGTTTATGTCAATAACATTCCATGAAATCTTTCTTTTCTTTTCTTTTTTTATTCTTTTTAAAAAGAAATGACCATCAAGATGAGTGTTCTATAATGGCTCCAGATAAAAATCAGTCTCAAAATTCCTAACTTTTGTTGACCATTGTTTTTTTTTATTGAAATTGGTGTTGTCAATCATATGCATTGATTTCATGAGAATTAATGTACAACTGAACTGTATTTAAAACAGGATGAAAAGAAAGGAATTGGACCTAAGTCATAGTATCCAACAACAGTCCTAAGGTCTTGATGGAAAGACAGACTTTTGGTACGAATTCTGCATAGATATATAATATTACCTATATACCAATTCCAAGGCTTTGAAATATGTGCCACCATACGCGCCGCCATCAAGACAGACAAGCACCTCACACTCACAATCTCTCTCTCTCTCTCTCTCTCTCTCTCTCTCTCTCTCTCTCTCTCTCTCTCTCTCTCTCTCTCTCTCTCTCTCTCTCTCTCTCTCTCTCTCTCTCTCTCTCTCTCTCTCTCTTTCTCTCTCTCTTCTCTCTCTCTCTCTTTCTCCTCCCTCCCTCCCTCCCTCCCTCTCCTCCCTCCCCCTCCCTCTCCATCTCCCTCTCTCTCTCTCTCCCCCCTCTCTCTCTCTCTCTCTCCTCTCCCTCCCTCTCTCTCTCTCTCTCTCTCTCTCTCTCTCTCTCTCTCTCTCTCTCTCTCTCTCTCTGTGATGATGAAGACGGCAATAATGAAAAGGATAAGGACAATGATTTGATAATAATAACACCATTAATAGTTTTAATGATAATAATAATGACAAAAATAATAACGATAATAAAAGTAATACTAGTAATGATAATCATAATAATAATAATGTGCATTTCTATTGCGCACTCATCCCTACAAGGGCAAGGCTCTAGGCGTATTACATATTTAACGAAAAATATACACATGTATTACATATGATACTATTGATACACAAGGGGAATTTCGTACATCAAGTTTCTTGAATCAGGGATGCAACATTTCCGTTTTTTGGCTCAGCAAAAATGTCCAGATTTTTTTGCGTTCAGAAAAATACCCCGGAATGTCTACACTGGAGGTAAAATTACCAACACACCGTATCTGAATAATCAGATGCAAAATCTGACTATTTACCGACCGCTGCTGTTTGTATCGATACATAATATTTCCGAGATCTCTTTGTGTTAGCATAAGAAATACATAATATATCTATCTGAGACTGCCTCTCCCTCTCTCTCTGTCTCTCTCTGTTTCTGTCTCGGTCTCTATCTGTCTGTCTGTCTGTCTCTCTCTCTATCCCCTCCCTCTCTCTCTCTCTCTCTCTCTCTCTCTCTCTCTCTCTCTCTCTCTCTCTCTCTCTCTCTCTCACACACACACACACACACACACAATTGCGTATACAGCACCCCGGTCAATGCATGCACCGGTAGTATTGCACTCTCTCTCTCTCTCTCTCTCTCTCTCTCTCTCTCTCTCTCTCTCTCTCTCTCTCTCTCTCTCTCTCTCTCTCTCTCCCTCTCTCTTTCTCTCTCTCTCTCTACACACACATACATACACACACGCACACACACACACACACATACACACACACACTTGCGTATAATCAGCATGGTCTTGTTAGCCAAACTGAAAGTGATGGAGACTCAAACATGTTCTGATGTTTCAAAATTTGACTCTAGTGTCAAGAATAAATACAAGTGGAATTGGTTGGAATGTTTACATGAAGATGGGGAGTTGTTGTTTTTTTCTGTCGGGGCCTGTATGATGAATTTGTAACCAGCTGGTACCGCATGGGGCACTATGACTATACTATACTATATGTACAACTGAGATCAACCGACAAGAAAGTTTTTGGAATGCATGCCCCTGGTCCTCCACCAGGACGCTGTGCCTGGACCTTGCTGGACATCCAGCAGATTTTTCATGGAGTTTTTCTGGGCTCTGGTTGCATCCCTGATGAATGCATCATAAAACTGTGTGCAACTTATGATAAAATCGACAATGCAAACAAATCAAAGGAGCACAAACGCTTTTGTGAAGACGGGAAGACTTCCAAATTAATTTAGATTTTAATATATAATTTGATGTGTTTTATTTCAGTTCACTCTAGATTTTACAGATCGTTCAATTCATCTCAGTTTATTTGCAGTTACAGTGTGGGGCCTATGTGTCTTCTTGTCTTTTGGGGCAGATCATAAGAAGATGAAATGATATTGATGTTAAGTTTCAAGAACCCAAAAATAGAAGATCTGATAGGCAAAATGCCTTCGATTTCCATTGGGACAATACGCAACTCTCCACCACCTGGTCCCCCACCAGGACGCTGTCCCTGGACTTTGCTGGGGCCTTAGCGGCCCTCTGGACGTCCGGCAGATTTTTCATGGGTTTTTTTTCTGGGCTCTGGTTGCATCCCTGATGAATGCATCATATAACTGTGTGCAACTAATGACAAAATCGTCAATGCCAAAAAAAAAAGAAGAAAGGCGTTTAACAGTAAATACTGTCATGAATTCATATTCCACAAACACACACGCATACACACACACACACGAGCTTTTTCACATACATGATGAATACAGCCCTAATAAAATTATGCAGTTTTTATTATTATTAAGAAAGTAAGCTTTTATAAGCTAGTTAAAAAATATGTCTTGATGTGTTTAAAAAATTGACAGTAGCTTTCACTCTCTAAGACTCTGTGGGAGGGCATTAATTACACACAAATGGGTCATCATAATATATAAATTCGAGATTAACTTTAGTATGAAAAACAAGATTCTTAGTCTATTTTACCGTATTCTATGACATAGGACTATTTGTCCTAGACAAATCAGTTTAGACCTTTTTAGTATTTGGGAAATTTTGAGCTTAGGAGAAATGGTCATATATAAGATTAAGATTAACTTTAAAAGAAAAAAACAAGATTCTAAATCGTTTCCTTTTACTGTCAACTATGAGCTTCAGATTACCTGTTCTAGAAAGATCTAGACCTTTTAGTAATTGGGAGATTTTGAGCTGAGGAGAATTGTTGTAGGCAAACAGCAACAATTTCAACCATTTCATTTAAATGGCTTGAGATTAACTTTAAAAGGAAAAAACGAATCTAAATCTTTTTATGTTACCATCAACTAACTGCTCTACAAAAATGAGAACTTTAGACCTTTTTAGTACTGGGGAAATTTTGAAGTTAAGAGAAAAAAACCAAAAAGCAACATTTTCAGCCATTTGATTTAATGGTCATGATATGAGCTTGAGATTAACTTTAATATGAAATACAAAATTCTAGCAGTTTTCTTTTACCGTCATCTATGAGCTGAGTGCTAACCGTCCTAGAAAAACCACAGCTCTACATCTTTTTAGTAATTGGGACATTTTAAACTTAAGAGAAAGGTAGCCAAAAAGCAACAATTTCAATCATTTTATTTTATGGTCATGTGTAAGCTTGAGATTAACTTAAATATGAAAAATAAGATTCTAAATCATTCTACCTTACCGTCATCTATGAGGTGAGGATTAACTGTTCTCGAAAAATGATAACTCTAGACCTTCACAGTAATTGGGAATATTTGAGCTTAGGAGAAATGTTAATTGCCAAAAAAAAACCCAACAATTTCAACTCTTTCATTTGATGGTCATGATATGAGCATGACATAAACTTTAATATTATTATGACAAACAAGATTCTAAATCTTTCGCTTTTACTGTCATTGTCATCTATGAGCCGAGGACTACGTTTCCTAGAAACATTAGAACTCTACACCTGTTTAGTAATTGGGAAATTTCGAGCTTTGGAGAAATGTTGTAGCCAGCAAGCAACAATTTCAACTCTTTCATTTAATGGTCATATATGAACTCGAAATTAACTTCAGTATGAAAAACAAGATTGTTAATCAATCTATTTTACCGTATTCTATGACATGAGGACTATTTGTCCTAGACAAATCAGATTAGACCTTTTAGTATTTGGGAAATTTTGAGCTTAGGAGAAATGGTCATATATAAGCTTAAGATTAACTTTAAAAGAAAAAAACAAGATTCTAAATCATTTTCTTTTACTGCCAACCATGAGCTTCAGATTACCTGTTCTAGAAAGATCACAACTCTAGACTTTTAGAGTAATTGGGAGATTTTGAGCTGAGGTTGTAGCCAAACAGCAACAATTTCAACCATTTCATTTAAATGGTCAGATATAAGCTTGAGATTAACTTTAATAGGACAAAAATGAATCTGAAACGGAGTGCGTGGAAAGCTAAAAAAAAAAGCCCGACCGTTTTGCACCGCACGGCTTACTCCGTGAACATCTAACTTCTAAGGCCTATTTCACACACATCGAACAAACGCCGCCCGCGTGGACATCACGTCGCCGTGCATTGAAATATAATGCACTACAGTCGAGGCTACAGTCTATGGGCGCTTGCATACACATCGACCACGGCATCTCGCCATGTACGACCGCCGTGATGAGGACGGCGTATATTTCATTCCAGCGCGGTGTCGTGCTGTCTACGGTGTTGAAATATACACTGGACTCCTATGAGTGAGTTCATACTAGTCGACCGCCGTCGCAGTTCCTGCACACACATTTCCTACCGAGGACATTTTTCAACACTTTTCTTATCATGGAGGACATAGAGAACATAGAAGTTCTGATCACATTAAATTAGTGCATGACAGTGACAGACTTGTACTTTGGGACAAAAGTCTTGAAATTTATAAAGCCCGATCAGAAACGACGGCTGCATGGAGACAGATCTGTGTGGAACTCAATCCTGAGTTCGAACCTATAAGTTTAAGGCTAGAACCACACCGGCGTCGGGCCCGACGGTCAGACCCGACCCGACGTTTTTTTGCCGGCTGTGCCACCCATACCGCCAGCGGAACCCGACGGTCAGACAACACAGGCATTTGTACTTTTGTAGAAAATGGCGTGTAGCAGGAGAAGAAAATTGTTGTTGTTACTGTGGCTAAGAAGAAGGATACGAAGGCACAATAGCTCATCAAAACGATTTTGGGTCCATCCCATACAACAAAAGCGGAAATCTCTTGGTGAGTTTCACCACCTATATCCTCTGTTGTGATGAAGCGGGTCTTTCTTGTTGTAAATAGACGATCGATGCTGTACGCAAAGAATCAATGCTTCGTCATCCATTGTCAACCGACCAAGTTCTGAGAAATGCATCCTCCAGTCCACCGCTTGAGATTGCAAAATGCTATTAATAGAAATGTGGCGGGAAAAGGGATATAATTTGTAAGGAAAAACCTATAAAATTGTCTCCCATTTCGCCCGACGGACGGCGTGGAATGAACACGTTCTTCCTAAAAAGTCGGCTCCGGGACGTCGGGTTTCGGTGTGGATGGATCGTCGTTTTTTGTTACCTGACACTACTAATGAGCCGGGTTGCATTTTTTCCCACGGAAATATGTCCGGTCTGACCGTCGGGCCCGACGCCGGTGTGGGTCTACCCTAAGAATATCATTTCCGGGTTTGTTCCCTTGTTTGTTCTGCATGTCTTGAATGTCATCCAGGCCAACCACCGTGAGTATACAAATTCGAAATTAAAACCACCCCGTTCTCTGACAAAATTGTGAAGAACACAACAGGCGTGTATTATGTTCATAGTAATCATAGTTAGGTCTGTCGAGACGTTGAGAGGTCTATGAAATATTCTCCATTTATTGGACAAAATGCCGATTGCACATTCGCCGTATCTCTTTGCCCTGCTAAGTCGATAGTTGAATACTCGTTTGCGCTGATCCAACAGTTTTCCAGAATATGGTCGCATAAGGCTTTCATGTATTCCAAATGCTTAAGGAATGATGCCTTCTCCCATTCCTGGTTAAGGATTAGGATTTGGTAGCTGCAAGTCATTATTAAGCGAAGACTCGAAAAATAAGTATGGTGAGTAGAATATGCTTTTTATAATATCATATTATATGTGTAGCTGCTGCTCCTCCTCTTCTTCCTCCTACACCCACAACAGCAACAACAACAACAACAACTACTACTACTATTACTACTCCCACCTCCATGACCAACCCGTAGAGTAAAGCATCAAATTCACACAGATGAATTTATAATACGAAGAAGCCACAGTGGAGTGAAGTCAAAGGCGAAATATGACAATAAGTTATAAGTGACAACTCCACTAATAAAGACAGAGCAAACACGTGACGTTTCGGATATAACCCTTCGTCAGACAACAAACGAGAACTATCTAAAATCTAGATCTAGACCTAAGCACTACCTCGGGCATCACACAATGTGATGTCAGAAGAAAAACAGAAAGGAGGAAGAAAGAAAGAAAAAGGACGGTGATGATAAGAAACGTAAGTAGAAAGGGATGTGAAGAATATATATATATATATATATATATATATATATATATATATATATATATATATATATATATATATATATATATATATATATATATATATATATATATATATATATATATATATATATATATGAGCAATAATGAAAGGTTCAGAGCTAGAATGAAATAAAAATATGAAAATGAGTAAGTTTAATAAAATTGCTAGTGCTAATTGGCATTTCAGATAAGTCGTTTACTTTATCCCCTTATTGTATCGATACATTTGTAATTTGTATGCATTTCGCACCTTTGTACTTTGCGTAAATGTTTACCTTGATTGATACTTCCTTTCATTCATTCTCTATCATTTCTTCTTTCTAGACCCATTGAGATATAGATCTAGTCTTATACTATAGTTATCCTCTGTTTTCGTTCTTGTTTCCCATATTCACACCTCTCCCTTTCTTTCTTCCCTGCTTTTTCTTCCTTCTTCTCTCTCTCTCTCTCTCTCTCTCTCTCTCTCTCTCTCTCTCTCTCTCTCTCTCTCTCTCTCTCTCTCTCTCTCTCTCTCTCTCTCTCTCTCTCTTTCTCTCTCTCTTCTATCTTTTATTACTTACTTATTTTCATAGTTTTATTTCATTCCAAATCTGAACCTTCCATTCTCGCTCCTATATATTCTTCACATCCCCTTCTACTTACGTTTCTTATCATCATCGTCTTTTTCTTTCTTTCTTCCTCCTATCTGTTTTTCATCTGACATCACATTGTGTGATACCTGAGGTAGTGCTTAGATCTAGATTCTAGATATTTCTTGTTTGTTGTCTGACGAAGGGTTATACCCGAAACGTCACGTGTTTGTTCTGTCTTTATTAGTGGAGTTGTCATTTATTGTCATATTTCACAGATGAATTAAATGAACTCAAAAATGACACAAAAGATACTTTTCACTTTCACACGATGGAATAAGAAGCAGTTTTAAACATTCCATTGCCAAGAAAGTGTCATAAAAAATCATTGAAAGCTTTAAGTATGTCTTTCCAAAGTGTTGTTTCCCTGATCAAAGTGGAATCACAGTCCTTCCCATAAGCACCTATATCAACAAATGTGAAGCGATATTGACTGTCAGCCACACCTAAAAAGCACCACCGAGAAAAAATCTTTATAGTTCCAAAATAAAGATCCACTGTCTTGTGGTTTTGATGATTCGAATATGTTTACCATCAACGGCACCAATGCAATGAGGAAACTGTCTTCGTCTCAAATCCGAGGGCAATGGACTTTAATCTTTCTTGGGTTAACTTAAAGGAGTATACACTCTTGACACATAAGAAGCCATATGACTTCACAAACTTCACAAACTTCATGGACGATCATAGAAATGGTTGACACCCCCATTCGGTAGGCATGATGTAGATATGTGAACGTACTGCCGCTTGCAAGGTACCTAAATGATTGAGAAAAGAATTTTGTTACATTAATCATAATCATATCATGGTCCTCATTATCAGCATCATCATCATCATCATCATCGTTGTTGCTGCCGCTAACTCGACCAACGTCTTCTCAATTCGTTTTCTTTCTCTCCAGGTGAAGTGGACTATTGTATTTTTTCAGTTATTTTTTCTTTCTCATCAATTTCAGTTGTGACCTGTAAAACGAGATGGAGTTCAATGAGGGATTACTTTTTGAAGAAATTCCGTGAGCAAACTAAATTTGGACAAGCAGCTCCTGGCAAAAGGAAGTGGTCATATTATGACAGCATGTCATTATTGATTCCTTTCATAAAACCTCGGGAGTCATCGGGGAATCTGAAGAGTGTATATGACGAAATCGAGAGTCTTGGGTCAGTCGAGCCAGAGTCAATTGAGTCTCCACCAAGCACTGCATCTGCATCACAGGTAAAAGAAATGGATACGACCTCTTCAAACAAGAAGAGAAAGACTCATCTGGAGTCCGCTATTGATCAGGAAGTGTTGATGGCATTGAAATCCGCACCAGAAAGTGGTCATAAACTCTTTTCAAGAGCCTCCTGCCCATGGTATCTAAATTCAATGGCATTGAAACTTTAGAATTTAGATCAGACGTTCAGGGACTTATTTTAAAATACCTCAGGAGAAGTCAGCAATCTAGCTGTGGTTATGCAGAATACGAAACTTATTAAACTACTCAAAGTCAATCTTATCAACAGCATTTTAACAGCGCCAATGAGCATGGATCCGGGCAGTGGACAGATAAGCACCTGTATGGGGAATATATGATCCCGCCCTCCATGAGTCTCCTGCTGCCTTGCAGGCTGGTTTTGGTTGACCAAAGGCTAAGGGAGTTAACCCTGACAGAAAATAACAACCTGCTGCCTTGCCTTGATACAAGTAACAGCTGCAGCACCACAGATATGTTGGACTTTTCTCCGTCTTAAATAAAACCAATGAAGCCTTCATTCAAGCACTTTTCTGCATGTTATTTTCATACCTTTCCTTTTTTAAATTTTGATTCAAAGTTCTTGAAATTACGCATAATATAAGATATAGCTATTTACTTCCATTTCTAAGTGGAATTAGGATGAATGAGTTTTTGATAAGAAACTTTTCACTTTTTTGAACTTAACCCCGCACTCCTTTCCTGCATTTTATTCCCTTCTTCTCCTCCTCCTATCCTTCATCAAATCACTACAATATAATATAATACCTGCATGAAAGCCTAGTAATCATATCTTATCTGTGGCAGTTTGGGTCCTAATGATGTGCAAGAACTGATCTTTAACTTTTCAGATTTATGCAATCCCTGAAACTAGATGCTGTCTGGACTAGCGTTCCGAGTTATGATGTACATTATTGGTAAAAAATCATTATACGACTAATGTGATTTATGATATATCTAATGTGAAAAAAATGGACATAACTGTGTTGATATGAAAGACCACAAATCCCTCGTTGTGCCTCAATTAAGACACAAACTGACACATTTCACTGTAAAATAAACATAGATCATACATACCTTAAAGTAACAGCTAATCGTTCAGTTGGTGAAATAGGATCTCTCATTTTTGTTCCTGCCTTGACAACATTTGGGCTTATTCTATTCAGAAGCTCATCAGAGCTTGTCATCGACATTCTAAAATAGTTGAAGAACTTTTTGTCGTCTTGTCGGAGGTTTTCAAACAATATGACGAAGGCTCCAGCTATTGGTCTTTGTACATTTAGGGATGGACCCATTGAGTTCTTCGGCATCGTTTTTTTTCTTTTTCAGATACAGCACGCCAGTTCCGTACGTCTGTCCATTATGATAGCCAAATGAAGCCAGGTGATAAATTGCCGTCCATACGGCTAAATGTGTGTAAACAGAGGCGCCGTGTCTACCACGGTGCGACGTTCACGGCGTTTGGTCGATGTGTGTGAAAGGGGCCTAATTAAATTAACCCCGGCTTTCGAGTCTGAATGTACACACGTGATACACCTGAATGTACACACGTGATACACAGACTATGTAAATTTCTTTCATTCTTGGAAATGGCGCTGACTAGGAAGCAGAAATTAACGTTGTGGCTATGGTGGAAATATAGAAGAAGACGAACACGTATCGCAGCATATCGGTACATCCTATTAACAAAAAAAAGAGACATACTTGGAGAATATCATCATTTGATGCCACAACTTCTTGAAGATAAAGAGAAATTTAAGGTCTACATGAGAATGAATCCAGATACATTCCAACTGTTACTGCAACTTTGTTCAGCTGAATAGACAAAGGCAACAACGAACTTTGGCAAACCTAACTATAACTATAACACCAGAAGAACGTCTTGTTGTGACAATAAGGTAGGATTTGATTTTTAAAAATATTTTTATTTATCATATTTAAATTTGGTGAACGAATGAAAAATGAAAAGAATAAAACTAGAATCTATGTCGAGACTGTCATTCAATTTCAGGTGATGTGTGATAATGACTTGCACTGGAAGTTGGTCTACTGGGCACGTATGGTCTATACCTTTGTTTCAGAGTCATAGAGATGTCTCCATGCTCATTCTTTCTTCCTTTCTTTATCCAGTTCCCATTCTACCTTTCGGTGTATGGGTTCAGATGCCCGAGATGATATTTCTCCAGAATGCCCTGTCCTAGCATTTTCTGTTTCCTTCAATACTTTTAAAAAAAAGTTAATTTTTTTATGCTTCAATGCCTCTTTTATATCTTCTTCCCACTTTCTCCTAGGTCTGCCTTTTGGTCTTTTACCTTGGGTTTTAGCACTGTATACTGATTTAGCTATTCTATTGTCATTCACTCTGTTTACATGCCGAAACCATCTCAGTTGATTCATTTCTATCTTAGTTTTTATGCTATCTGCTTTGGTTTGATCTCTTATTGTTGTGTTTCTGATTTTGTCTACTGTTCTTAGATATTTCATTTCAGCTGCTTGTACTCTACTGTATTCTCTACTGTCCAAAGTCCAAGTTTCGCTGCCATAGAGGAGAATAGGAAAATGAACTGTATTGTATACTGCCATTTTGGTTTTTGATGACAATTCTTGTTTACCTACACATGCCTTTCCTAGATGGTTATATATTGCACTTGCCTTTTTAATTCTCTGGCTGATTTCTTCTCTTCGTTTTCCCTCTGAGTTTGTAGTTTAAGGTAATACTTTCTTACCTCTTCTTTCGCTTCTCGTCGTGGTTTCTTCTTCTCCTCCTCTCTGCTTTCACTTTCGTCACTCTGCCCCGTCTCGTCTCCTCTCGTCTTGTCTCGTCTCTCGGTCTCGCCTGCTCTCGTCCTGTCTCGTCTCTTGGTCTCGCCTGCTCTCGTCACCGCGTCTGTCCGCCACCAAACCACATGCCCCTTGATCTAAAGATCAATAAGAGACATAGTCGGACATCCACACGGGTGTCCGTCTGTCTCTCCCAATGCGCTCCAGGCCGCCCGTCGCTCCATCAGGCACGACGTTCTCTCTTCGTCTTCCGTACTATCTTCCTCCTCTCCCTCCATTTCGACCACCCTCCTGATGTCAAGTACATGCCGGGGCATTCCGTCCACGTCAATGCTGTTCTGAGAGTTGGACCCAGTAACATGACCTTTCGTCCACTGCGTCATGCACCGTGCTAACGGTGGCTTCACCCACACCTCATCTCCCACTACAAATCCACTCTCCTTCTGCTCATTCCACCTCCCCCTTTCCTCTCGACTTTTCCATGTGTACTTGTAGACAGCTCGTTGAGTTGCTGTCTCTGCATCAATGCCAATCCTGGGGTTAAATTGTACCAGTACACTGCTTCGAGTGGTGAGATTCCACTCTTCTCTGCGATTGATTTTATCTTACGATGATGTCTCTCAACTATTCCATTTCCGCTGGCCTTGTATGCGGCTCTGAATACGGGCTGGATTTGCCACTTTCTCAACATTATCGCCATTTGATTAGAACGGAACACTGTGCCATTGTCCATCAGCACTTCATCCACTGGACCTCGCTCCAAGAATAGTTCTTCCATCTCGTCGACGATAAATTCTGCAGTTTCACGCGTTAGCCGTTTCCAAATACCGAACCGTCCTGGACCGCAGTCGATGATACTTAGGTACGGAACCTGGTGAAAGTGTGTTACATCTAGTGCCAACCGTGACCAGTTCTCAGACACACTTAATTGGCCTGTCTCGTGCCTAGACGGCGCAGGGTTTATGGATTGGCATCTTCCACATGACTGAAGCACTTTTTCACATCACATCTACTCGTTTCTGGGAATGACCTCTTTGCTAAGAACAGTGTCCGATCAACGCCCATATGATGTTCGTCGTGAGACGCTTTCAAGTCAGCCATGTTTACTGCACAAACACCTCTCTTTCCACATCTTGGCTTCCTTTTGGGAAAAATCAACCATTCTTTCTTTACTCGCGTGAGTGCGTCTGCTTTATTCTTGGTCGTCGGTGTAATATTTTGGACGATACATATTAGAAAGGATGAGGCAAAGAGTTTGTGTTCCATTTCCAAGATGACATAACCATGTGTTTATTTCCAAGAGGATGGGAAGAAGGAAGTGATTCCATACATATTAGTTACAGACATTCTATACCCTTGAATGGTAGACATGATATTACTACATCCCCTTTGTTTTGATAAAATAAAAACATTTGTAGGATTTAAACCAAAACATTAGACTAGGAATGAACAATGAATACTGGTATTTGACTAGATGTGATAATGGTTTTACGTTGCAAGCTTAATTTTCTTTCCCACTTAATTAAGAACTATTTCTGGGAATTAATATGTAGTATATTTAATATAATTAAAAAGTATAGGGTGCAGATTCCAGTTGGTGATATTTTAAAGAGTTCAATGTTTTTCGATTCGTTAGGATTCACCAAAGTCTATCCAGTCTGTATTGACTAATCTATTGCTAGGAGATACATAATATATATTCTAATATATATATTAGTACTCTATGAGTATTATATTAGTGTCTATTGCATCTAACGTGAGTGTGTTATGTTGTGGACGTCCTCATTCAATTTCCCTAATAAAGGCCATGCCTATCATTTGTATTTTTGTGGTGTTCTGACACTACGTCCACTTCTAGTTGTGTAATGTGGTGTTGTGGATGGATGTTCCTGTGACAACATGTTGTTGCCACGATCAGGTGCACGTTCGTGCTCTTCCTGATCAGAAACAGGTAACCACGGGGTTTGACATGCTTCATTTCAGGCTCAAGTCTTCGATGATCTCTAGTTTGATGGTGATGGTGAGACATTTGACTTTTGGGGAGCTCTCCTGTTGGGACTGGTCAGGGATGGGGACACTGCGGAGATGTTTTTCTGTTTCTGCGTACTTCGCTTCCATCAGCTGTTTTGATGTAGTATGATCTCGGGCTGTGGTGATTGTTGGTAATCACTGCTGGTTCCCATTTTCTTGTTGATTGATTCTGATGTGTGACAACTTGTCCAGAGGAGAGAGGGGAAGGGATAAGCTCTCTTGTTGTGGTAGAGAGCTTGAGATTGTTGTCTCTTTTCGAGGCCTGCAATGATGTTTTGGGCTGATAGATCTTTGGGATGTTTTCTGGGAAGACCATCGTTGATTTCTCTGCCCAAGAACATCCTTCCAGGTGATGGGAGATTCTGGTCAATCGGTGTCGCTCTTAAAGCCAGTATAGCTTTGTATGGATCCGTACCAGATTCCATGGCTTTCATCAGAGTGCGTTTCACAATTTTCACTTGGCTCTCGATGAACCCGTTGCTTTGTGGGTAGAGAGGTGAGCTGGTTTCATGTTTGATATTGTATTGCTCTATGAATTCTTTGTACGCCCTACCGCTGTATTGGGGGCCGTTATCCGATCTGATAATTTCTGGAATTCCATGTTCGCTGAGTATCTGTTTAGTGAGGGTAGCAACTTTATTGCTGGTGCCTTCTCCTTTAGGTAGTTTCCTGATGAAGGGGTATTTTGAGTAATAGTCGGAGATCAGCAGGTATTCATTTCCCTTCAGGTGGAACAGGTCTGTGCCGACTGTATGCCACGGTCGTGGTGGTATTTCTGTTTGTATGAGAGGTTCTTTCCTCTGGCTGCTTTGGTGCGTTTGGCACGTATGACATTCTTTTGTCATTTCCTCAATATCTTTAGAGATGTTTCTCCAGTAGACTGTCGCTCTAGCCCTAAGCTGAGTCTTTTTCAATTCCCAAATGCGGCTCGTGTAATTTTTTCAGTATATCTTTTTGCATCGATTTGGGCACAATTATACGCCGGCTCTTCATGAGTAGGCCCTCTTCCAAGCCTATTTCATCTCTGTAGTTCCAGTATGCTCTGCAAAGCTGTGGCACATTCTGAAGATTCTCTGGCCAGCCTGTGAATACTATCTCTTTGAGCGCGTTTAGCTCCATATCTGCCGCTGTCTCCTCTCTTATCCTGTCCAACATGTTTACGCTGAATTGTGTAAAGATGACATGTATCTTTACGTTGTTGAGACCTTCTATCAGTCTCTTTTCTCCATTGGTGAGCCTTGATAAGGGGTCAGCGATTTTCATTTCTTTCCCGGGATGTATTTGATCTCCAGATTATAATGCTGAATTCTAAGAAGCATTCTCTGAAGTCTTGGAGGTGCAGCCTTCAAATTTTTTAGTTGAATCGATTCCAGGGGTTTATGGTCGCTTTCGACAATGAATTTCTGTCCATACAAATAGGTGTGAAATCTTTCACATCCATAAACCACAGCTAGCATTTCTCTCTCGATGTTGGCGTAGCGTGTTTCTTCCTCCATAAGACTTTTGCTTGCAAAAGCTACTGGCCTTCCATCTTGAAGGAGTGATGCTCCAAGGCCCTTCATGGAAGCGTCTACCTGAAGTGTGATTGGTTTCTTGCTGTCAAAATAAGCAAGTGTGACGTAATTGGAGATTGCATCTTTTATTTTCTTGAATGCAGCTTCATGACTCTGGTTCCAATCAAAACTGCTGTTATCTTTCAATAACTCTCTGAGCGGTGCAGTGAGAGCACTAGTCTTTGGGATAAATTTCCCCATGTAAGTTGTGAGGCCTAAAAATGATTGCAATTCTTGTTTGTTTTGAGGAGACTTCATTTCCTTCAGTGTAGACACTTTGGACGGGTCTGGTCTTACACCGTTCTGTGAGCAGATGATCCCGTAAAATTTTATCTCAGCTTGTTTGATTTTGCATTTCTCTTGGTTCAATTTTAAGCCTGTTTCTTAGCATCTTCTCATCATGCCCTTTAGATTAGTGTCATGTTCTGCCTCTGTCTTGCCATAGATGACAATATCGTCAGCAATGCCGATGACCCCTGTGCACCCCTCAAAAGTTTGATCGATTTTGGCTTGAAAAATGTCTTGGCTCATCTTAAGGCCAAATGGCATCCTGTTGAAGCGATATCTGCCAAAGGTGAGTTGAATGTCGTAAGGAAACTGGATTCTTCATCTAGTTGGATGTTCCAGTATCCACACTTGGCATCGCAGATGGAGAAAAACTTGGCTCCGGTCAGCTTTGGTAGGAGTTCCTCTAGGGTGGGTGTGACGGGTGGGCCCTCAGGATTGCCTTATTTAAATCCTTCGGGTCGAGACAAAGTCTGAGGCGTCCATTTGCCTTTTCGCGGTAAACAAGGCTGTTCACCCACGCTGATGGTTCACTAACTTTAGTGATTATTTGGAGTCGTTCCATCTCGTCCAGTTCTTCCTTTATTCTTTCTCTTAGTGCTATTGGTACTTTCCTTGGTGCATGTATGACAGGAGGGATGTTTGAGTCGACATTTATGTGATATTGTCCTTGGAATCTTCCGATCCCATCAAAAACATCTGGATGCTGTTGAATTAGCTGAGTTTTGTTAACAATTTGTTTTTGATTTGTCTCTGTTTTTAGTTCACAATTCACTGTAATCAGTTTCATGGCTTGGGCAGACGGTAACCCTAGGATTGCAGATCCTTCATCTTCTGTAATATAGAAGTTGGTTTTGTATTGTCTCCCTTCATATTTGCAGTTGATAGTGCAGGTGCCATATTGTTTTATTCTACGACCACCGTACGCTGTAATGATTTTTGACGATGGCTTTGGCAATTCTCCAGGGAACATTTTCTTGTAAAGCCGCTGTGGTAAAGCATTTCCCTGTGCCCCAGTGTCGATTTTGACCTTGAGTGTTGTCTTCTTGTCTTTAAAGCGTGGCAATGACACCATTAAATTTGCATATACTTCATCCTTTGTAGGGATTGATTTGATGCTCAATGCCTCATAGAAGAGTTCTTCACTTTCTGATTCATCGTCATATTCCTTCATTTCATTGAAGGTTCTGCCCTTTTGTAAGGTTTGTGGTTATGTCCCTTTGTTTGTCGCTTTTCAACTTTCGACATACCCTTGCAAAGTGATTTGCTTTCTTGCAGTAACTGCATATCTTGTTCCTGGCAGGACATTCTGTAAATGGATGAGTTCCCTGCCCACAGTTGGGACATAGCTGTGGTGCTCTGCTGTTTGCTGATTTGTCATGATCTTGGTGTCTTGGTCTATATTTGTCATTCTTCACTTTGACCGCTTTCAGGTCTAGGCTGCTTCCTGTCAGGCTGGTCATCTGTTGACGTGAGATTTCCATGGATCTGACTAGATCTGTGGCCTTTTTCAGGGATAAGTCCTCTTCTTGCAAAAAGGCGTTCCCTTGTCTTCTCGTCTCTTGTTCCACAAACTACTCTATCCCTGATGAGCGAGTCGTTCAAGTCTCCGAATTCGCAATGTCTGGCCAAGAGCCTTAATTCTGTAACAAATTGGTCAATAGACTCGTCTGTGTGTTGGCCTCTTGAATTAAATTTAAAACGTGCCATTGTTACGTTTCTATCAAAGAGAACATCAATTTTGTTTTCTTCTCCCTCTGCGAAGGACCAGGTATTGTAGATATCTCGCCCTGCTTGGCCTATGTAGAGTAGGAAGTAGCTGCATTGCTGAAGTTCTTTTTTCTCCTTGTCTTCTGACACCATGTAATATTTTGGACGATACATATTAGAAAGGATGAGGCAAAGAGTTTGTGTTCTATTTCCAAGATGACATAACCATGTAATATTTTGGACGATACATATTAGAAAGGATGAGGCAAAGAGTTTGTGTTCTATTTCCAAGATGACATAACCATGTGTTTATTTCCAAGATGACATAACCATGTGTTTATTTCCAAGAGGATGGGAAGAAGGAAGTGATTCCATACATATTAGTTACAGACATTCTATACCCTTGAATGGTAGACATGATATTACTACAGTCGGTACCAACACAATTGACACTTTCAGTCCGAAGTCAGCAATCAAAGTTTTCAGAATACCCAAACGTCGTTTCACGAGTAGCTCTGATGCACCTTTACTCCGCACCCGTTTATCTTCTGTCAGCACAGTATTCACCCATCCATGAACAGTTGCTGAATCCGTGACGATGTCAATTTCTGTCAAGTTCCACTTTATTGCCATGTTTATACCCTTCATCACCCCTTCAAGTTCTGCCACATTGATGTGGTTAAAATCTGATGATTTCCGTAGCTAAGCCGCATCCTCTACAACGTTTCCATCTATTTCAAGCAGTGCACCGAGTGCAATATTACTGGCATCGCACCACACGGTACCCTTCTTCGTATCGTTCACATACCACTTTCCTGTGACCGGATCTTCACTATTCACACGACACAGTATGTCATTTATAATGTTCAACGCCTTGTCCCCAATTGGAACATTCCAGCCATCATTTCCCGTGAGTCTTTTCACATAACTACATGCGACCCGTAGCCATCCTGCCACAGGGTAATGTCCGACGAGTTTCCCACACACTGAAAAAAAGTTCTTTCTTTGAGAGGGTTGACACACTAGCAGGAATTTCATTACCCCTAGAGAACACCAAACTGCCCAGATGTAAGTTTTAGACCCAATGCCGTTCCGCCGTCCAAGGCCTCGGGTAGTTTTGATGCCAGGCCATATCTCGCCAAATGTTCAGTCAGCTCATGTGCAGTGATCTGACTCTCGTCCATCAGGATATCGTCAACGTAAGAATTTGTTGCAACTTTCATTCTCTCATCCTTTCCAAGGACAGTTTTCAAAATTCTTGTCATGATACGGGGGGCTGAATTTAATCCGAAAACCTAGTCTTGTCAATGCAAATGTCTTTCCTTTGTAGTTCACCAGCTGATATTGCCACAGGTCCTCTGCCACATGAATCTGTAAATATGCTGCTTTTAGATCGACAATTGTACTTGCCCCCGACATCCTCCTCCACGTACGCAAAGTTTCTTGGCACACGTCAACGAAATCATCCCCGTGTGACACGCGACATGCTCATTTAGCTCTCGAAAATCCAACACCGGCCGGACCTTATTCTTCGACGGTTGAACTACAGCCATTAATGGAATGATCCCTTCTGTCACCTTATCTTTCCACGGTACAAGGACCCCTCACTAATCCAACGATCAATTTCTGCTTCAAATTCGTTGGCTACATCCCTTTTCATGCATTTGTCGTAGCAACTAACTTTGTTCGTTAAGACTGGAGGAGATGACTTCCACCGCCACTGTACCGTCCACACATTTTCATTCTGATCGAACACTGCCTCGAAGTCTACGTCCTCAATGCGAATCTCGCTGTCAGTTGGTTGATACTCTACTGCATCCCCATGTCGTGAACTCGGGTTACTATCTTCTTGGTCTACCTTCACCGTTCCATGCGATGGTTCTGGCTCCTGGTGATTCTTCTGGATCGCTGCACACATTTCCCCCAAATGTAACTCCGTTCCCAGTTACAGATACACCTCCCATCTTCGCAATAGTATCCAGACCGAGAATCATTTCTATCCCATCCAATAGATCATCTGACACAATAGCATCCACCTTCACACTCGTATTTTGTACACGAATCGAGACAGTGCGTCTCCCCCTACACTTGACACGCGACCCATCGAATGCAACAATGTAGCTCTCTCCTCCACATTTTCCCACACGTTGTGAACTGACTACCGACACTAGACACCCCGTATCCACCAGTGCTCGAACCATGCTGTCTTCCAGGCCAATGTCTATGACTGGTAACTCTTGCGCCATTGCGGTCGGTGGATGGCTGCTGGCGCACCAGACACCCAACTGTCGTTTCCCTGTTGTGCCGCCGCCTGATCACATCTACTAGCTATGTGGCCAGGTTTATTGCACCGAAAACACACGATCTCTTTCGGTCTGTTGCAGTCCCTTGCCAAATGGGGCCCTTCACATCGATAGCACTTGATTTTTCGATTCCTGTCAGCATAACCATCGTCGCGATCACGACGCTCAGCAATTCGTGGATATGACGGTGCCGCCACTGCAACCGAAACTTCCCCTGTTTGCGCAAGTGACCGAAGTAAGAATGCGCGCACGCGCAACAATGTCACTCATGTTCAGATCGAACAAACCTGGCGTCTGCTGTAACTCACGCCAGTAATGCTTTCCGTAAACCCATTGATAAAGCTCAGTCGTACGATCCTGTCCAAACCTTCTCCAACAAATCCCGCCAACGCCCCCAATCGCTTCAACTCGTTTGCAAACACATCCACCTGTTCGCCGCCCCACCGTTTGGTCGTTAACTTGCTGAACGCAACAAAGGCATTGTCCGTAAAGGCTTCCAAAGCCGTTTTCGAATTGCATCATAGCTTTGTTGCTCTTCCTCACTTAACTGTAAATATAACGCCAGAGCGTCAGCCTCAAGATACAATGGCACGAGCGCTGCTAAGTCTTTCACGTTTTGCAGCTTCGCCACCAATTCCACTTTCCGCAGCCACGCCACACCGTCTCCTTGACCCGTGAAAGATTTCACCATGTCCGAGGTAATTTTAGCTGCCGCCATGTTTCGTCTTGCCGAAATAGCTTGTAGTTTAAGGTAATACTTTCTTACCTCTTCTTTCGCTTCTCGTCGTGGTTTCTTCTTCTCCTCCTCTCTACTTTCACTTTCGTCCACTCTGCCCCGTCTCGTCTCCTCTCGTCTTGTCTCGTCTCTCGGTCTCGCCTGCTCTCGTCCTGTCTCGTCTCTTGGTCTCGCCTGCTCTCGTCACCGCGTCTGTCCGCCACCAAACCACAGAGTTAATCATTACATTGAGGACACTTTTCCTTGCGAAATTGTTAAGGTAGTTTGTGTTCTTCATAACTTCGTCCTCAATAAAGGGGAACTCAATTCTGAAACAACAGATCTTCAAACCCAAGATGTAGTAACACAATCTTCGACAACGAATAGTTTGCCATCATGTTTGCCAACATGTAACAAAAGGCCAACTAATGAAGCAGTTACTGAAAGAGATAGTTTCATGTCTTATTTTGTCTCATCGGTTGGCAGTGCATCATGGCAAACCCATAAATTGTAATAATTGTAAGTGAGAGAATTTCTGCATTTGACAGGCAATTTTTGTTTGCTACACACACACACACACAAACATACATAATATAGATATAGGTGCATCATGATGCAAGCAGACAGACAAGTAGTTAAATATACATACTTTGTGCACTCTTATTGGCTTATTTAGATTTTGTTTCCTTATTAGTTTGTGACCTAAAATAATATGTGTAAGTAACCTTATTATTTTCTTCATGTATTTGTTGACCATATATTATTACATATGTTATTGTATTTTTATAATACAATTAAAATCTAGATGATGCTTGCATAAGCCATTCGTAAATTAATGCCGTTAGAATTTGTTGTCCTAATTTCATTTGAAGATAATGATGAAGTAATCCAAATTATAAAAAGTTATATTTGTAATGTGCATGATATGTTTTATTACTTAAGTCATTCGTATGTGAAAATTATCATGATCAATAAAAATGAGTTACTGACCCACACATAATTAAAACTAAATAGATTAATTATTACATAAGAGAAAAAGAATACCTTCTGAGCCTTTTTCATCAGCAATCTCCTTCCATAGCATCATAACGTAATCTCTGTTGCAGTGGTTTCTGTCCCTCTTGTAATAAATGGCAGGCCTTGTTTGGACTGCCACAATAAGATTATCGCCATTTAAAGAAGTGGTAAAATTATCGAATAAAGCACAAACCGAAAGAAAACAAGACTACGTGTCATAGGCCACTATAGAGAATCGAATAGTACAATTGTATCATCGTTAAAGTGAAGGGGGAGCTTGCAAAACTCCCGTCAAAAAATAAAATAAAATAAAAATTAATACCAAAATCAATAAAGTCACTCAAACTGGGTCAAACTCAAATGCAGATTTTCACGCATTCAAAAGTTTTCCAATATGATGATTCCATTTATGACATCAAAAAGGTGATTTGAAGCAATATTTTGGTTTTAAATTTTTTATAAAAAGCGTCCCTGCTGACGTTCGTCATGAGTCATCGCACCAAGCCCATCCTGTCCCTTGCAGACGGGTGAAAATGGAACACGATGCATTGCTGCCCGTCTGCCGGGCGTAATAGGACGAGTTGACGGGGGTAGTATAAGTATCTTGCCCGTTAAATTCTTTTTCGATGTACAAAACGCAACTCACTGCATTTAGTTTTCATTGAATCCGCTTTTTACGCTGTGAAACGGTCTTACTATAATTCTGGCCTAACCCTACCATAAGAGGCAATTGAAATGAAGGACTGAAAACTTTTGAGAGATCAAGGGTGAACCAGTAAAGATACAGCTTCGAGATGATGCCACACAGTAGGCAGTTCCTGTAGCCAGACGAATACCGCTTCACTAAAAGAGAATGAAGGAAGGAAATGTCATACAAGAAAATTGAGGAGCCAACTGACTGGTTGGCACCAATTGTACCAGTGTTAAAACCAAATGGTAACGTAAGAATCTGTGTAGATCTCAAGAAACTGAACAAAACCATAAGACATGGACGTTTTATTCTGCGCCAATTCTGCCTATATCATCCACAAGCTCAAGGATTCAACAATCTTTTCTGCACCCTGACGAGCCAGTGGATTTTGACAAATCCCGCTTGATCCAGAATCAGCAAAATACACAGCTCATCACACCATTTGGCAGGTAATATTTTATACATCTTCCATTTGGGATAATATCAGCGCCAGAAATATTTCAACGCATTGTGACAAAATTACTGCAAGAAATAAAAGGCGTTATTTGTTACATGGACGACATAGTATGTCATTCTTCCTCTAGAGAAGAACACACTCAACTAATGAAGAAAGTAGAAACATAACTCAAAGAAGCAAGTCTGAAAGTGAAATTGAGTACAGAGAAGTGTGTATACTGCAAAGAAGAACTGTATTTTTTGGGACACACCATAAGCAAGAATGAAATTCAGAGCTGACAATAGGTAGAAGCCATTGTAGGGATAAAGAAAGCACCACTAACGTGAGTAAACTCAAGCATTTCCTGGGAATGATCATTCACCTTGACGTTTTCCCTAACTTATCAACAGAGTTGTCCAATAAATGAATTGCTAAAAGAATTCACATTGATCCTGGGGATCCCTACAACAAAGTGCATGTGAGAGAGTTAAAGATGTACCACCTCAGCATCTGAACTTGCTTACTTTGATGTTGCAAAGCCTACCATATGGGCAGTATTATTACAAGAACACCTTTTGCATGGCCCCTGTCAGTTGCTTTTGCATCATGCTTCCTCACCAAAGCAGAACAGTATTTGAAAAATAATGGCTTGCTGCGACATGGGCTGGTGAAAATGTGATCACCACGCTATTGGTTTGAAAGATTTTACTCTACTGACAGATCACAAACCTCTTGTACCTTTAAGGGGATATGCACCTGGAATAAGCCCTTAGGGGTAAAAAATATCAAAATTGAGGTTATGGCATGTCTTTCTAGTTCCACTTCTTAGTTTTACTTACAACCCCCCCCCCCCCCCCCCACAAGTCTGAATTCTTTGTCTTTCTGTGAAGAAATACTAGTCTTTGAAGACAACCATCACCAGTTTTGTGACAAATTATCATATATTGCCTTATTTTGAGACCCTCACAAACCTATAATCCTTCATATGAAATAAGATCATCCTATTCATTTACACTCCTTCATATGCATTGTGCTTTTCATGTTGAGACTAGACAGTCAGCGACAATAGTATTATTTCAATATACATGTAGTACAATATTATTGTATTCAAAACTGCTAACAAAACTCACTCTTCCATATATGGGCAAAGTTTACACTCAAATGCCACTAACATCCGGACAGACAGTCACAAAGTCTCTCTCCTCGCACTCACGGCTGGTCTGCTTCAACAAATCAACACCGCTCTTGCGCGATCACGCGTGTTGCATCTTCCCACGATCACGAGTGACTGCATCGTCACCCAATTGAGTCACCGTGAATGTTTCATTTTGTTTTCAATTATTTGATTACAGAATATATTCATTCTATTTTATGCATTGGTTTTGTTATCTTTTGATGCAAGTTGTTAGATATCACGAGTAAAAAAATCTTGTGAGCTGAAAGTTGTGTGAAACATGTATTTTTGTATGCTTTTTTCAGTGTTGTGAAATTCAATTGCGTTTTTCAAAATTGCTATGTTTTAGACTATTAATTGGCTGTTTGTTCTTATTTGTACATACTTTGTCATGAAATTTCACATGTAGATAGCCGTTTACTGAACAAATAAACTTTCAAAAAACCATTTCCGAAAAATGTATAATCTGTTTTTGTCCAAATTATTTTTTTCATAATTATTTTCTATGTTTTATATAGCAAACTAAAAAAAGTCAGAAAAAACATAAATAAAACAAAGTCCCATTTAAGAAAAACAGTTTATAGTCATAACCTTGAACAACTTGTATGTGAAGTTTGGAGCGATTTAGTCACTAAATTTGTCTAAATAGCTAGATTATGTTAAATGTGTAAACAAGACACATAACAATTCAAGATGCAGCCTTTTCCATGGCAATCAAGTCAACAAAACAATATAAGTTCATGTTTCAATACACTGATTACGTATATGCATAATGTAACCCTAAAAACTCAAAGGTAAAAAATAGTTTCATAACCTGCATATCCCTTTAATCAATTCAAGGGATTTGATTGACACCCCAATCCGATGTTAGCGACTGTTGATGAGAATGATGAAATTTTAACTCCGAGCAGTCTCAACTCCAGGCAAAGAAATGTTTATTTTTATTTCGGACACTCTTTCAAGAAACCCCGCCAAAGATTCATTCGAAAAAGAAAGAGCGTTGCAAGACGATGTCGCAGCGTATGTCAGCAAAGTAGTAAATTCATCAAATTCGTAATCATTCACAACAGGATGTATACATCAAAACAATGGAATATGTTGTAAATGAATGGCCAAAATATAAAAGAGATGTTAAATTGGCATCAAGAATCTTCTACATGTTGAAAGGAGATCTAAGTGTATGTGATGGTCTACTCCTAAGATGACAGAGAATCGTGATACTATACACTTTACGAAAGGGAAATCATCGACAGCATCCATAGTGGTCATCAAGGAATCACAAAATGGCGCGAAAGAGCCAACACCTTTTTCCTCACAAAGATATCCACAAATATACAAGACTAAATGAAGACAGATGTGAAAAGTCAATCATAGACTTCATAATAGTTAGCAACTCCATTCTTTACAGCACAATATATGCAAGCTTGCAAGAGTAATTACAGGAGCTGAATTATTTAGTGATCATCACCTAGTGATTGCCAAAATGAGATTACTGACTGAAGAAAACAAACAGAAAAAGAAAGAAAAAAAAAGCTACCAAACTCAAAATAGAAGAATTAAATAAAGCAGTGGTAAATCAGAATATACCAATCTAGGATAAAAAGATGTATCAGTGAAAGGCAAATGGCTTTGAAGGATAGCACAATACAAGAAAAGTGGCAAATGTATACAGAAACACTCCTCAGTTGTACTGAAGAGGTCTGTAGTAGGAAACAAATGAAAGGAGATAGGACAGGAACAGCATGATGGAATGAGAATGTCAAGACTAAGATCAAAGAAAGAATGATGCCTGGAAGAAATACTTCCAAACAAAAAGGCCAGAGGATAGGATTAAGTGAGTAAAAGAACTTTCACCAAAGAGGAAGTTAGGAAAGCAAAACAGGAACAGTGGAAGAGTTTGGACAAAGATTTCAAGAAAGCTATCAAGGAAATCAAAAGCTGTTCTGGGGAGCAATAAAGAACATGAGGACGACCAAAGCATGTCCAATGCGACAAATTAAGAACACCAAAGGAGAAATAATGAAAGGAGACAGCGAAATCATGGAAACGTGGAGAAAGTATTTTCAACAATTACATAATCTCCCCAGAACATATGAAACAAGGAGTATAGATCAATAAGTAAGAGTAACTAGTAATCTAGATGAGAGATCTGAAGATGTAGATATCTCAATGACAGAAATCCAAACAGCTGTAAGAAAGGTGAAATTAGGAAAGGCCCTAGAAGCAGATCAAGTTTATCCAGAAATGATTAAAAAAAACCAAGGGAGAGAGGCAGACAAACTACTACATGCAATGTGTCAACAAGCATGGAAGTCAAAACAGGTGCCAAACGAGTGGGAATAAGGGAACGGTAATACCAATACACAAGAAATGATCCCCTATGAAATGCTCAAACTATAGAGGGATATCACTACTTAGCGTACCAGGAAAAGCGTATGCCAGAATTCTGGAAATGAGACTAAGGAAAAGAGTAGAGAATCAGATTGAAGAACACCAGAGTGGATTTAGACCAGGAAAAAGTATACAAGACCACATATTTACAATTAGACAAATAATAGAAACATTCCTTGAGAGAAACATTGACTTACATTTGTGTTTTATAGACTTAGAAAAGGCATTTGACACTATGGCATTCTTTAAAAGAACACAATGTAGAGCAAAATTTAATAGAAGCCATTAAATGTTTTTACAATAAACCAATATGTGCGGTGAGAGTAGCTGGAAATGTATCTGAAGAAAACTAAGAGAAGAAATCAGCCAGAGAATCCAAAAGGCAAGTGCAATATACAACCATCTAGGAAAGGAATTTGTAGGTAAACAAGAATTGTCAACAAAAACCAAAATGGCAGTATACAACACAGTGAAACCTGACCTTAGACAGTTGGGAATACAATAGAGTACAGGTAGCTGAAATGAAATACCTAAGAAGAGTTGTAGGGAAAGCTAAAAGAGACAAAATCAGAAACACAACAATGAAATCAAACCAAAGCAGATGACATAAAAACTAAGATAGAAATATATCAACAGAGATGTTTTGGGCATGCTAACAGAATGAATGACAATAGCTAAATCAGTATACAGTGCTAAAACTCAAGGCAGACCTAGGAGAAAGTGCGAAGAAGATATAAAAGAGGCATTAAAGCAACAAAAAAAACTTTCATGGAAGGAAACAAAATGTCAGGACAGGGCAGCCTGGAGAAAGATAATTTCAGGCATCTAAACCATACACCGAAAAGTTAGAATGGGAGCTGATAAAGAAAGAAAGAAAACAACATTCGCAAGTATGCTTATTAAATGTGTTTGAAGATAATTTGGAAATGAACAATCCAATGTTGAAGACATAATAATTATAATTTTTGTTTAAAGAATTTAGTCTAAATCCATGTGGTCATTGTTAAGAAGTCAAGTATTCTTATCTGTCTTGTCCTTAATCAAACTGAAGCGTAATGGTCTTGATTGTGTCTTGAGACTTTTGAATAAAGGGCCAGTTACTAAAAGGGGGAGAGAGTCCTACAACAATAGCTATAGTGTTGTGAGTTTTTGTACTGCTGAGACTGTACCACGCTATACCTGTTCTGTTGAGTTGACGGGCAGTTGAATAAAGTACACGTGCCTGTAAAGACGTGTTTCAAGTGTCTCAATGTGATGTTTCCCTTTATGTATATTTCCTAAGTGTCTGGACTCATATATTAAAAAAAGCATCCGAAATAATAACATTTCTCATCATTGCACATGTGCAAAAGTAAAAGACATTAATATTAATATTAGTGATTGCAATGATGATGATGATGAAGATACTTCTACTGTTATTACTACTAATAGTAATAATATAATAATCATCTTCATTATACTTTTAAACATTATATTATCATTAATTTCATTATTATCATTTCCGTCATCAACCTCTCCTCAAAAAGAAGACGAAAGCAAAAATAACAATAATAACAATGATGATAATTATCACTATTATCAGTATTATTCTTATCTTCAACATCATTCTTAACTTTATTATCATTCACTATCAGATGAAAATAAAATAAAATCTTTTTCCAGAAGCAGTCTACTTATAATTAGTAATGAGATAGATCTGTTTTGTTATGGTTTACAGACCTGTTGTTATGGTTAAAAATGCATGTAAAGCTTGTAAAAACTGTTAACCAGCATCATATGAATTTAAATAACTTTGCTCAAAATTCAGATCAACTTCCACAGTAGCTTTATAAAAAATGCATGACATAAATTTAAAAACTTAAACACAGAAAAACATTTCTTTCACCAAAAAGGCAGACCTTGGAGAAAGTGAAAAGAAGATATAAAAAGAGGCACTGAAGCACAGAAATTTAACATTCACAAAAGGAAACAGAAAATGTCAGGACAAGGTAGCCCAAACAACAGTAGGTAGAAAGGGAACTGATAGAGAAAGAAGGAAAGAACTTCTAGATAAAACTCTATATTTATATCAAAATCAACTTTGTACATTCCAGAGCTCATCATCCATTTCAATTTAAGTTAGTGTTATTCAAATGGTTTACAATAATGTGTTCGCCAAACCTTAGCACGTTAAGTTAGCACAGAAAAACAATTATAATCTAATACAGTAAGAGAAGCACCACAATGTTGTACAAAATGTGTGCTACAGCCAACCATGTACCATTGGATGTAATACTGCTGATTAATTGTGTCTCAATGTCTAAGATGACACTTACTGACAGAAATTTGTTAGCATCATGCATCCTTTATCACACTTCAAAATTACAAAACACATAATAAGCTCTAGTGTTTTTAAGTTGTTTCGGTAGTAACTTGAGCAATGCAATATCATCAAGTTGTCAGTAGTAACGCATATTAGTTGGGTGTTGGTCTATCACATTTTTCAATTTGGCCACGAGAATACCAAATTGCTTAAGCTCCCATTACTTACTAAGAGTTTGTTTTTTCTTGACCAGTATTCAATAAGGGCCACTAATGAATCGAAAATTTCAGCATGACCGGTTAACAGGTAATGATGTTTTAACAAATGGCAATAATAAAAGTCCAACAAATTCTTTAACACACTTCATTTAACATTTGAAAGCAAATTTTCAACACCAAATTTCTACATGAATATCATGAAGAAAACATGACACAGATTTTGTGTCGTGTGATATATGCTACAAAATGATTATTTTCAAAAATTAATTTTTCTGCCTCACTATTTTACTACTAGTACTAGTAAGAAGTGTGCTAAATGAAGTTTTTGTATGAGAGACTCACTCATAGAGTCTCAGCTATGGAGAATTACACTTTAGAAATGTTTTACTTGACAAAGGCCTGACACTGATGTGTTATCATATTACTCATAGAATAAATTTGAAATCATACCTGGGCAAATCAACATCTGCATTTCTTTAGCAACATGTATTCGTGCTAAGACAAACACAAAAGACTTTGTAACAGACGTTTGTTGGTGTTTAGTACAGAACACTTGAAAAGCATCTTCATAAAATGAAATCTTGATTAAATATAAATCAAATGAATGAATATCGTCCTATAGATACATAGAGGAATCTAACCATATCAGTTAAAATCTTATTTTCATAAACAAAAGTAAATTGATAGTCAGCAAAATTAAAAATACATTTTCATGCTTCTAGTTCTAGTCTACCCTTTGACAATGTGTATAGAACTGGGCAAAGTTTGAGCTGAGGATCTAACTTCTCAAACTTTCACGTTGAGTTCAAAGATCGAGCCTGATAGTAGTGACAGGCAAGATTGAGCTCGATATTATATGCCATCACAACAAGAATAAAAGCAGCAGCTTCAAGAGCAACAAGAACAACAAAGATTTAAATGAGACAGAAAGTTACATGCATAATGAAAGTCGAGAAACATGTATGCATCTGATATTATTACTGATATAATGTAGAATGCGGGACCTAAGATTCTTTTACTTCTACTTCTCTTTTTTTCTTCTTGTATTTCTCTTCTTCTTCTCTTCTCATTCATTTCTTTCTCCTTCTTCGTGCGAAGCAACATTGGATCAAACCTTGAAGCATGAGCTCAAGAGTTTGAATCAGCATGGGATTGAAGCTCAAGCTTCACCCATCGGGGAGTGGGGGAGATATGGCATGTGGTGACAGGTGACCAATATTCCTCTAAGCTGTGTGCGCACGCACATCAGGGGGAAAAGGTGCACACAGTTGAGAAATGTCTGCACACACCAATGAAAACAATAACAGCACACACAAAAATAAAAATCTATTTATTTGAACACATTCAGGATTTTTTTGTCAAACTGTGCACAACACTAAAGATTTACACACACAGTGGGGGAGATGTGACATGTGGTGACAGGTGACCAATATTCGCTCTAAGCTGTGTGCGTGTGCACACATGGAAACACATATGTAGATGCAGTGCAGCAAATTATTGTAAGTCAGCTCATTTTCTATTACGGAGATGGGATGAGACAGTACTGAGTGAGAGAGGAGGCTATGAAAATGAGAAAAATCTCAACTACCTCTCCCCACCCCGTAAATAAGCATGCTTCATGTCAACAATAGTATTGAAATGTGACCATTAAAATGTTCATCATTGTATAATGTTACAAGTGGGAACCATGCCTTAGATCCTTCCAATGAATGCTGTGGTAGTGAAGGCAGTGGCCATGAGTTTACAATTTGAAGAGATTCAGAAAGTCCTCTGGAGACAAAATCCTTGCTTTCCCAGGCTGTTCACTGATGCATGGATGACCAAGAGACTGAAAGTTTTTTATTTTAAAAAAATAAAGCAAATGAATATTTTTCTACTTACTCATAAATCACCTGTTGATTATGTTTTTTGGATAGATATAGATATACTGAACAAATATATAGCTGTTTTATAACACAATTAAAGATGATTCAGAATTCCTGTTTTTTAGATCGCACTTTTAGCTATGAAGTCATATACAATAAGGATATAAGGGTTTTATGAACAACAATGCCCTAAAAACAACCAAACAACAAAAACCCCAGGTGTATTCTTTGTCACAAAAAATGTTTTTTTCTCTTCTTTTCACCTTGCATAATAATCTGTAAATGGATGCCTGGTAAGAATGATCAAACCCTAAATAGACGAAAAAAGAGTAATAACTCATTACCTTCCAGTGAATGCTGCAACAATGACAGCAGATGGCCAGCATATCAGCAAAAACTTCTCTTTTGCCAAATCTCCTGTAGGAATTTTTTTATCAAGGAATCAACTTGCAAGAACAATTATTATATTCATAAAAAGTTAGACTTTCAAACTGTACCTGTACAAACTTTTTTGTGTGTGCGTTTTTGTACATATTGTTAATTGCTTGACAAAAATCTTGACACACCAAATCATTTCTATCACAACCTGGAAAATTGTTTCATTTATACATAAATCATTTCTCACGTGCTGCAAAAACCACCAGTGTTAATCATATTGTCACAGAAAGCCAGGTTTTATGAACTTTATTTGATAAAAAAGTGAATAAAAAATTCTTTCTTTCTTCGCAATTTAAATCTTTTCCCATTCTCCTTGTACTTAGAATTCAATCATGGAATCTGTGTATACCTTTCCCTTCAAAACTCAAAATGTTTTCATATTTCCATTTCCTACCAACAGATATCTCATTATATCATTTACTGTGACTTCAGACAAAAAACAAGTTTACATCTTACAGACAGGTGCTAAAAATTCCTCTTTTAACTAATACTTGATTGATTAAACAGCAGCAGAGGACCTTCAAGGTCAAAGTTCATATTTAAGCAGATTTCAGGAGCATACTCCAAGTGAAATTGGTTGCTGAGGTTAAGGCAAGTATTACTTTTCAATTGATGTTTTAAAGAAATGTCACAAACATAAAAATAAAAGTCTGAATTAACTTGCATTTCTTCAGTGCCCTCCAAATATTGAAGCCAATAATTTTTCAAAACGTGATTAAAGCAGGCATGAATGAAAATCACACTTCAGTCACAATGTATTTTGTTTACTCAAGACATAGATCTACCTGTAGCATCTTCTGTAAATGTATTCCCAATCAATGCTTGTATCCTCCTTCGGAAAAAATGTGAGAATCTGTTTGTTGGTGAAATGGAAGAGGCACATCTGTTTCCACAAGAGACCTTCTTTTGCCACCTGATAAAAAGAAGTGACAATTTTTTAAATATTGTCTTGCTGGCAGAAAACTAGAGAAATGTTCAGAAATATGTAAGAATTATAAATCTACTTGAAACTTTTATATAGATTATTTCTATTAAATAAATCTGTCCTGGGAACTTGCGTCTTTTGAATTTTAAGAAAACTCTTGAAATGGCAGCTGTTGACACTTTTTTGCCTCGGCTGGTGAGAGGCCAGTTACGGATACCCGTGGCTCAATTCTAGGTGATTTGGAGGGGTGAGGGGCGGGGGACCATATATATATATATATATATATATATATATATATATATATATATATATATATATATATATATATATATATATATATATGCATACTGCATGGAGAGGAGCCTTTTTTAAATGGCATAGCTCAATAAGCCATACATCTAAATTAATTAAATCCATGTCATTAGGTTAGATATGTGAATTTTAGACTTAACTACCCATCACCGAGAAAGGTAAATTACCACTACACAGAGTTGAGCTTACAAAGAGATTAGAGGCAATTATTGTGCATACTGCAATAATCATAATGAGTCGATTGGGGCTGTTGCCTCAGGAGTCAGATGTAATATTTATCTGTTTATAAAAGATGAGCAGTAACTTTACATGATTCATAGTAAGGCTGGCCTGTCCTGCCCGCAGCACATCCTCGTGGTCAGCAATTTGTAAAAATATAATTCTCAGGCAGTCAACAGGGAGATTAGACAGCATGATTTTTCCGTCTCCTTCTCTCTGCAAAGAAATACCATACAAATATCATGCTGGACATATTTGTAGATCATGTCTATTAATAAAATGATCTGTACAACATTCTTTAAACTGTAGAAAATAAACGAAAATAAATTTACAAAAAGCAATAAAACAGGTCTAAGCAGATGGATATAAGAAGGACAATACAACACGTAGGTGTATATTTGGTTAGAAGAGTTGAAAGAAAGATAAATATAGTGTAGGTTTAGTCAAGAATGAGTCCATGACTGATACTCAACGGCCTAAATTGGATGCTTTTCACCTAAACAAATAACAGCTTTCTCGCATGCTGAATAAAAATAGGGTTTCTTGTTTGTTTTTGATGCCTAAAACAATTTCTATTTTTACATGACAGAAAGAGGGACTGGGTGGGAGGGGATGGGGGGAGAAAGAGGGGGATTGGGCAGTCTGCCCTCCATGAGTCACTTGCTGCCAACAAACTGAAAAACGCGACCTGCTGACTTGCAGGCTGATCTTGGTTGACCAAATGCTAAGGGAGTTAACCTGACAGAAAATAGCAAACAAGGCCCAGTAGGGCGCCTCAAAGTGGCAGCCCCAACATCTACCTAAGGTACAGTGGGCTAATCACCTGCTTGCCAAAAATTAAAAGATTCAGAAAACTAAATGTAAGATATTTGAATTGAACTTAAGAAGACGGCTCTGAAAACGAACACGGAATGTGATTTTGGAACATGGAATGTTAGGGCAAGAAATGGAAAAGAATAAAAATTAACTGAAGAAATGGAACTCTTCAAAGAAGACATTTTGGTCAGAAAGAAAAGATGGTAAGGAATAGAAAATGTAGGACCAAATACTTTCTCCATGTTTCTATGAATTCGCTGTCTTCTTTCATTATTTCTCCTTTGGCGTTCTTAATTTGTCGTATTGGGTATGCATTGATCTTTCTCAAACTGAGGAGTGTTTCCTTATACATTGGCCACTTTTCTTCTATTGTGCTATCATTCAGATCCATCTGCCTTTCACTGATAAATCTTTTATCCTAGATTGGTATATTCTGTTTTACTATTGGTTTATTTAATTCTTCTATTTTGAGTTTAGTAGCTTTCTTCTTTCCTTTTCTGTTTGTTTTCTTCAGTCAATATTCTTATTTTGGCAATTGCTAGGTGATGATCACTAAATATTTCAGCTCCTCTGTTTACTCTGCATCCAGTGTACTGTACAAAAGGGAGCTGCTAACTATTATGTAGTTTATGATTGACTTTTCACATCTGTCTTCATATACTCTTGTATATTTGTGGTTGGCTGTTTGCATGTTATTCTTTAGGCAAAATCTATTAGTCTCTCTCCACTTGGAAAAGTTGTTGTCTCTCCTTCTTTACCTATTACCCTCTTGATATATCTACAACGTTGACTACACTAGTGTTTAAATCTCCTAAAACTATGAGTTCCTGTTTGGGTTTAAGATTCTCTGCAGCTATTTGTAAATCAATTCCGAAGACATCTTTTTCTTCTTTAGTGGCGTCTTCGTTTGGTCCATAAGCTATTACTATTAGTATTAGTATTAATAATTTAATTTCTCTTCCCTTCGGTTTAATATTTACCTTTAACTTTAATAGCCGTGAGCTTATACATTTCCAGCTTTCTAGTAGCTTTTCATGCCTTTTATGCATTAGGAGGCCTACTCCTGCTTTATCTTTAACATCT
>JAXRKP010001487.1:2500-27500 GCA_037039925.1 Doris montereyensis | reverse complement strand
GAGGAGTGAGAGTAAGGGGGAGGAGAAAAGTGGAATGCGAGACGGTCTTTGCGAACGTCAGACGCATTCCATCTTCGTCTCTCCTGGTTTTTTTGTGTGTAGGATACTAGAGGAGATGTTTATCTTCTCGCTTCACCCTAATTGGCCTTGACGTGGGTGGGGGGGGGGTGTCCTAAGATTTATTGCAGTAGTGACAGATTAAGCGGGGGAAGAGCAGTTGTTTGTCACTCCACCGGATAGCTTATGACCAAATATGGAGACTAGGACAGTGCCAATCCCTGATGTTGTTTCGACTGTGGGTTTATTGAAACGTCACCGGAAAGATTGTAGCCAAATATGGAAGTAAGACTTCCTGAATGATGAAGTTGCGAAGAAACATGATTAGTATAAATACCCGTAGTTTCCACATATTCTTCACTCATCCAATTCATCCCCGTGAGAGATAGTCCATGCTCGGCTCAACTGAACGGCAACTCGTGTTGATAGCCCTATTGGGGTAAGTTACTTATTCATTACTTCGTTATTATAGGGAACCTTGACGGAGCGGGTAATGATTTACTTCTTGTTGGTACATTATAAAGATTGTCTTTATTTGATTGATGTGCTGGTTAAAGCTTTGAGATTAGTTTATGATGCTGAAGTATTTCTTGTATGTTATCCTTATATTGTTTTACATTATGAATGATTGTTGTTTCATTCTTTAACTGTTACAATATTAACAGAAACTATCATGTTGAACGTAACAGAGACTATTATGATGAATGTACTCTGTACTATTTCATGTAACGTAATTGATGATTAGTTGTTTAAGTTCACAGAAACTTTACTCTGTTGTATCATATAAGACGACGTATAGTTCTACGTGCTTTATATTATTTCATACAATGTCTATGTAAGTTGAAAGATAAATTGGGATGTCGTTGTTGTAATCATCATTGTTGGAACGTGAAACCATAACTGGTGAGCGTGTGATTATAAACATTTCATTTTCACTAGCTCGATTATAATTGAGAGTTTGAAACTCGACAGCGGTACCCGTATTCCAGTGTCTACTCCTGGTGACCAGAGTATGTTTTGAAGACTACACTATTGCTGTGTGTGTTTGATGACCTTACTACTGCTTTGTTGTCATCTGCTTGGTTGATGCAATCTGGAGATAATCAATAGTAACCAACGAACATCCAGTGAAGGAGTGCTTGTTTGTGTGTGTGGTCAAGCCAACATGACGACCAACACTAGATCATTTACGGCCTTTTGTTTTGCTTTTCTTTATAACTTAGTCAAAGTGTTTATTTCTTTGGGTCAAGGTAAGACCGAACCATTTTCATTGCCTTTATTGGTCTTTTAATGACCCTTGGAATTCTTTAATTTACTTTTATAACCTTACATTGATGTTAATAAATTATATGTATTATAATATACAAATTTGACTTTGTAACTCTTTTTTTTTGTTAGTTGCCAGCTTGTGTGAGACATCGTAGATATATCCTTCAACACCCTTGTATGTCGTGTAGGTAGTGTTAACTTCCCCGTGGCGTTAATTACTACCCACATTGTGACAATGACCAAAGGCTAAGGGAGTTAACCCTGGCAGAAAATAACAAGGCCTGGTAGGGGGCCTCAAGGTGGCAGCCCCACCATCTACCTAGGGTACAGTGGGCTAATCCCCTGCTTATCCAAACCAAACTGATTCAGAGAAATAAATGCAATATACCCGGCTTGACCTTTCAAAGACAAATGTGAAAACGAACACAGACTGAGTTCTGGAAGATGGAATGTTAGGGCAATAAAGTAGACATTTTAGCCATTACAAAAACAAAGAAAAAAAGACAAGGAATAGAAAATATAAGACCAAATCATATTTTAATCTTCTCAGAGTAAATGTCAAAGATAGAGCTAGAGCAGAAGTAGGCCTCCAAATGCATAAAGGGCATGAAAAGCTACTTACATGAACAGTTGGAAACTTATAAGCCCACGGCTATTAGAGGTAAATATTAAACCAACATGAAGAAAAATTAAATTATTAATAGCTTATGGACCAAAACGAAGGTGCCACTAAAGAAGAAAAAGTTATCTTCGAAACGATTTACAAATAGCGGCAGAAAATATTAAACCCAAACAGGAACTAATGGTTTTAGGAAATTTAAAAGCTAGAATAGGCAACAATAATATAGAAACATCAGGAGGAGTCATGGTAAAGAAGGAAAGACAACAACTTCTTCAAATGGAGAGACACTAATAGATTTTTGCATAAAAAATAACATGAAAATAGCCAACATCTTTTTTCCTCATAAAGATATCCACAAATGTACACGAGTAAATGAAGACAGGCGTGAAAAGCCAATAATAGACTACATAATAGTTACCAGCTCCCTTTTCTACACTACATTGGATGCAAGAGTAAACAGAATGGATGACAATAGAATAGCTAAATCAGTATACAGTGCTAAAGCCCAAGGTAAAAGACCAAAAGACAGACCTCGGAGAAAGGGGCATTGAAGCATAGAAATTTAACTTTTTTGGAAGGAAACAGAAAATGCCAGGACAGGGCATCCTGGAGGAAGATCATCTCAGGCATCTGAACCCATACACTGAAAGGTAAAATGGGAACTGATAAAAAGAAAGAAAGAAAGACAGATTATTGTATATAATCGGCATTCTGATGTTCCGTGGTATTGTAAGATTCCGGACGCTGACGCTAAGGTTGTGATTTAAGTAGATTTAAGTCTATCGCTTCTTGTAAGTGAAGTGCCTAGACATATTCTTCTTCTTGCATTATAAAACATATGTCCTTTATAATAGTGGCGCATTTTTAAATGTGGTGAATATAATATATATACTAATTTTTTTTGTGTCTATTTAACCACAAATAACTTACACTTGGCGCTGTCGTAGTGATTTCTATTACAGTATTACTACACTTGTTCCATCCTCTTCTTTACTTATCTTTCCCTCTTCTTTTCCTCTCTTTTGTTTTTGTCATTTAGTCACAACTAATTAACATACACATACGTGTGTGTGTGTATATATATATATAATATATATATATATATATATATATATATATATATATATATATATATATATATATATATATATATATATATATATATATATATATATCATCTCTATACGTGGCGCTGTGCTGACGGCGACATGTCTGTTTATCTTCGCTCTTACATTCTTGGATTTTTATATCGAATTTTTATTATTTACAGTGATATTTCTATTATACTTTGGACTATTACAATGTATTCTCATGTCAGGACTGTTCTTGCGTACATTTTGTTGGCATGCTTGCTATTCAGTGAATGCGTAAGTCGAAACCCAGTCCGTCCTTTCAATCAACCCATCCAATACAACATAGCGGTGTTGTTAAAGCTCCGTTTGTCCCCGCTGATCTCTCGACCTGTGTTCGAAGACCCTCAATGTGAAATCAAACAAAGAAAACGTGGAAAGAAGGGAGGCGTTAAAGAAAAAAATATAAAGATAGGTTTTACACCCACGTTTCCGTCCATCTTACTAGAAAATGAACATTCTATATATACATGTATAATAAATTAGATGAGTTTCACGGTCTTATCAAATTCGACAGTGCGTTTCGTATGAGCAGTATAATGTGTTTTTCTGAAACCTGGCTCGACGATAAAATCAAAGACAGATGTGTGGAAGTTGACGGCTTTGAGCTCTTCAGAGGGGATAGAAAGAAGGAATCGGGGAAGAAGAAAGGAGTGCGCGTGCGTCAACAAGAAATATATGACCTAGATAACACGTGTGCTTGATGCCTTTAACTTATGATCGTCACAGACGATTTCAATCGCTGCAAACTAAGACAAGTTTTGCCAGGTTATCACCAACATGTTAAATGCAAGATCTGTGAGAACACCACAAGAGACCTGCTCTACTGTAACATCCGCAACGCATACACATCAACCCCCTCCCGCCCATTGGCCGGTCAAATCACAACATAGTGAGCCTGTGGCCCCGTTACCTGCCTCGTGTTCAGCGTGAACCACCCACAACCAGGACAGTGCGACAGTGAACCCCGGAAGTGTGCGAGACGCTACAAGGATGTTTTGTCTCAACAGACTGGTCTATTTGTACAGAAAACAACAATGACATCAATGAAGTGGCAGATACTGTGTGTTCTTATATTAATTTTTGTGTAGAAACTGTCATACCTAATAAAAAATATTAAAATTTTCAGCAATAATATGCCATGGGTTACTGTTAAAATAAAAGATCTCTTAAACAAAAAGAAAAAAAGCATTTCAGGCGAATGATAAAAATGATCGTTCAAAAGGAATTAAAAAAGGTCATTGTAAAAAGTAAAAAAGAGTATAAAAAGGAAGATTGAAGAAAATTTCAAATTAAATCACATGAGTAGTCTGGAAGGGTATGCATTTGATGAGTGGGTCTCAGCGTTACAGTTCGGAAGTGGTAGTAGTATAACACTTGTACGAGTACAGACCACCTCCTATATGACTAGTATTAAAAATAGGGGTGTTAAATTAAGCTATAAATCATTTTTTCAAAAACGTCATTCATAAAATAGGGATTTTGCTCAATTTAAATCCTATTTTTTTACGCAGAAGTATAAAAAAATAAAAAAATATTAAATTCGTTAGGACTAAAGAGCACCATTTTTTAGAGACTATTTGAACTATTTCATTCAACAAGAAAAATAAAATAAAAATATTAAAGTCGTTAGGACTAAAGAGCGCCACTTTTTAGAGACTATTTGAACTATTTTATTCAACATTTAATAAAAAAAATAAAAAAAAATATTCGTTTGTCCCTGGAGACATCAGTTTTGAAAGATTTTAGTCATATGCATAAACCTCACTTCTAGATCGATAACCGTCGAGAATATTATTATGGTATGAGCTGGTGTGCGATACATTCCCCCTTTCAATAACAATTCTATTTTAATTTATTTTATTTTAATGTATTTATTTTTTTCTATAATAAAAATGGATGAAATTGAAGTCGAAAAGATATATCCTCGCTTACCTAAAGAATCATCTGCCCCGCCTATCGATGATAATATTTATGTAGATATAAAACATGATAATGCTGAAAGCCAAATGCTCTATAATTCAAATATTTTCAAATTAGAACATATTAAAGATATTAAGAATGAGTTAGAAAGAAATAGTGAAATTAGAAGAAGTTTAAGTAAGAAATATTTGAAAGCAAATTATGCTTTACATTATACAAATTATGGATTAAATGCCGTTTCTACTGCATCCGGAGTTGCAAGTATTTCAACTTTAGCAACAGTAGCTCTAATTCCAGTATCAGTTATTTTAGGTGGTGTGTCTGCCGGTGCAGGTGTATTGAGTATTATTACAAATAAATTAATTAAGAAGTTTAAAATTAAAGAACAAAAGCATCGTGATATATATAATCTCAGTCAAAATAAATTAAATACTATTCAATCATTATTATCTAAAGCATTAAATAATAATCATATTTCAAATGAAGAATTTGATTTAATCTTAAAAGAAAAAAGAACAAACTCATTATCAATTTTGTAAAGAAGATATTCGAAGAAATAAGAATAATGCTGCAAGCAATAAATTAGAAGAAGAACATATCAAAGAAAAAGGAAAACATGAATTAAAAGAATCTTTGTTAAACAATTAATGATATGATGAATAAGCTTAATAAAAAATAATGTAATTAAAATGTCTTTCATAAAAAATGTAACTGCTAAGAATCGTGATGAATTAGTTGCTGAATATTTAAAAACAACAAGGGATTTAAAACATAGATTTATATCAGAAAGAATTGGTGAGGAATATAAAAAGGAAGAAGTTGTAAAACAACTGCAACCATTGATTGAAAAACAAGATGAACAAAATAAACTTTTAGCTATTCAAAATAATATGTTTACAAAAGCATTAGAGAATAGACTTGCAATTGAATCTGATGAAACATTAGTTCTAGGTGATTTACCTAGAGAAATATATAAAAAAAGAGTGATTTAACATATGGTGTAAAGATAGATAACAGAAAATTCCATATAGGTGATAAAGAAATTAAAGTTGTTAATAATGATATTATTATTAAAGATAAAACATTTACAGGAACAAAAGGATTATGGAATTTGCTAATGGTAAAAGAACCAGATGATTTTACTTCAAGTGATTATGATAAATACAAAGAAATTATGAAAGAAACCAATGTACTTAAAAATACAGAAACAGGTAAATTAAAATCTAATGGTGGGAAGAAATGGAAAAGTATTTTAGGTAGAGTAGCAAAGGAATTATATACATCTAATTTCTGGTGAAGGAATTAATACTATTATAATTCCTTGTGATCCTGATGAATTAATCAAAAGAATGGATTTATTATTTGCAGAAAAAGAAGCTGGTAATATAGGATTAGAACAAGAATTAAAAGAAATATTTAAAGCGTTGTATAAGAAGAAAATTATTGATAAGAATGAACTTCAAAAATCTTAATGATAAAGCAAATATTTAAATTAAACTATTAAAAATGTATTATTATGAAAAAAGTAAATGGTCTAATGTAATTGGATATTATTATTCCAAAAGAATCGTGTGCTACGCATTATAAAGGTGAAGGAATTATAGATTATTAATGTCTGCAGTTACTAGCACTGTTGCAAAAGGAATTGCCACCGATTTGCTTAAAAAAATGTCTGCAACTAGCACTGATAACTGAAGTTGCCACCGATGTTGCTAAAAAAGTAGCAACAAAAATAGAGAATCACAAAAATTTATTGATAAAATAATTCCACCAAACAAACCATTAGATGCTAGATCTAAACAAATTCTTGCTAAACACGCAGTCCCAATACAGAATTATGTAAAATCATTTTAACTCCTCTGAGGAGGATTTATTTATATAAATTTCATCAATTTCAGGTACATTATTCATAATCTCTGCAAACCCTAAATCACATTCTAATAATTCTGAATATTTCATACATAGATTATAAAACTTAATATATTTAAAAAGGATAAAGTTCAAAGCATAAATTTGATAATTTTATTTTATATCTTTCCTCAATAAATATATTATATTCATCAATAGTTTTATCAATAGTACAAAGTAATTTTAATAATTCTAAATATTTTCCAAGATGATAATAATATAATTTATTTTCTTATCTATTTTATTCACAATATCACATAGATCAAGTACTTCTTCACTATCAGATGTATTATTAATTTCTAGACTAGGAGTATCTACTTTTTCAATTTTACTAAATAATCTTTTTCTCAATTCTTCAATAGGAATTTTTTGTCTGTTTGGTTTTATTTCTTTTTCATGGATGATATAATTTAAATTAGAAGGATTAATGCCATAGTTATTAAGTTGATCATAAAATTTAAATGTTTTACTTTTAGATATACAATCTTTAAGGATATCACTAATAAAAGCATATAATTTATTGTTATCCATTTTTAAATAAATAAAAAAGGTCTTAATCAAAAAAAGTGTATTTATTCCATCATCTAAAATATATCTTTTATCATCAAATGGTGACATTCTCTTTTTATTTCTTTCATTTATAAACATTTGATGTTTTTCAGAATTCATTGTATACATTTTATTAATTTTAATTTCCTTATTAAATAAACAATTGTTATCAAATTTAATTTTTTTTTAACAGTTGTCTGACCCACTCCTTTAAGTTTTTAAATTTCTTTTAATTCATTGTTACCTTTAGTGTCTGAGCTATTCTCAATGTTAAAATCAAATAATGTATAAGAATATGCTTTACTTCTTAAATATATAATTTCATTCATAATTTTTCCATTTCATCTTCAAATTTTCCTATCACTTTTTTATTTTTTGTAGAATGTAATGGATGTTCTTTAGGATAATCTGATGTATCAAAATAATCTAATACTTCTTTTAAATCTTCATAAACATCTTTTGTTTTAATAGATAAGAAAATACTATCTGTATCTGACGCAACTAATTCATTATTGGGCCATAACTCATTAATAACATCATAATAAAATTGATACATTCTACATAATAATTTACTATAATCTAAAATACACATTCCTAAATAAATTGGTTTATCAAATTTAATTGATGTTATATTATTAATAACTGCTACTAAGTTTTCATTAAATATTATTGAATCTTTAAAGTTTGGTTTGTTAATATGTTTTTGTATTTCTGTTGGATCTGTAAATAATTTTATTTCACTTCTACCTCTTATATTTTCCATAGTTTTACCATAGAAAGCATTATTCATTAATTTCCATAAATCTTTTTCAAATGCTGATTTTGATTTAGTTCTTTGTTCTGTGTTAAAATCAAATAAAGTTTTAACCATGCTGATTCTTTAAATGAAATTATTCTATGAACTTTCTTAAATACTAAACCTAATTTAATATATTCTTTTAAAATACTATAATGAATAATATATTTTTTTTATCTCTAAGTGTTAAAAATAGTTTTTCTTCATTACCTAAAGTTCTATCTTCTTTTTTAAGCAATTCTAATTGATATGGTTCTTCTTCTTTTACTTTCATCTTTTCTGGAGCTAATGGATATTTAATTGTTTTTAGTTTTGCTTTCTTTGTATATTCTAAATCACATTCTATAATACATCCTCTACCTTCTGGAATATCTTTATAATAATCTAAATCTTCTTCCCATCTAAAATCATTTGTTGGTGGTTTCTGACTCATTTCCCATCCATATAGATTATTAGCATCTAAATATAATAAATATGTTTCTTTTAGAAATTCATTTAAATCTCCACCATTATTTATTATTTCAATACCTCTTTTCATTTCATAGTCGTCTATTTCTACCATTATCTAAATAATTTGGTGTATATTTATTATATGCTTTAACATGTCTAGGACCTAATACTCCAGAGAAACCACCTCTAATTCCTTTTTCAAACATAAGTAACATATTACTGTCACTAAGTAATTCTAATTCTACTCCAGTATATTTTAAACCACATTGCCAAGTTAATCCTGGTGCTGAATAACAATAGCAAGGATCTATTTCATGATGTTTAAAAAGAATTTCTAAACTTTTCAAAAGCATCTGCTAATATTAATACATCAGTTTTTAGATATAGATTCATGATAATCTTTTAATGTTTTACATTCATAATGTTCCCAAACTTTTTGAGCATGTTTATAATTCTCTTCTGTTATTCCTTCTCCTTTTAATGTTGAATAAAATGTATCTATTGGTGGTAATTCAGTTTCTTCTAATCTATCAAAGAATCAATATATTCATATGGATAAATCCTTTCTGTTTAAGTAATTCTACATTATAGTTTGTAAATCAATAAATCATGATAATCATCAAGAACAATAAATTCTTCAGATAATATTGGAAAGTCATCCATCGATTCTGCAATTCCTGCTAATCCTTTAGATAAAAATCTATATGAATCTAGAAATCTTAACTTCTTATAAAAACTTCCATATTCAATAGAGATATATTCTTCTGAAGTTTTAGATAATACTTTAACTTTATTGTATGCATTTTCATACTTCATTAATTCTTCTACTATAAAGTGAAAATCATAATTAGATCCATTGTGAAAAAACACTGGAATTAATTTACTTGATTTTCCTTCTTTGGTATTACATGATTGACATGCTGCCCCTCTATATTTAGATGTTTAATGATTATGTTCTATTATTTTACAAATGTCATCTGTGAATTCAATTCCACACATGTAACAATTAGTTGCATTATCATATTCTTTAATTTGTTTAGGTGTTAATTTATGATTAGTCTTTTTCATGACGACTTAATTAGATATTATATCATCATAAATCATAAGAATATTTTCAATATATTTTTCTTTTGCATCTTCTCCAACATATGAAATATATTCTGATTTGTATATATTAGGATAATCAGATTTTATATAAATACCAAAACTTTTACTTCTTGTTTAAATATTTTATTTGTATAAGATTCTTCAGGATTGGGTTGAGTAGTATGAATAGGAATATTAGTTGATTTCAAAATCAGAATAGATTGCGATAGGTAGTCTTGATTTGAAATGATTATTTTTAACTTAATAAAAGTATTTTCTTTAGGCATTATAGTATTACAGTGTTTGTGATTTAAACATATTTCCATATGTTTATCTAATGTTTTTTTACTACTAAATGTATTCATACAATTTCTACAAACAAAAGATTTATTTTTATTATCACAAAGAAAACTATCAAGATTTTTTTGTATTAAACAGTAATGTGTATTTGAATCATTCTCAAGATATAATAAATCAATTACATTATCTTTATTTTCATTATTAGAAATATGAACTGGATAAATAGATAACTTGTCTTTTGGATTATTTAAAGCAAATATATTTATATTTAATATTGGATTGAGTTTTTCTACTTTTGGAATATCTTTGATACATACAGGATATTCTATTCCAATCATATTAATTTTATCTTCATACATTTTATATTTTGTTAATCTATCTACATTAGATTATCAGCTGGATATAATTTTGCTAACACAGACCATAGAAAACTTTTTTATCATTTACATTTTTAACGTTAATTATATTATTATGTGATTTAAATTGAGTAGGAATATAAGATGATGCTTTTAGATAACTAATTTTATATAGTTTTACTTCTGATTGAATTATTTTATCAAAAACAAAACCATTCCTCTTTCTTGAAAATTATCTACCAATGTATTAAAAGTATTTGGTAGATTATTAAAATATTTATTAATATTATTCTTAGATTTTATAGTTTCTATTGGTGAATTGTAATAAACAGTTACTTTATCAAATGCTAATGGTGTTCTAAATTCACAAGTTAAAATTATTTTGAGTTTTATTGGTGTGTTAGTTAAATCAACTTTATCTTTAAGTTGTTTAATATATTCAATATAATTATCTTCATCAATTATATCATCAATAATATATTCTTTAATAATATCATTAAATCTTTTAGTTTTTATAAGAGTCATTTTATTAGGAAACATTTTGTATAGGAAACTTTATTTTTGATTTTTGATAATTAGTTTGATAATTTGGATTTCTTTCAATAAACTCATTATACGCTTGTTTATATTTTTCTTTATTATTTTTATAATGATTGCATTTTATTGGTTTCCTACAAGCTATACATGCAGAATTTACTCCACATGGTTTAGTGTTGTTTTTATGATATTGATCAATTGTTTTAAAAATACAACATTTGGAGCAGGTTTTCCTTTATCCATTTTATTGGAAATATTTTTTATTATATAAAATCATTCCTATATGTTTGTAATCTTTGTTTTTTGTAATTCTTTCTCATAAAAAGAACCAGTAATATCTTTTCCTTTTAAGTCTTTAATTTTATATGTAATTGGATTTGTATATATAATTCTATCTATCTTAAATATTTCTGTAGTCCAATTTTGTTCATATCCTTTCTTAAATGTGTTTTTATATTTTGTTATTCTTACATTATCACCAACTTTATATTTTGATTTCTCGCTTCTCATGGTTCTTCTTTAAATACTCGATTAAATATTTCATTTTCATTTCCTTTCTTACTTCCTTCAGTAGGTGTCATATTAATTGTATTATGAAATGTGTTATTATATTCGTTAATTAATTGTTCTAATACATCATAATATTTAGTAGTATTATAAGCAGTAAAATATTTAAACATTTTTTCTTTAAGAGTTCAGTTAAATCTTTCAATAACACAGGACTTACTTTCGTTTTGGACTGTATATAATTCTACATTATTTAATTTAAGTGCAAGTTTTTCATAATTTTATTGAAGAATTCAGTTCCTTTATCAACCCAAATCTTTCCAGGTTTTCTTTCTGTAAATAATATTTGAAAAGCATTAGCAACTTCTAATCCTGTTTTAGTTTTTAAAGGTATAGCCCAAGCATATTTTGAAAATATATCTATAACAGTTAATAAATATCTATAGTGTTTATTTTGTTTTGAGTATTTTTGCATATCTATAAGATCAGCTGCCCATATTTGATCAACACCATACACAACGACATTTCTTTTTTTAAATTTCTTAATTATGGGTTTATGGAGTTCGTTGGCTAATTCTGTAGTTAGAGGTTGTCCTAGTCATTTAGCTTTGGCGAAGCCTGGACTTTGTCCATCAACTCCAAGTCCACTCATATATTTTAAACCAATAGTTCCTTGAGAAAGCTTTTTATTCAACCATTCATTAATATTTTTTGGTTTTAACATTTTCATATTATCCAACATTTTTTTATCACATATTTTATTCTTATCTTTAAACTTTTTATGTTTATCATAACAGATAAGATTCATTGCAATTTCATCTAATCCATTTATTGGTTTTGAACCTGGTAAAGGATTATTATCAGAATCAAGTCTTAAATTTAATTTAGTAAAAGGTCCTAGAAAATTATAACCAGGACTATGTATCTCTGGCATTTTATTAATTATTGTATCTGTAAACAGCTTCGCTTATGAATCTTTGGTTCAACCCCTTTACCAGTAAATTTAGATTTATTTGTCTCACAAACAATACATTGACATTTTAACATCATCATTGATTTTGCTCATTATCTTTTTAGTTGTAGCTTGATGTTTATCTTTTATATCTGTTTTCTGTCTACATTTCATGCAGTATATCATTTCCATTTTATTTAGCAAATAAATGATTAATAAAAAATATATGTATATATCAGTAGAAAATATTATTCTAGAAAATAAACGTTTATCCAATTATGATATTATACAAGCGGTTAAAGATTTAAAAATAAAAAATTTAAGGTGTATATCTAAGAGACAATTACCATCTAAAACAAATAAAAAAGAATGTGGAATAATTAATCTAGCTGACAGCGAAGATTCAAAGGTAGTCATTGGGTTTGTTATTATAAAAAATATTAATATTTTTTATTTAACATACAAACGGTATGAAATATTTTGATGAAATAGAAAATTATCTAAGCTCAGAAACAAATTCCATAAAATATAATATTTATAAAATACAAAGTTTTAATCAAGTTGTATGTGGGCATTTATGTTTATACTTTCTTGCTAAAATATCAAAAGGAATGAAATTTGATGATATAATTTTTTCTTTAATAAAATGAGTGTTAATAAATTTGGATTAATGGAAGATACTGAGGATGAGGAGAAATAATTATTCCATTTCATAGTCATAGAAAAAACTTAAATGATTTGGAGAATGTTGATGGATTTAATAAAAGGGAAATAAGAAAGATATTTATGGAATGAGATTAAATAAAAGAGGGGTTTATGAAAGAACGGTAATTACTTTACCAGAAGATAAAAACATTTTTAATGAAGGTTAAGTTAAAAAAGATACTCCTTTAAACATTGTTTATTATAAAGATAAATGGAAACTAATTAAAAATAAACATGATTGGGATATTAATTTTAAAGTTGAGAATAATTCAATTTCATATAAAAGAGAAAATAATATTATTCAAAAACTATTTAATTCTGGTAGTATGATTGGTAATTATATTCCATTAAAAGGCTATGAAGAAACAACGGTATTAGCAAAACAAGGTGGTAAATATTATATTGGTGCAAATAAAAAACATAAAGATCAACCACATAGAACTGTTTTAATATTCAATACTAAACTACCAGCAGATGAAAAAATATTAAAAGATCCTCCAGTTGATTCTGTATTTTATATCCGTGGACATATTTCTGATGAAAAAGAAAAACCTGAACCAATTGAAGGATTAGAAACAAAAACTTTGTAAAACAAAAGATTTTAGTATTAAAATTAAAAAGACTAAGACAGATTATGCAATAAAATCTTTCCCAGAAGAAGTAAAACTAAATGTTACTGGTGATATTAGATTGTTTATTTATCATGAAGTTTATTATATAGATATAATTGCTTTTACAACAGAAAAAATAACTGATGAAGAATTAATGTTTGTTTAAAAATTATTCTTATAAAAATGGATATGTTAAAAATCTTGGTGAAAAATTTATTATTGATGAAAGTATAGAAGCATATGAACTTCACAAATATAAACCATCACCAGGCAGTTCTAATTTAGATGGAAATAATGAAATAACAATTAAAATTAATAATCAGGATACGTTTTTAAACATATCCAATAGTTATTTAGAGATTGCAGGACAACTGGTTAGAGATAAAGATGGTGTTGAAAGTATTTATAAAGACGAAGATAAAGTGACATTAATTAATATAATGCTTTTCAGTAATATTAATTATAATGTGAGTGGACAACAAATTGAAAACTTTAATTATCCTGGAGAAATAAGGAATATAGTGGGATTATTAAAATATTCAGAAAACTTTGAAAGATCAAGAGGATTAAATCAATTATGGTATAGATCAATGCAATTTGGTAAATCTGGATTCAATATAAGGCATTATTATATTATTGAAAAGCCTGCTAAAAAGGTAGCTTTTCTTTTTCTATCCACTCAAACATATTTTCGGATTTTGTGAAAGTTATACCAAGGTAATGTATGGATTTGAAGATGAGTTATCATTATTTAGAAAACAAGATAGTCGTGATGCAGTTATATGTAAAGCCCAAATAGAAGGAGACACAGTTGATAAAGATGGAAATAAGGAAAAAATTGAAGGGTTTACTATGACCAAAGGTAAAGTGAAATAAAAGAGCATGGGTTGTTCCACATGTTACACCTAGTTTAGAATATAAAGTAAAATTAATGAATGCAATAAAAAATAAAGTTACTTATAAAGTAGCTTATAAAAAACTAACCAGTCATACTGCAACAATTCCTCAAGGATTGTCATATGATTGGAGATTACCAACTAATAATAATAACTCACAAAAACCTAGATTTAGTATAAATGGATTTTAACCAAATAAAATTCAGGACAAAGAGTTTTTTGATAATGCAAGGTTTTATCATGCTAATGTGAAAAATATTTTTGTTGAGTTAAATTCAAAATGATATCCTGTGGATGGTGTTAAATGTACTAGAAAAAGAAGATGAACGCCGCATTTTGACAAATTATTGGCAGCTACTGATGTTCATTTTAAGGAACTTTTCAGCAAGTATGTAGGTGCCAACAATTTGTCAAAATGCGGCGTTCTCCTCTCTTAGAAAATCAAACCAAACCTCCTGTTGACCCAACATCTGACACATTATATACTAATACTGGTGCTCCCCAGGGTACAGTATTATCCCCATTTCTCTTCTCCCTGTAGATCGAAACATGATGACGTCATCATAGACAAATATGCGGACGACACTGGGGAAATCGGACTTATAATTAATGACAATGGCAATAATTATTTAAGTGAAGTAGACAATTTTGTGAGCTAGTGCAACCAAAACTACCTTGAATTAAATGTTTCAAAAACTAAGGAAATCATAATTGATTTCGGGAAAAATAAAATTGAACCCTCCCCAGTCACCATAAAAGGGATAGAGAACACAGACAACATCATGAAAAAAAGCGAACACACAGCTTTATTGCATGAGAAAACTCAGATCTTTTCATGTCGATACACACCTATTGCAAATGTTCTCTTCCGTCAGTTATATCTTCGGTCTTGACCTTTGGGCTTCCTAGTTGGAGTGGGAACATAACCCAATTTGATAGGAGGAGACTTGACAGGGTAATCAGAAAGGCAGGTGGGCTGATTGGGAACACACAGGACCCATTTGACACAGTTTATGAGCGACGTATAACGAAAAATCTGACTGACATCACTAACGACGAAACTCATCCACTTCGTGCAGACATTGACTGTCTAAAAAATAATTAGAAGTAGTAGGTTCAGAGTCCCAAAGGCCAACACAAACAGATACCTGAATTCATTCATTCCGTCAGCAGTCAGGATTTTTAACAAAACAAATGGATGCGGGGGGAGGTGGAGTGGACATGGATGAATGAGTTTTGACCGAGGGCGTGTATGTGGGAGGCATTTGGGATGTGTTATGTGTGTGTGTGTGTGTGGGGGGGGGGGAAAGGGGGTTAAGAATGAGGTTGTATATCCTACACATTTCTGTGATGTATGTATCAAAACAAATAGAGGCAGGGGTTCAGCATGGATGAATGAACTTTGACTAAAGGCGGTTGAGATGTACTGTGTGTGTGTGTGTGGGGGTCGAATGAGGTTGTATATCCTGTACATTTGTGTGAAACGGACGTGGGGAGGGGGGTTTGGACATGGATGAATGAGCTTTGACTAAAGGCGTGTGTGTGCGTAGGGGTTGGTTGGGAAGTGTTGTGTATGTGCGTAGGGGTTGGTTGGGAAGTGTTGTGTGTGTGGGTAGGGGGTGGGGGATAGAATATGGTTGTATATCCTACGCATTTCTGTGATGTATTTATCAAAACAAATGGACATGGAGGGATGAGCATGAATGCATGAGCTTTGACCGAGGGCGTGTGCGTGGGGGTCGATTGTTTGTGTGTGTGTGTGGGACGGTTCGAATGAGGTTGTATATCTTGCGCATATCTGTGATGTATTTGTCATACTAATACTCTTATTATATTACTACATTAATGTTTAGCAATATTAATGATGAATATGTATTAAGATTTTTAATCTTATTTATGAGGAACAGAATGTAATTTCATTCTTTGGATGAATAAAGTATTATTATTATTATGATTATTATTATTATTATATATATCTATCTTATGAAATTTTAAAAACTCGCTTATTTTCTGTCATGCCTCCAGATCTTATTAAACGATCAATCAAGCTGAAATTTTGTATGGAAATACTCCAAGGCTTGGAGTATGATCCTTCATTTTCAAATCCCTATAACTCGACTCATTTATCTTGTAATTAATTAACTAAATTAGCTCTGTTCCGGTTTAATGATTTACGATACTTTTTTTATTGACTACAGAAGTTGTTGCTTTGAAGCGTAAACAACTAAAACAAGTAGACTAGAGCATTACAAAAGTAAGAAAATTAGATTTGTAGGCTCAATGTTTTGATTATTATGTTATTATGCCTGTATCTATATCTGTATCAATTTCACTATATATCAAGATTGATAAAATCTAGAAGACATGGTGCATCTCATCATAGATCTATATCTATCGGGACGACTCCTTCAGTCGGGCGCACAGTATGATTTTTGTTGGGATGAGCCAAGGCCATAGGAGGGGACTGTCAGAGGAATCTAGCTTTGCCTTGGATCAGGAGAAGGGGGGAGGGAGGAGGTCGGGGTTGGGGAAGGGTTTCAGGGTTAGGGATGGTGATATTATAGTGTTTGCCCGACTATGGGACTCCTTTCATAGATCTAAATTCTAGATAAACTCGCGGAGCATGAGACATTATGGTGAATCATGGGAAGGAAAATCAGAAACGACGATACTTTTAACAGATTACTAAGAAAACTTAATAAAATCAGCTACAGCCAGAGAAGAAGGAAAAAAAGGAGAAGAAGAGGAGGAAAAGCAAAAAGGAAGGTATGGAGGAGAAGAAGAAGAAGACGAGGATAACAAATAATAGGGTGTGTTGTCTTACCTGCGAAAATCGCGGGAACTCCACTATATATATTTATATAGTCGAGTCCGGATTATCGCAACTCAGTTAATCGCAATTTCCACTTTTCCCAAAAAAACAGAATTAATTCTATATAAAAGTCACTGCTTAGTCATTACTACTTTAGATAATCACAACCCGACAACACCTTGCCTCAGATTTGCAGTCGGCTTTCTTTTCTAATTTCACACTTTGCCATACGATGCTCGCATGTTTACGTTGTTATTATCTAACATTAACAACTGTAACGACACAATGGCCTTACACTGATTATGGGTCTAACAGACAGTAAAAGGCACAATCGGCCTTGCATAGAGACGACTTAGACAGCTGGGCATCATACAGTATTATACGATATATAAACATCTTAGTCAATAAGTTGATAACAGGTTGAGTAGATTGTAACTTTTATACATGTAGCTTTATCAGTACAAACAGCAACGTGATATATGATAGACAGACAAATAGAGACAGACAGACACACATACATAGACGGATAGATAGATAGATAGACAGATGGAGAGAAAGATAAATAGATAAAAAAAAGAGAAGAAAATCAAGAAAAAGAAGGAGAAGAAGAAGAAAAAGACAAAGGAGAATAATTTTCTCCTCATTCTCTGACAAAACACATATTTTGCTATATTTTTATCATTTGAAGAATAAAATCTATGAAAGTCTGTAATGTGAACGCTGATTCATATTTTGTTGACAAATTTTTTTATTATGCATGGTTTTGGAAGAATACCAGTTTTGAGACAGAGAGAGATTATTTACGTTTATGTTTATATTCAACTTAGTTTAATCATTTTGGAAACAAGACTTCACATCATATCTGACCTCTTTAACTGATAATCTGAAAGTCTTTGAGACAGTTGTTCGACAATTTCCATATGGCGTGCCCATAAGGCAATGCTTCCAATGTGGTAATAGTATCCTTTGGTGAGGGCGTCTTGTGCGTAGCTTAGCAGCCTCTTTATACCCCCATAGTTAATTTCCGTCTTTACCACTGTTGAGACAAAAATAGTGAACAACTTTAAGAACAACTCATAAATAAATGTGTGTATGTGCGTAGTTGTGTATGTGAGTTCACGTACATGTATGGGTGTGAAATTAAAAGAACTTGAAATTCAAATATAACTAGGTCTTCTCTTTTACTACGACATTTGTGGCATATTCGGACATCTGTACAGAACTAAGCATTTTCCAAACACAACATATATAAAATATGTTCTTGCTATATTTTTTATTTATAAAACATTAAATACATTGACTGAAACACTTATAAAAAAATCTCACTGCCCTAGGTGATTCGGTGTATGGGTTAAGATACCCGAAATGATCATTCTCCAGGCTTCCTATCCTGGCATTTTGTTTCTTCTGTGAAGGCTACATTCTTTTCTTTTATTGCCTCCTTTATATCTGTGTCCCATTTTCTTTGAGGTCTACCTTTGGTCTTTACCTTCGGTTTTAGCATTGTATACTGATCTAGCTATCTGATTGAATATTAATGATCTGCTTTGGTTTGATCTCCTATTGTTGTGCTTCTGATTTTGTCTCTTTTAGTTTTCCCTACTACACTTCTGAGATATTTCATTTCAGCTGCCTGTACTCTATTAATGTATTCCTTACTATCTAAGGTATAGGTGTCACTGTCATATAGTTATAATTCTTTTGGTTCTCTGAATCAGTTGGTTTTGTGTAAGCAGGTGATTAACCCACTCTACCTTAGGTGGGGCTGCCACCTTGAGGCCTCTTACTGGACATCGGTTCTGATTTTCTGTCGGGTTATCTCCTTTAGGCAATGGTCAGCAAGAATGACCGGCAAGGTAGCAGGTTTTGATTTTCTGTCCAGGTTAATTCCTTTAGCCTTTGGCCAGTCAAGACCAGCTTGCAAGGCAGTAGATTGTGATTTTCTGTTGAGGTTAACTCCCTTAGCCTTTTGGTCAGCCAATTCCGGCTTGCATGCAAGCACCAGCCCACTGCCAGGTAGTTGATTCCAATGTCAGTATAATTATAAATGGTTCTTGAAGTATAAATCATAATACAAACCTTCATTCATCATTGACCCTAGTATGCCAAAGACAATTTTCTGGGATGTACCACTCAAAGATGATAGTTTCTCTTTGAAGATCAAGTGCAATAGCTTAAGAAAGAAATTAACAAGTATGCCTTTATAAATTATAAATTCTGGTGAAATGCAACAGCTTTTATTTAATCAACATGTAAATATCAAGAGACTTAAGGGGATTGGCGAGTTTGGGACCAAAATGTTGACTTTCTGTTCTTTGCATATTAGGGTAAACGATCATTTATCAACAAGCTTATTGCAAAAAAATGCCCATAAGACTTTTTGGTTTTGTACAAAACATTTTGTAAAAGCGAGGAAGGTCAATTTTTAAATGTAAATTACCCTAACGCTGACTGAGAAGATTAGCACTGAAAATACCTCTAACAACGGCTAATCACCAATGTGGTAGCACAGTTCTTTTTACTTGGCTTTCGAAAACACAGCATGTCGATCAGCCGAGCTCTTTGTCACATAAGTGGTGAAGGCCAGCATCACGCGTATGTAAACATGCGCACAAGTATAGCAATAGAGGAAAAAAACAAAAAACTGGACATTTGACAGCTGTTTTCACAGCAATGCACATCTAAACCTAGTTTTACAATCCTCTTTGCATTAATAACAATGCCAGAGACTGTCTAAAGAGTAAGGGGGCTGCTACAAGAAAACCGTCTGAAGCGTTTGCTTTATGTTATTTTATTTTCGTTTCTTTACTTGCAATATTCTCGAAATGTAGTTATCTCACACTAAAATTTTATTTCCTCTGTCATTTACTGACCGATTTGTATAACATTTCACACATAGGTTCCTCTCGTCAATGTTAATAGAATGGAGCCGGTTTTTTGTAAGAGAAAATATTTGTTTTTGTAATAAAAAATACAATTTTTGCGCATAAACAGTAAGCTATTTTCAAAAAATCATATCCAAAATATCTAAAAAACCAGAAGTCACTGTTAGATATTGAATGGAAAAAACGATCCGAACAGGTTTTGGGGGATTTTATTCATAGAGGCGATAGATTTAGAAAATTGGGTCAAACCCATGATGGCAGCCGTTTCCTTGGCTACAAACTTTTCAATGACATAGGATGACAATATTTTGACAGTTACATATATACTACAATCAAAACCCAAACTCAAAAAGCAAAACAAAATCACTTCAAGAAGTGCTTTAAACAATCACGCTTATCTTCTTTAACTCAATCGACATACATTAATAAAAACTAGTAAGCTGTTGCATAAATTTTGACTAATAAGTTCGTTTATGAGTTCAATCATAATGCCGTGAATAGATATTTATCATGTAATTGTCGTTAAAAACTTCAAGTTATATCTAAAAACACAAAAGCGTGATTAAGATTTGCATAAGTTTCAAGTTTTATATTCTTAAAATTTTCATGTACCATTTTATAGGTAGATCTAGACCTTGCTCCTTCTTTTCTTTATTTCATTTGCAAAGGACATGTATCTTGCATTTACATTACATTGCTTACATGGCAAATGAATGTCGATCACTAGAAAAGTGTCCTGATATTACTGATAATTTTCCTAGGGATTCTATCACGTTATTACATCATCTTCATGAGAATTTATGTGTCAGAGCAAAATGTAAAATAAAATTGACACAAACATACCTGAAAGACATAATTTGCTCGACGCCTGTCTCTGACAGCACCAGCCATATCAAGGCGAAAGAGTGCTTCATAAAGGTCGTAGATTCACATTTCTTGGGATAAAAACAAATTTGATAGTACTCTAGCGAATTTACCACTTTGAAAAGAGATAAAATGATATAACTCATAATCATTCATAGTTTCATTATTCAAGTGCAATAATAACTGTCTATGAAGTGCAAATATACATTTTTGTTTAATCTTTCCCTAAATGACATAATTGTAATCATCACAGACTATCTAAACAATGGCAATGTATAAAATGGCTTATCAAATGAGTGGTTACATCAAGACACAAAAGGAAGAACATATTTAATTTTTTTGGCTAGTTTTCCCTCTCTACTTCCCCCACGGTTAAAATAAATGTGGATTGTCTGCGAGCGTTACATCCTGATCCTGAGCATCATAATTCTCAAGGGACAAGCGTTGTATTCTGCAAAGATAAAATAATGAAGTTCCCCAGTCATTTTCCATTCATTACCCTTTAATTTCTTTTTGTACAATTCCCCTTTAATCAACAAGAAAAAAAATCAGTGCTTGTAAAAATATGTAGATCTACATTTATACAGATGAATGAAAACAGTTACATCGTATAACAGATTTTCAGGATAAATATAGACAGAGCAACAAAATTTTTTTGCAGAATCAATATATTACAAATATATAAAGGTTGTTAATATTTTTATCAATTCAGTTTCAAATTCAAAGTTCACTTAAGATTTGTAGAACTAATCTTTCTTACATTTGTCTAAGGCTAACACCACCCGTGCTCCATTGCTGTATTACCAGGTCATAAATATTCATCTCAAAAGCTTTTATGATGTTATAAAGTGATATATAAAGAGGAATTTTTCTTCATGAAAAATGAAACTTATGTCTAAAGATTAGTTAAGTTTCTGCTCATCAAAATAGCACAAGTGTGTCACTCAGGGTCCCCCAAGGGCCACATTTAGTTGTCATGACCCATGGTCACTACTCACGATATAATAAAATCAATTATGTGTGCGGGCCCATATGTGAGCTTGTAAAGGACCCGCAAATCGTAAGTTTGACAAGTTTAGCTTAGTATTTAGCGTTTAGAACGAAACAGAATTGTTTGTTTTAAAAGAAGGGGAAGTGAAAGAAAACAAAATCAACAAAGAAAAGAAAAAACAATTGATTACTTCAATTTACTGAATACAATGGCAGAATGATGTTGATGTCAATAACATTTCTTGCTCACTAAAATGGTGCACAAACAACCCAACCCAAATCATACACTGGCACCTAGATTATATAGCCATGCAAAACAATCCTTAATTTTTCAAAGACCCAAGTCAATCTGCAAGCAATCTCGACATCCTCTCAATTGAGCCAGAGTGAACGACGTGTTGTTACGTTGTGAAGAGAGAGAGGGGGGACTTTCCTATATTCATAATATGATTTAGCTTTATATGGTAGGGAAAAGGGACCTTCATATATTCATAATATTATTTAGCTTTTTATGATCCAAAACAGACATTCTTAAAATCTAGAACATGAAATGATCATTTCAGTGATGGTTTTGTTAAACAAGTTTGAAGATGCATCAACTTGACACTAAACGAAGATAAAGATGATAATCTACATTCAATTATGAGAGCAACTGTTGCAGACATTTTTTCTTCTTTCATTTTTGAATATATATGAAAAGAAAAGAAAGGGAAGCAGATGACACGTAATATCACGTTTGAACTCATATATCGATAATGAGCTAAAGAAAAGAACCAAAAGCCGAAATGCAATATTTTGAAAAGCGGTTTAACCAAGATACATCTGAATAGAATCTAGATCTAGATCTACAAGGTGTTAACTTAGAATACTTTGAGAAATATCAATCACAAAGAAAAATCAGGACCAACATTCAACCATCTGAACACTACCTGGCGACAGCATTCTCGTTTAAATTCTCGAATATCTTCACTCTCCACAACTTCATGCGTTCCCATCCTTCCGATGTTCGAACCCACTGCTCTCCAGGGGATCTCCCAGTCACGTCCCATGAACGGCATGTTAGCTATTAAAATAATATCGTCTGCTGCACAATTTCGAGGAACCGTTTCACTTCTCACTTTCCATTAGCTGAATCCGAGTAAGCTGGCCTCGGCTGAAACTGAGAAACTGCGTGATATTTGTTTATAAACATATGCAAATACAAAGAGCTATCAGCACTTAATAAGTTTCTTTTCACTCATTGGTCTAAAACATCTGAACTCTTTTTTTTTCATTGGCTTATCTAAAATGCGCATAAAATTAGCACCCAGTCACATGCTTCTATTTATGTTATCAGATGACAAAGGAACAAAGAAGAAAAAAACACTTTGTGTAGGGTAGCCAGACAATGTCCATGCCTCGTAATTTTTAAAACAAACAAAACACATTATTGCTCTCTCTCTCTCTCTCTCTCTCTCTCTCTCTCTCTCTCTCTCTCTCTCTCTCTCTCTCTCTCTCTCTCTCTCTCTCTCTCTCTCTCTCTTCTCTCTCTCTCCCCTCTCCCCTCTCTCTCTCTCTCTCTTCTCTCTCTCCCTCTCCCTCTCCCTCTCTCTCTCTCTCTCTCTCTCTCTCTCTCTCTCTCTCTCTCTCTCTCTCTCTCTCTCTCTCCACATGCAAACAACTTATAACTTATAGTCATCAATAATATGGATTTAGTAAAGCTATTGTTCCAGCGTAAATTGCGTTCACACGCGTTGAAGCCTACTACATTGTAACAAGGGTCACTGCGTGCCATTATAATTACCATCTCATCTTTATCTATTGCTGCTCGTCATGGTGGTATCCTACGTTGATATTAATATTATTTTTAGGTAATAGTAACAGACTATCTGTTTCATGATTCCCATCACTTCAGTACATTTGTAAGAGGCATTTTAAAGAGGCAGTTTTACCTAAATGGGGCAAAACACGTTTGTTGCACTACTGGATGGAGCAGCTCATTCCTTTGACATTGATAGAAAGGCTCAGCATGGATTCTTTCATTTTATACGATTATTTTAGAAATGATACCGGCCGAACATTTTACACATCGGTTATACCATAAAATCCGGAAAATGCTGTCTAAAGTATAACAACACAGTACTCTATCAATATTAGCTAAGATCGGTCGAATATTACAGGAAACATTCCACGCACCTGTTATAAAACAAATAGCAGTTGAGCAGTTGAAATATGGTCGACATAAAGTATTTGATAGCCTCAAAAGATTGTATGATGTTTCAAAAGTGTTTATATGTTTATATGCGAAAACACATTAAAATGATGAAGGAAAAATTGTTTAATGCGATTTTCTCAAAACGTTACTTTTGACAGTAATATGCGATCTACTTTTTTAATTATTGTCCGATTGCCCCCAAATTTGGTATATAACATCTATAACACAACAAAACAAAACAAAAATAACCCAGTAGCGATTTTCAATATCTCTTCAAATTTCTGTAACAGGAATTTTTTGGTGATTAAATTTACCCAAAATTGGAAAGGTTGGTATATGCATTTTCAAAAAAAGTCATTAAATCAACACAGTTTAATTTATCCAAAAAGCTACTGGTTGCGGCTATTTGTTGGAACTGAATAATGTATGTGGAGGTAGGCTACACAATATACGGGTAAACGATTTTAACACACACACACACACACGCACACACACACACACAGACACAAACTTATGTTTTAAATAGACGCAAAGGAAAGTTAAAGATTAATTTATCTTTTTGAAAACTTCTTAAACATAACAAGGAAACACACTCATTCTT
>JAXRKP010001486.1:110000-112500 GCA_037039925.1 Doris montereyensis | reverse complement strand
TCTCTCTCTCTCTCTCTCTCTCTTCTCTATCTATCTATCTATCTATCTATATATCTATCTATCTATCTATCTATCTATCTATCTATATCTATCCATGTACGTATGTATCTATGTATGTATGTATGTATGTATGTATGTATGTATGTATGTATGTATGTGTGTATGTATGTATGTATGTATGTATCTATCTATCTATCTATCTATCTATCTATCTATTTATCTATCTATCTATCTTATTTATCTATCTATCTATCTATCTATCTATCTATCTATCTATCTCTATTTCTCTCTATCTGTCTCTCTATCTCTCTTTCTCTCTCTCTCTCTCTCTCTCTCTCTCTCTCTCTCTCTCTCTCTCTCTCTCTCTCTCTCTCTCTCTCTCTCTCTCTCTCTCTCTCTCTCTCTCTCTCTCTCTCTCTCTGTGTCTATCTCTATATATATATATATATATATATATATATATATATTATATAACTATCTCTTATCTATCTATCTATTTATCTATCTATTTATCTACCTGTCTATCTATCTATCTATCTATCTATCTATCTATCTATCTATCTATCTATCTATCTATCTATCTATCTATCTATCTATCTATATTTTTATCCCTCATTCTCTTATGCATCCCTTTTGGTTATATCTGATTGTCCATCTGCCTATCCGTATGCCTGTATGCTTTTCTAAAAATCCCAATATCTAGTAATTTTTTAACTTGCGGCGTATTGATAGCTGAGCTATACTAAGAGTGCAACGAATGGTAGTGTTAGCTATTTAACTTGTATTGATAGGTTTTAGACTACATGCCACAATTTAAATTGTTTATTGTAATGATAGGTTTTAGACTATATACAATTTAACTTGTATTGTATTGATAGGTTTTGACTAAATTGTATTGTATTCATAGGTTTTAGACAATTTAAAACTTGTATTGTATTCATAGGTTTTAGACTACATACAATTAACGGTTAATATGTTTTAGGACAACTTGTATTGTATTGATAGGTTTTAGACTACATACAATTTAAATTTTTGTAATAGGTTTTAGACTACATACAATTGATATTGTATTGATAAACTACATACAATTTAACTTGTATTGCATTGATAGGTTTTAGACTACATACAATTTAAATTGTATTGTATTGATAGGTTTTAAACTACATACAATTTAAATTGCATCGTATTGATAGGTTTTAAACTACATACAATTTAACTTGTATTGTACGATAGGTTTTAGACATCGTATTGATATATTAGGTTTTAACTACATACAATTTAAATTGTATTGCATTGATAGGTTTTAGACTACATACAATTTAAATTGTATTGTATTGATAGGTTTTAGACTACATACAATTTAAATTGCATCGTATTGATATGTTTTAAACTACACGGAGTGTTTGCTGGATGTTGATGATTCTAAACATTCTATTGATACAACGATTTGGTAGGTAGTGGTGCAGTTGATTGTCTAGATAATGTGTTGTATAAATTAGATTAAATGAAAAGTAACGTTCCTTCAATGCCCTCTTCGCCCATACAGCTTGGTTTATAATTATAGCATGAAATGTAACTGGTGACGATAATCTCTGTCTGAAGAGGACGCTAGTCTGACGCAAGATTTTACCCCAAATACTTGTGCTTGTACCCATTTGCATCTGGGTCGAGGAGAGGGGGAGTGAAGGCGTCTTTCCGAAGGAACATAACATGAGACGTAACTGCCATGTAGCCAATTCTATTGTTCATGGCATGAAGTCCAACACTCCCATGCTAAGATCCTGTCACTGGGACTCGCGCACAAAGACCCAGGCACAGATATACAATTTAGTATCTCGTGTGTTTAGTTTGGCTTCCAGAACCAAGCTTGAATCATGGTTGAGGCGATGATCTCGATTTTGACTGCTGGTGCATTTTCAGTTTGGCCTGGTGTGAGTATTTTGGCAATGATATTTTATTTTGCTGCGAAATGCTTGATTCGAATGCTCTTAGAAGTAAAGCCTACAACATGGAAAATGTTGAAATTCTACCGTATCTATCGTTTCTTTCAAATAGAAATGGAGGTTGATGTCAATGTTCAAACATAAACGTAAATTGTTCCAGTCTCTAAAAAGGGGAAACAACTCTTTTCTGTTATTTGACTGAGTACTATTGTGCTGATGAAAACCAACGTAAATATTTCTAAAAATAGAAACAACTTTTTCTGTTATTTGACTGAGTACTATTGTGCTGATGAAAAACAATGTAAATATTTCTAAAAATAGAAACAACTCTTTCTGTTATTTGACTGAGTACTATAGTCCTGATGAAAACCAATGTAAATATTTCTAAAAATAGAACAACTTTTCTGTTATTTGACTGAGTACTATGTGCTGATGAAAACCAACGTAAATATTTCCGGAAAGCAATTTGAATAAATTAGCATTACATAATAATCAACTCATTCCAAAATGGTCCATGACTCTTGGGAGTGACAGATGACGTAACAAAGTCATCCTCC
>JAXRKP010001486.1:70000-107500 GCA_037039925.1 Doris montereyensis | reverse complement strand
CTCTCTCTCTCTCTCTCTCTCTCTCTCTCTCTCTCTCTCTCTCTCTCTCTCTCTCTCTGTCTCTCTCTCTCTGTGTCTGTCTCTGTGTCTGTCTCTGTCTCTCTCTGTCTCTGTCTGTCTGTCTGTCTGTCTGTCTGTCTCTCTCTCTCACTCTCTCTCTCTCTCTCTCTCTCTCTCTCTCTCTCTCTCTCTCTCTCTCCACATCACACACACATACACACACACACACACTCTCTCTCTCTCTCTCTCTCTCTCTCTCTCTCTCTCTCTCTCTCTCTCTCTCTCTCTCTCGCCCACTACCTTCTGGTTGAGAGGCCAACATTTTGCCTCTGGACTACTGAATGCCCCTGTGAGAGTGCGTGAAGAACCATAGAGTCAGTTGTCTCCCTTTCATTCGTCCTTATACCTACTGTACCTAAGTTGTAATAAGAATACTAAATACTCTCAACGTCGTTCGATTAGGGAGTAAATCAATGCTCTGTCCAGGAAGTCATGTACATGTGCTATCGCCTTGTCCACGTTACCACGATTAGCTACGGTCTTATGAGCAGTAGCGTATTTACAGCAAGTTTACTTTATCAACTGATGGAACGTCGCTTCCTAAAAAAGTCAAATTAATATTGGCTTCAACTAAGGAATTTCTGCTGCATTAAAACATGTCCCAATATCAAAGTAGAAGACAGTTATGTAACGACAAAGACACAGGATTTTGCCTAACATGATCTTCCTTTTCCTTCTTTCCTACAGATCCATGGCCAGCCGTCACTGCATCTGAGAATGGAACAAATATACCAGGTAAATTATATTTCAATGATTGACAAGTATTTCAGGTGAATCAGATTGTAGTCATTGGGACTATCAACCGAATTCATCTCCTAAGACAAATTGTTATGATCGACATGACTCATACAGTAGATCACATTGTTATGACGGACATAATTCATCAAGTAAATCACATTGTCACAATAGACATAACTCATCAGGTAAATCACATTGTAACGATAGACATAACTCATCAAGTAAATCACATTGTAATGACGGACATAATTCATCAAGTAAATCACATTATAATGACGGACATAACTCATCAAGTAAATCGCATTGTAATGACGGACATAACTCATCAAGTAAATCACATTGTAATAGCGGACATAACTCATCAAGTAAATAACATTGTAACGATAAACATAACTCATCAAGTAAATATCATTGTAATGATAAACATAACTCATCAAGTAAATATCATTGTAATGATAATCATAAATCATCACGTAAATCACATTGTAGACATAACTAATCAAGATAGCCATAACTCATCAAGTAAATCACATGTAACGATAGACATTCATCAAGTAAATCAACGATGGACATAACTCATCAAGTAAATCACATTTTAACTATGAACATAACTCGTCAAGTAAATCACATTTTAACTATGAACATAACTCATCAAGTCAATTACATTGTAACGATAGACATAATTTATGAAGCCAATCACATCGTAACGATAGACATAATTCATCAAGTAAATCACATTGTAACGATTGTCTTAATTCATCAAGGAAAACACATTGTAACGATGGTCTTAATTCATCAAGGAAAACACATTGTAACGATGGTCTTAATTCATCAAGGAAAACGCGTTGTAACGATAGACATAACTCATCAAGGAAAACACATTGTAACGATGGACATAACTCATCAAGTAAATCACATTGTAACAATGGACATAACTCATCAACGAAAACGCATAGTAACGATGAACATAACTCATCAAATAAACCACATTGTAACGATGGACATAACTCATCATCTAAATCACATGGTAATGATAGACATAACTCATCATGTAAATCATATTGTAACGATAGACATAACTCATCTTGTAAATCATATTGTAACGATAGACATAACTCATGTTATCATGGACATAATTCATCAAGTAAATCCCATTGTTATTATAGATGGATGTCATCAAGTAAATTATATTGTTATGATGGATGGATATCATCAAATAAATCATATTGTTATTATGGCCATAATTATTTAAGGAAAACACATTGTTATCATGGACATAATTCATCAAGCAAATCATATTGTTATGATGGATGAATATCATCAATTAAATTCCATTGTTATGATAGATGAATATCAAGTAAATCACATTATTATGATGGACGGATATCATTAAGAAAATCACATTGTTACAATGGGCATAATTCATCAAGTAAATCACATTGTAATGATGGACCAAATTCATAAAGTAAATCACATTGTAATGAAGGACCGACTTCATCAAGTAGATGACATTATATGATGGACATATTTTATTCATGAAATAAATAGCTTTGTCATGATTCACCGAATTCATCAAGTAAATTGCATTGTTATGATTGATCGATGTCATCAAGTAAATCGCATTGTTATGATTGACCGAATTCCTCAAGTAAATTATGTTCTTATGATTCACCGAATTCATCAAATAAATTGCATTGTTATGATTTATCGAATTCATTAAGTAAATCGCATTATTAAGATTGACCCAGTTCATGAAGTAAATCGCATTGTTATGATTGACATAATTTATCAAGTAAATTACATTGTTATGATTTACTCAATTCATGCAGTAAATCACATTGTTATGATTTATCGAATTCATCAAGTAAAGTTCACTGTTATGATTTACCGAATTCATCAAGTAAAGTTCACTGTTATGATGGACAATGCATCCAGTTGTTATGATTTACCGCATTCAACCAGTAAACCACATTGTTATGATGAACCGAGTTTATCAAGGTAATCACATCGTATTGATGAACATAATTCATTCAAGTAAATCACATCGTATTGATGGGCCAAATTCATCAGGTAAGTCATATTAAAGATGAAGAAAATGAATGTAAATATGTGGAAGCTGAAACCAGTAAATTTGTCAATGCCTTCATTTGCCGATGATTTAGTTCTGTTTGGCGAAGCAGAAAGTTACCTTCAGTCGGATATGAACATTATGAACAATGGACTAAATAAAAGAGGAATGAGAGTGAATACAAAGAAAACCAAAACAATGCTAGTAACTAGGGAAGCTAAAACACAACATCTTAAATTGGGCAGGAGAATTTAGAACAAGTTCACAGCTACAATTACCTAGGAGTAATTATGAACTCAGAGGGAAAACTAAGAGAAGAAATCAGCCAGAGAATCAAAAAGGCAAGTGCAATATATAACCAATTTAGGAAAGGCATTTGTAAATAAAGAAGAATTGTCAACAAAATCCAAAAAAGGCAGCATACAACACAGTTTATTGTCCTACTCTCCTCTATGGCAGCGAAACCTGGATCTTAGACAGTAGCGAATGCAGTAGAGTACACGCTGCTGAAATGAAATATCTAAGAAGAGTAGTAGGAAAACTAAAAAAGACAAAATCAGAAACACAATAAGAGATCAACCAAAGCAGATGGCATTAAACCTAAGATAGAAATCAATCAATTGAGATGGTTTGAACAAGTAAACAAAATGAATGACAGTAGAATAGCTAAATCAGTATAAAGTGCTAAAGCCCAAGGTAAAAGACCAAAAGGCAGACCTCGGAGAAAGTGGGAAGAAGATACAAAAGAGACATTGAAGCATAGAAAATTAACATTTTTGGAAGGAAACAGAAAATGCCAGGAGAGGGCATCTAGAGACAGATCGTCTCAAGCACCTAAACCCATACACCGAGAGGTAGAATGGGATCTGATAAAGAAAGAAAGAGATATGATAGAGCGAATTCATCTAGTAATAACATCGTATTGATGGACATAATTCATTCAAGTAAATCACAGAGTAATGATGGACGAAATTCTTGAAGTAAACCAAATTGTAGTGATGGACCGAGTTCAGAAAGTAAATCGTATTGTAAAGATGGACCGAATTCCTCAACTAAATCACATTGTTTTGATTGACTAAATTCATCAAATAAATCACAGCGTAATTATGGACCAAAATCATTAAGTAAATCACATTGTAGTCATGGACCGAAATTGTTGTGATCAACTGTATTGATTAAGTAAATGACATATAAATCATGGCCCGAATTCCTAAAAAACCCACATTGCTATGTTGGACTGAATTTATCAAGTAAAGTACATTGCAATGATTGACCAAATTCATCAAGTAGATCTCATTGTAACAATGGACCGAATTCATCAAGTGAATCACATTGTAATAATGGACCGAATTCATCAAAATAAATCACATTGTAATGATTGACCGAAATCATCAAGTAAATCACATTGTAATGATTGACCGAATTCATCAAGTAAATCACATTGTAATGATTGACCGAATTCATCAAATAAATCACAATATAATGATGGACCGAATTTATCAAATAAATCACATTGTAATGATTGACCGAATTCATCAAGTAGATCTCAGTGTAACAATGGACCGAATTCATCAAGTGAATCATATTGCAATGATTGACCAAATTCATCAAGTAGATCTCATTGTAACAATGGACCGAATTCATCAAATGAATCACATTGCAATGATGGACCGAATTTATCAAATAAATCACATTGTTACAATGGATCGAATTCACCAAGTGAATCACATTGTAATGATGGACCGAATTTATCAAATAAATCATGTTGTAACAATGGACCGAATTCATCAAGTAGGTCACATTGTTATGATTGAACGAATTCATCAAATGAATCACATTGCAATGATGGACCGAAGTCCAGTAAATCATATTGTAACTCAAATCATATTCCAGTGATCATTAAATGTAACCTGTTAATTTAGTAAAATTATGTTTATAAATTATGCTTTAATTGAATGATTGCCAGTGACATAGAAGTTGATTGATTTTCAGTAACTTTTGATCGAGTATGTCAGTAAAATATAAGGGCGAAAATGTTAGTGAAATAAAGGGAATGACAATCTGCCAGGGAATGATTGATCAGTCTGTCAGAAGGGAATGATTGATCGAGTCTATTCGTAACATAAAAGGGAATGATTGATCGAGTATGTCAGTGAAATATAAGAGAATGATTGATCGAGTATGTTAGTGAAATAAAAGGGAATGATTGATCGAGTCTGTCTGTACCATAAAAGGGAATGATTGATCGAGTCTGTCAGTGACATAAAAGGAATGATTGATCGAGTCTGTCAGTGACATAAAAGGGAATGATTGATCGAGTCTGTCATTGACATAAAAGGGAATGATTGATCGAGTCTGTCAGTACCATAAAAGGGAATGATTGATCGAGTCTGTCAGTGACATAAAAGGGAATGATTGATCGAGTCTGTCATTGACATAAAAGGGAATGATTGATCGAGTCTGTCAGTGACATAAAAGGAATGATTGATCGAGTCTGTCAGTGACATAAAAGGGAATGATTGAACGAATCTGACAGTAACAGGAAAGGAAATTATTGACCAAGTTGTCGATAACATAATATTATGTAGTGATTTATCGAACTTTTCAGCTTAATGGTACTGTGAATGTACTAGGTTACAAAATATTACAGCAATTTCATTATGATATTCATACTTGCATTTTTCAACATTTTGTCACATGATAGAAAATATATCTTACTGATACATTTTCTTTGTCCATTTTGTCAATATGCAACTCTTCTTTATATTTCTTTATCCTAATTCGGTGTAAAGATAAAGATAAAAAAAAATACAAATGGATCTACAGTCCGTTTCCCCCGCACAAGTGCTGACTCACCATATGTACATCATTTATCCCACAGCAGCTCATTTCATTTAAAGTCGTTCTCAACCCGTTGCCGAATCATACCCTATTCAAAGAGCAATTTAAGCAAAACTAGATTTCTGATGAGCTGTGTATAAGTGTTCGTATGTGGAATTGATAAAGTCGAATCTATTGTGACCCTTGACCCGCCTTGATGGTCATTACATCTGTAGTGACACGTGACTTTTGGCAATCCACTGGATATTTACTTACTCATTTACTTAATTACTTACTTCTTTACTTACTTAATTACTTCCTTCCTTACTTACTTATTTACTTATTTGGTTACTTATTTGCTTATTTACTTACTTACTTGCTTGCTTACTTCCTTCCTTACTTACTTACTTACCTACTTACCTATTTAATTACTAACTTTATTTACTTACGTACTTACGTACTTACTTACTTACTTACGTACTTACTTACTTCCTTACCTATGCCTGCTGTCCCTTTTGGAGCATGGGCTATCCACAAATGCCATCCATTTTCCACGGCCCAGAGCTATCTTTTCTCAGTGTTTACTGGTTATCAATGTTCAAATCCTGTAATTAATTGTCTGCGAAAGTTGTCATGACAACAAACACAGTTGTTATTGAAATCCCCAGAAATGCCGAGGCTCACATGTGGCTTCGATCCTGACTACTGTGACTGGATTAACATGCCAAGCAAGGAAGATTTCCGTCTGGGTTGGGAGCTGTCACGTGGCCAGGTGTCCAAGCATACAGGACCTGCATTCGACCACACAGACATGCAGACAAGTAAGATGGCTAGATATCCCTATTCAATGTCAATGACATTGACGTCAGTATTTAATTTAATCATCTTTTTTTCTATTTTTGTTATGTTGAAATAAATCCCTCAATAAAAATAATACATATGTCATTTCATTTTCCAAAATCTACGACTAATTTTATGGAAATGGAAAGCAAGTGATGGGCATTTTCAAATGGTTATCAACGTAATGGACCCAAGTGATGGGCATTTTCAAATAGTTATCAACGATACCATGGACCCACATAACCATGGACCCATATTACCATGGACCCATATTACCATGGACCCATATTACCATGGACCCACATTACCATGGATCCATATTACCATGGACCCATATTACCATGGACCCATATTACCATGGACCCATACTACCATGGACCCATATTACCATGGACCCATATTACCATGGACCCATATTACCATGGACCCATATTACCATGGACCCATATTACAATGGACCCATATTACCATGGACCCATACTACCATGGACCCATATTACCATGGACCCATACTACGATGGACCCATATTACCATGGACCCCATATTACCATGGACCCAAAATGCCATACAGCTACAAATCCATTTCCTATAATGTTTCATTATGGGAATTGACCATGGACCCATATTACCATGGACTCAGCAATACTACCATGGACCCATATTACCATGGACCCATATTACCATGGACCCATATTACCATGGACCCATATAAGCAAATGTAAAGTAAAATGTCTGCCTAAGGAAGAAAAAAAGAAATATCTAAAATGGGGCTCGAACCCAGTACCTCTTGATCAGAGTGCGATGTCTTTAACCCCTCGACAATGTAGTACTCATTTGATTTATTACCATTTGATTATTCCCAAAGCGATGCATGAAAGTATTAACAGAAACTACTGTTTTATTCTACCAGGTGGTTCGTACATTCTCATGAACACCCTTGAGGCAGATAGATCATTCACGGTCAGTTTGTCAAGCCCAGTCATCCGTAAAATCCCAGACAGCATGTGTTTGTCTTTCTGGTATCACATGCGTGGCTATGACGTCGGTCAACTGACAGTCTGGAAATACACGTACGTTTTCTGACACAGATTGTTACCGTAGTTGATGTTCATTTTCTAAAGTACAAATTGAAGTAAATGGTGAATTATTATAATATTCGTTATTTCATATTTCAAAGCATCATGGAAATATGGAGTTTTACAGGGAAACTTAAGTATTTCAATTGGTTGTTTGTTATCCGATTGTTTACATATAATAATAATTCCAAAGATGAATTTTGACTTCTTTTCCTTTATAAAAATGAACGTTGACAAATCAGATTATGTTTTAAATAAATACGTTTCTTTCTAATGTTTTCGGTTCAGATTTATCTGGAATCTTTTGTCTGTTGTTTTTCAGTTCTTGTTTTTCTCTCGTGCTTTTCTCGGTATTTTTAGCATAAAACGATGCAAGGAAAAATATAATCAACACAAAAGAAAGAATTTAATGATAACACAAACCACATTTCTGAACATGAGTGACACCAATTATAACTAGTTTATATTCCCTGCATCAAATCACATTTCAATGTTCACAACATTCGTTCTATCAAACATATTATACAGCATGATACACAAATACCTTTTCCTGTATTTGTACTTCCAGAGGAAGTCATCTCAAAGAGAAGCTTTTCAGTGTGTATGGACCACAAGGAAAACGCTGGTACCAGGCCACTCTGCCTGTTGGTGCAGGCAGCAATGTCAAGGTATGTAGCGTATATCCTGTATTCTCCGTACCAGTATGCTTATCAGCCTGATCTTACCCACGTATCTACCATGGGAAATAGCCATGTTGGTTTTGAAGGGAAATCTTACCCACGTATCTACCATCGAAAATAGCCATGTTGTTTTTGAAGGGAAATCTTACCCACGTATCTACCATCGAAAATAACCATGTTGGTTTTGAAGGAAGTCTTACCCACGTATCTACCATCGGAAGTAGCCATGTTGTTTTTGAAGGCAAATCTTACCCACGTATCTACCATGGGAAATAGCCATGTTGGTTTTGAAGAAATCTTACTCTCGTATCTACCATCGGAAATAGCCATGTTGGTTTTGAAGGAAGTCTTACCCACGTATCTACCATCGGAAATAGCCATGTTGGTTTTGAAGGGAAATCTTACCCACGTATCTACCATCGGAAATAGCCATGTTGTTTTTGAAGGGAAGTCTTACCCACGTATCTACCATCGGAAATAGCCATGTTGGTTTTGAAAGGAAATCTTACTCTTGTATCTACCATCGGAAATAGCCATGTTGGTTTTGAAAGGAAATCTTACTCTTGTATCTACCATCGGAAATAGCCATGTTGGTTTTGAAAGGAAATCTTACTCACGTATCTACCATCGGAAATAGCCATGATTGTTTTCGAAGGGAAATCTTATCCACGTATCTACCATTACCATCGGAAATAGCCATGTTGGTTTTGAAGGGAAATCTTACCCACGTATCTACCATCGGAAATAGCCATGTTGGTTTTGAAGGCAAATCTTACTCTCGTATCTACCATCGGAAATAGCCATGTTGGTTTTGAAGGGAAGTCTTAAATCTACCATCGGAAATAGCCATGTTGGTTTTGAAGGCAAATCTTACTCTCGTATCTACCATCGGAAATAGCCATGTTGGTTTTGAAGGCAAATCTTACCCACGTATCTACCATCGGAAATAGCCATGTTGGTTTTGAAGGCAAATCTTACTCTCGTATCTACCATCGGAAATAGCCATGGTTGTTTTTGAAAGGAAATCTTACCCACGTATCTACCATCGGAAATAGACAGTGATTGGTTTCGAAAGAAAGTCTGTACCCACGTTTCGGCCACCGGAAGTAGACATGGTTGTTTCCGAAGCAAAACCTGTATCAAATTCTGTATCAACACGAATAGATCTAGGCGTGATTGCTCTTGGGGTAGGTTTGTACCTATTTCTCTATCATCGGACGTGGATATGGTTCCTTGAGGGGTGAAGTCTGTACCTATTTCTCTATCATCGGACGTGGATATGGTTCCTTGAGGGGTGAAGTCTGTACCTATTTCTCTATCATCGGACGTGAATATGGTTCCTTGAGGGGTGAAGTCTGTACCTATTTCTCTATCATCGGACGTGGATATGGTTCCTTGAGGGGTGAAGTCTGTACCTATTTCTCTTTCATCGGACGTGGATATGGTTCCTTGAGGGGAGAAGTCTGTACCTATGTCTCTATCACCGGACGTGGATATGGTTCCTTGAGGAGTGAAGTCTGTACCTATTTCTCTATCACCGGAAGCAGGCGTGTTTGCTCCTGGGTAAGGTCTTTACCCACTTCACTATCACCTGAAATACGTGGGATCGATTATACAATTCACGTCTGCATTGTCGAATGTAAGAGCCAGTATGTATGGAAGGATGGGATGAAAACTGCCAAAGTCTGGAAATTGATTCGCGCGAAACACTTTTTATTCTCGGCACTCCGTTATATAAAAGATTTGCCTTGTCTTCGCTTGTCATAGACAGTCCTTTTAGGATCTATTTGGTTTTAATCTTGTTCACAGCTGGAGTTTGAAGGCTCATACCAGGGAGAGAAAAGACAGGGCAACATCGCATTGGATGACGTAGTCTTCGAGGTCAACACCTCATGTGTCATGGACGGTACGTGTGCCAATGTTTGTGTGTGTGTGTGTGTGTGTGTGTGTGTGTGTGTGTGGGGGAACGAGGTATTTCAATTCAATGTGTATGGTGATGACGACTTAAAATATGACACAAGTACCTCCTGGATCTGTGTCATCGGTGGCCGAGTGGCTAGGCTGCTGGACGGGATCTTGAGGTCTCGGGTTCGAATCCTAGCAAAGCCAGGCCCGCCGTTGTGTTCTTTGGGAAAGACATTTAACACGCATTTCCCCATTCGACCTAGGTGCAAAATGGATACAAGCACTAGCTTGGGAGTTAAAAACCTACGTCAGACTAGAGCCCTGTCCATGAGGTGATTATTATCACATTCCGCTTCACGCTATAGAAACAGTGATAAACTCCAGCTCAATGGGCCGTAATGGTATTGGTCTGAAGGAACTTTACTTATCTCATCCATGAGGGATTTAAATTTACATGGGCGGTCCATTGACGATGATTACTGTGGTTGAAGTTTACAAGGGCGGGAGTTAGTTGACAGGCCTGTTTCGGTTTTCTTCTTTACAAAGCATCTGGAGGCTATTCTTGTGTGCTTTGGTAGTTGAACGTAGAGCTGCGATATGACCCTGGGAGTATGTGCTTTGATAGTTAAACTTAGAGCTCGATATGACCCTGGGAGTATGTGCTTTGATAATTAAACTTAGAGCTGCGATATGGCCCTGGCAGTGTGTGCTTTGATAGTTAAACAGACCTGCGATACGACCCTGGCAGTGTGTGCTTTGATAGTTAAACTAAGAGCTGCGATATGGCCCTGGCAGTGTGTGCTTTGATAGTTAAACTAAGAGCTGCGACGGACATGAACTTGTCAGACAATGGTTGGTAATTTCTAACGATAACTTTTATCAATGCTCAAAGTGGAAATATAGATTGTTACGAAGGATGGACGCTCCCCCTCTCAACCCGCCCTTGACGATCAAACGTTTTGGCCCTTCATTTCCTGACCCTCCAAGGATCCGAACAGTGACCAGACAACCACTCTCGTGTAACTCTTTAATGATAGCATTCGATATTTCTGAGGATCATCCACGAAAACTGCTGACTACGCTTGCTGTCGTCACATGAATCTCCCACAAACTGTTTTCCTTGTAAACCATGTGCAGGTTGGAAAGCATGAGAATAACTGATATTGAACTTCTTCTTTTAGTGTGAAATGGCATGAACAACTTGATCCCACCATAAAACATTAGCTTATGTAAAAAAGCACGCATTTCTCCCGGTCAACCCATGTGCAGATGGGTACAAGAACTAACTTGGAACTAACTTGCGCCAACAAATCACACAGAGCAAAACACACTGACCAACGCGGCGGTCGTCGCAAGCAGCGCACAATCGAGACAATCGTCGGCCACCGTCCCCAGCAAGACACGTCAAAACAAATTCACCGTCTAACCTGACACACATAATCACTGACAACAATAACAACATTCACTGTAACAACGACACACAACTGAACTACTCTCTCACTCAACGCGACCTGTCAATCATTCCAAGCAAGACAAAAATTCAGTATCACAGAACAACGGGCTTCTCAAGGTCGTCTATTTTAATTCTCGGTCTTGCAGAAATAAGACCCTTCAGATTTATACTTTTATAAATGAAACGAAAGCCGACATAATTTTTATAACAGAAACGTGGTTGAGAGAGCAAGGAGATGAGCCTCTCATCACAGAAATGATGCCAAAAGGCTATAACTTCCACGGCGAAGCGAGGAAAAACAAGGACGGGAGGGGCGTAGCCATCGTGTACAGGAACTCGTTCCAAATAACCAAATGTAAAGACAATTCTCAATACGACACTTTTGAACATTGTAAAATAATAATCAACACACCCAATTGTGCCTTATTCTGCGTGTGTGTCTACCATCCCCCCCAAGCAAAAAGAACCGCCACACCATCAGCAAATTTGAACAGGATTTTTCTGAATTTCTTGATTCCATTAACAACAAAAACAACGTCTACATGTTAGGGGACTTTAACTATCACCTTGAAAAGTCAACTAATTCATCTGTAAAGAGCTTAATCACACTGATTGACGAACACAGTTTCCAACAACTCGTCACTGACGCAACACATGAGAAACAACACATTCTAGACTTAGTTTTAACAAGAAGCGATTTAGTCAAATCTATAGTAAAAGTGTCAGAATGTTGCATATCAGACCACTACGCCATTTCATTCAAAATTAACGTAGACAAACCCAAGACAACGAGAGAAAAGATCCTCTGCAGAAACATTAAAGGCATTGACATCGACACCTTCAAAGAAGACCTTTTAAATTCATTTTCAGACAGGACACCGAAATCAGCAAATGACTTTGATAGCTCCCTCCGAACAATTCTCGACAAACACGCTCCAATTCGAGAGAAACTCGCCCCAATAAGGACTGCAGCGCCCTGGATCAACGAGAGAGTTCTGAACGGAAAGAAAAAGAAACGAAAAGCCGAGAGACTGTGGAAAAAAACTGGATGGACTGTTCATAAAAACATTTACAGACAAGAAATTAGTTCTCTTGCTAATGTTATTAAAGAAGAAAAATCAATTTATTTAAACAAACAGATACAAGACAGTGAATCAAGTTCAAACCTCTATTCAATCTGCAATAACCTTTTGGGTAAAAAAGAATGTACAGTACTTACCAACTAACATCCCGGTGAGTGAATTACCTGAAGCTTTCAATCATTTTTTCATCGATAAGATTAAAAAGATACGAGAAAACTTAGATGCCACAAACTCTGATCCCAGGTATCACGTATTTGACGGTAATTCCTTTTCTTCTTTAAACCTGTAACAGAAGATTTTGTTAAATCTACAATCATGAAATCTACTAAAAAATTGTGTGAACTTGATCCACTGCCAGTAAATCTGTTTCTTAGCTGCCTTGATATCACCTTGCCCCATATTACCAATATTATCAACCAGTCACTAACAAATGGAATTGTTGTCCCTAGTTTTAAGGAGGCCATAGTTAGACCTTTATTAAAAAAGAACAACCTTGATCAAAACGATCTGAAAAATTACAGACCAGTGTCCAACCTACCATTTCTTTCCAAAATATTAGAAAAAGCTGTTTTGAGCCAAATCGACCAACACTTAGATGAAAACTCTTTGAAAGGAACCTATCAGTCTGCTTATAGAAGAAAGCACAGCACAGAGACAGCACTTCTGAAAGTACAATCTGATTTACGGAATTCGACCGATAAAGGAGAACTATCCATTTTAGCCTTGTTAGACCTATCTGCTGCATTTGACACTATAGATCATGGCATTCTTCTTAAACGTTTAGAGTTATCTTTTGGCATCAAAGGCACTGCTCTGGAATGGTTCAGTTCGTACATCAGCAATAGAAAGCAAGCTGTATCAGTCCATGGAAAGCTATCAAATTATTCTGTTCTTCATTTTGGTGTGCCCCAAGGCTCGGTTCTGGGGCCAATCCTTTTTCTTTGTACGCACAACCAATACACAACATCATCAATCAACATCATTTTAATTACCACATTTACGCTGACGACACTCAGCTCTATAAGTCTGCTGAAATATCCGGACTGCCATCTGTCATAACTTCCCTTAATGATTGCGCCACCCAGATTTCTTCGTGGATGACATCCAATAAATTGAAATTAAATGAGAACAAAACAGAAGTTATAGCAATAGGAAGCAAAGCCAAAGTAGAAACCGCTAAATTAAGATATGTTAAAATCTGTGGCGAAGAAATTCCTGTTGTCAAAAAAGTAAGAAATTTAGGAGTTATCATGGATTGTACCATGTCCATGGAAGACCATATCTCACATTTGAGAAAAGTTTGCTATCTGGAATTAAAAAGAATATGTCATATCAGGAAATACATCACTCCTGAAGCAACAAACAAATTAATTTGCTCATTTGTTCTTTCAAGAATTGATTACTGCAATTCTCTGCAGGCTGGACTTCCACTGACACAAATCAAGAAACTGCAGATAATACAAAACAATGCCGCCAGATTAGTTATGGAAGTTTCAAAAGAGAACACATTACGCCAATACTTAAACACCTACACTGGCTCCCAATAAAATCCCGCATTGACTACAAGATAGCTACAATCACGTACCAATGCCTGCACGAGGCTGACTTTCCAGTCTACTTAAAAGAGTTAGTTCCTAAATACACACCGAACAGATCACTGCGCTCAGCGAGCAAGAAAATGATACAAACACCCAAAACTAAACTTAAGACTTTCGGAGATAGGGCCCTACAAACACAAGCAGCCAAAATTTGGAACATTTTACCATGGGACGTCCAGTCTGCAGAGTCTTTGAATATACTGAAATCTCGCTTGAAGACCCACTACGTCTCCAACATATTTAGATGAATTTTATTGAATTGCGTGCTTTTACTGAATTGATTGTGATACTATTTTTTATTGATGCATCTGTTTTATGTAAAATGTTTTAGCCATAGCATGCCATGTCTGTGTAATCATTTTGCTTGTAATTCGCCTTGAGCTCTTCTGAGGGAAGGCGCAATATAAATATTCTTCTTATCTTATCTTACTAGCGTCCTTGCCAGGAGGTGAATATATTGTCACATGTTTCTTCTTAACTACTATTATTGAAACCGGAATAAGCTCCGGTTCTATGGGCTAAATAGCATTGAAGGAACATTACTTTAAGACTGCCATCTTTACTTTGCAGATAAATCACAGCCTCAAGTAAACTGCGACTTTGCCGATGACTTGTGTTCGTGGGATCCGATCGGAACCTGGTTCCACGACGTTTCCCTATGGCCACGTCTAGTGAGTAGCTTTTTGCACTAACTGACACCAACCACAGTGGACTAGATGAAAACAGTGAGCCAAGGGCATTATCGAAACTGAATGGAAATGGCATTGAATGATATTAAAGCCCCATAGGAACGAAGAGAAGACAAATAGAAGGAATAGACAGAAAAAAAGAAAAAAAAACATTCTGGCCACCATGGTGGTTTTTCCTCATTGTCTGTTCACAGTTCAATACTCTATGTCGTATGTCTGTCTGTGTCTATTTTTCTGTCTGTCTTTCTCTTCCTCTCTGCCTCTCTCTTTCTCTCTGTCTCTCTCTTTCTCTGTCTCTGTCTCTGTCTGTCTCTGTCTCTGTCTCTGTCTCTGTCTCTGTCTGTCTGTCTGTCTGTCTGTCTGTCTGTCTCTCTCTCTTCTCTCTCTCTCTCTCTCTTCTCTGGCAACTCTCTGCTCTCTCTCTCTCTCTCTTCTCTCTCTCTCTCTCTCTCTTCTCTCTCTCTCTCTCTCTCTGCTCTCTCTCTCTCTCTCTGCTCTTCTCTCTCTCTCTCTCTCTCTCTCTCTCTCTCTCTCTGCTCCATCTCTCTATTCCATCTCGCTATCATGGTCAGTATTCCCTACTGCTGTTTATAAATCACTCTTTATATTTTTCACCTCAGCCTTTCTGATTTTCCTTTTACCACAAAACTGCTACGCTAAAGTATTTCTATGTGACTTGTCTACGACTTGTCCCTCATATTTCATTTGATCACAGTGTTTTGTTTTGTCATTGTGAGTCAGTGCTTTGAGTGACGTGTGTGTGCAGTCCAATAGCCTTGAGCCGAGCTCCAGCTGCGCTGTCGCCGAGCTGATGAAATATTAACTTCTACTCTTTATTCGGTAATTTTACCGCATAGCGGCGTGAATTAAAGTGGGTTGAATTTCTATTCGTTGTCGGTATCGGCTGATAGACATTTCGAGGTGAGAGGAAGAAATCTAAATACAATCGATTACCCTGAATGCTCGCCCTCCTCCCCCCCTCACCCCACTCATCCCACATTGTTGTACGGGGGCTAGGGGATTCATGAAAGGGGTTGTAGATATATTTCTTCCATTCACCTCTAAATGTAGATCTAAGCCGATATCGAGTACAAATTTGACCCTCCTTTTGTTGCGCCACTAAACCGTAAAATTACCCAAAAAAGCAGTAATGACCAGCCACTGCAACTCAATGACGGTTTGCTTCACACTGCGAGCCAGGTATGTGCACACCAACAGCCTGGAGCTGCTGCAGCTGAAATGTTTTGCTCTTTATTCTTATAGATAGAGTTGTGAAATTTAATCATCACGAAATGTCAATGACGCCAGTACGACTGCTGTTCTGAGCTGAAAAAAAGCCTAAATATTTTTCGCAACTGCAATGTATGCTGCTGCTGAGTGAAAAAAGCTAGGCTATTGCTTTTGGTCTGGACAGTTGAAGCAATATGTGTGTGAGCTGTGTGGCTATGCTATTGCTTTTGGTCTGGACAGTTGAAGCAATCTGTGGGTGAGCTGTATGGCTGTCTCAAATACTGCTTTTGGTCTGGACAGTTGAAGCAATCTGTGTGTGAGCTGTATGCTGCTGCTGCTGCTGCTTTGCTGCTGTGCTGGACAGTTGAAGCAATCTGTGCTGTGTATCAAATTTACACTGGTCTGGAAGAGTTGAAGCTGCTGCTGTGTGAGCTCTACACTGGCTACTGCTGCTGCTGCTGCTGGCAGCTATGCTGCTGCTGCTGCTGCTGGACAGTGTCTGCTGCTACTGCTTACAATGAGCTGCTTTAAGGTTGCTGTGTTGCTGCTGGCTAGGCTATCTGTCTGGACAGTTGAAGCTGTATGGCTGCTGCTGGCTACTGCTGCTTTTTCCCTGGACAGTTGCAGCAATCTGTGGGTGAGCTGTATGGCTAGGCTACTGCTGCTTGCAGGGACAGTTGCAGCAATCTGTGGGTGAGCTGTGTGGCTAGGCTATTGCTTTTGGCGTAGACAGTTGAAGCAATCTGTGTGTGTCGTGTGTGGCTAGGCTACTGTTTTTGACCTAGACAGTTGAAGCAATCTGTGGGTGAGCTGCTAGGCTGCTGTTTTGTTTCTAGACAGTTGAAACAATATGTGTGTGAATTGTGTGGCTAGGCTATTGCTTTGGACATGGACAGTTCATTACAATAAAGATCTAATATTTCAGCGGCTGGGCGACAGGGCTCCTTAACGGTTAGCTGAAGGCGTTTGGTCTACAATCGCCCTAATTTTGTTGCTGTGAATAAATCAAGGTGGGTTTTTGGTAGGATTTCCCGGACTGCCCTGTAAACTGCCAGGGGATCATTAATGTGCACAGAGTGTTGTGATCGATGTCGATCTACCTACCTGGACCAGGAAGGGTAGATTTTTTTGTTCGAAAACATTCTAGAAAATTGTTCAACCGTTAACGGGGCTCGAATCGACTACCTTTTCGTTGACAGGCCGACACTTTGCCTCTTGACTACCGAGTCCTCCTCCTGCCCCCGCCCCCCCTGATGTATCAAGGTGTGTTGATTTTCCTTCGGAGATTTCGTCCTTTTTGTTTTATCTTTACTTTTTCGAGATATGGTATATGTTTTACGTTTTGTGGATCCTATGTTTTCGTCTCTCCAGACAAGCAGATCTATTATTCCAGAAACCAGAACACCCAGCATGCGGGCTAGCCTATCTACGTGGAAAGACAATTTCTGTCCAAGACAAAGGAGCCTGTCTCACCTTCCACCTTTACGTCATTGCTTATAAGGCAGCAAAACTTTCTTTACGTCTTTATAACTATGGGTAAGAAACTGGACAAGGTATATCATAGAAGTTTGATAGTGAAGGATAGGGAGGGGAATTAAATTCATAAAGAGAGAGAGAGAGAGAGAAGAGCTATTAAAGTATTTAAGTGAAAAGAATAGTGAATTCTTCAAACTGTAAGAGAGAGTGCATCTATATCAAAATCAATTTGCTTTGAATAAATAGAGAGAATTAGAGAAATAAAGAGAGAAAGAGAGAGAGAGAGAGAGATTAGGAGAGAGAGAGAGAGAATCAAGAGAGATGAGCAAGAGAGAGAGATTATCAGAGAGAGACAGAAACATTAGAGAGAGACTGAGAGACTTGAAAATGTAGAGAGAGAGAGAGATGTCAGAGAGATTCTAGAGAGAGTCTCCCGAGAGAGAGAGAGAGAGAGACAGAGAGATTCTAGTCTGGTCTTGAGAGAGAGAGAGAGAGAGAGAGGGAGAGAGAGAGAGAGAGAGAGAGAGAGATCCTTTGAGAGAGAGAGAGAGAGAGAGAGAGAGAGAGAGAGAGAGTGAGAGAGAGAGAGATAGTGAGAGAGTCGTTTTGAGATGAGAGAGAGAGAGAGGGAGGAGGGAGGGAGGGAGGAGGGAGGAGGCTGGGAGAGAGAGGAGGCCTTCCTGAGGGAGGGAGAGAGAGAGAAGATCTGGACGCGTATTTTGTCACAATAAAAGTTGAGAGAGAGTGAGAGAGAGAGAGAGAGAGAGAGAGAGAGAGAGAGAGAGAGAGAGAGAGAGAGAGAGAGAGAGAGAGAGAGAGAGAGAGAGAGAGAGGAGACAGATCTGATGAGATAGAGTGTGAGAGAAATGTGTAGAGAGATCGTATTATTTGAATGGAGGGATCTGAGACCGTGTCGTCTGGGTCCTTTGAGAGAGAGTTGAGATGATGATCCGTCGAGACATTCATATGTCAAGAGATCTCCAGAGATCAAATCGAGAGGACGAGAGAGTTGAGAAAGAGAGTCTAGAGACTTTGAAGAGAGAAAGAGAGAGAGAGAGAGAGAAATAAGAGATTCCAGAGAGTTAGAGAATTCCGAGAGAGAGGTAGAGAGAGAGAGAATGTCGTTCAGCACAAAAGAGAGACTTAAAATCATAAGAGAGAGCTGAGCTTGTTTACTACTGAGAGAGAGAGAGAGAGAGAGAGAGAGAGTTTGTTGATTGCTTTTAGAGAGAGAGAGAGAGAGAGAGAGAGTGCTAGGTTTCGAATCCTGGACCTCATGATCACATATCCGGCAACCCATTCGGCCAATCGTTGCCACTCCCAGGCGAATGAGGCTCGGTTCAATTAAAAACGATGATGGCGATGAGTTAAAAAGAATATTTTATTATCAATGTTGTTGGTAATGATGATCATAGGTTCAAATTGAAAATGATAAACCAGATGATGATTCCTGTATTTTGAAAAGGAATAGATGTACAGTGTTGGATTCGTGTTTGTATATGTATTGTTTTAATTTTTGAAAATATATTATTCTCCTTTCCGGCAAACGATTGAGATATATAAGGCCATGCCATTATCTCATAAATATCTAAGTGAAAAGAAAATACATTTAGTTCTAGATATTAATTTACGGTTAAGGCAATGAGTTGAAGGATTTTTTCTTAAGTTTCAATTATTACATTGTTACTATGTGTCATGTGATTGATGCTCCAAAATGCATTTAGATGATTGATGGTATCATTTATATTTTTGATTGGCAATGAGTTAGTAGGTGTACGAAGGAGTCAATGGCAATTATTATTATTATTATTATTATTATTTATTATTATTATTATTATTATTATTATTATTATTATTATTATTATTATTATTATTATTATTATTATTATTATTATTATTATTATTATTATTATTATTATTATTATTATTATTATTATCATTATTATTATTATTACTACTATTATTATTATTACTACTATTATTATTACTATTATCATTATTATTATTTATATTATTATTATTGTTATTATTATTATTTTATTATTATTATTATTATTATTATTATTATTATTATTATTATTATTATTATTATTATTATTATTATTATTATTATTATTATTATTATTATTATTATTATTATACTATTATTATTATTAATATTAATATTATTATCATTATTATTATTTATATTATTATTATTGTTATTATTATTATTTTATTATTATTATTATTATTATTATTATTATTATTATTATTATTATTATTATTATTATTATTATTAATACTATTATTATTATTATTATTATTATTATTATTATTATTATTATTATTATTATTATTATTATTATTATTATTATTATTATTATTATTATTATTAATACTATTATTATTATTATTATTATTATTATTATTATTATTATTATTATTATTATTATTATTATTATCATTATTATTATTATTATTACTACTATTATTATTATTACTACTATTATTATTATTATCATTATTATTATTATTATTATTATTATTATTATTATTATTATTATTATTATTATTATTATTATTATCATCATTGTTATATGGCTCATATAATATCGACAGGGAACAACTGCTGGGCGGTGGCCGTCATCTCTGGTTGGACCGTGGTAAGACCCGGATTGTTAGAAGAATTTCCGTTACGATTCCACCTGGTGAAAATTCTTACGTAAGTACTGGACTCCTCAATGGGTTGCGTTTAAGAAGAGAAAACAAAGATCGATGAATTGCTCATGAGGGGGGAAATGTTTTGATGATTATAAAGGAGATCTTCATGATGATGACAATGATAGAGGAATCATACACTGAGAGAGAGAGAGAGAGAGAGAGAGAGAGAGAGAGAGAGAGAGAGAGAGAGAGAGAGAGAGAGAGAGAGAGAGAGAGAGAGAGAGAGAGAGAGAGAGAGAGAGAGAGAGAGAGAGAGAGAGAGAGAGAGAGAGAGAGAGAGAGAGAGAGAGAGAGAGAGAAACAGAGACAGAGACAGAGAGATAGAGATAGATAGATAGATAGATCGTAATAAGGATGACGATAAAGGAATCGCACGTTGATTTTGTAGCGGGACTCGGTAGTCCAAAGGCAAGGTGTTCGCCTCTCGACAAAAAGGTCATGGATTCAAATTCTGACAGATTGAAATGTTTTTCGGAGATTTTTGTTTTGTATGTTTGGGGGGGTTAGTAAAATCTGCTCCCTCCCTTTCCCTCCCTGGTCCAGGTAGGTGACCGACATGTAATCCCACCGGAGACGGACGGCAGAACAAGGGGTCACGTGTTGTACAGATCACGTCTCTGTGTGCACGTTATAGATCCCTTGCTGTTAACAAGATAGTCGGGGCAAAACTAAGGATCCTTCTAAAACGCCAGAGAACACTTAAGTTGTGAATGTGAGGAAAAGATTCCCCAAACAACAACATTAACAACAAATTACAAAGAGAAAAACTTCAAACAACAACATTAACAACAAATTACAAAGAGAAAAACTCCAAACAACAACATTAACAACAAATTACAAAGAGAAAAACTCCAAACAACAACATTAACAACAAATTACAAAGAGAAAAACTCCAAACAACAACATTAACAACAAATTAGAAAGAGAAAACTCCAAACAACAACATTAACAACAAATTACAAAGAGAAAAACTCCAAACAACAACATTAACAACAAATTACAAAGAGAAAACTCAAACAACAACATTAACGACAAATTACAAAGAGAAAAAACTCCAAACAACATTAACAATAAATTACAAAGAGAAACACTCCAAATAACAACATTAACAACAAATTACAAAGAGAAAAACTCCACACAACAACATTAACAACAAATTACAAAGAGAAAAACTCCATACAAAACTAACCAGAGTGGTAATGGCGCTCGATTTTGAGTTTGATTTGATCTCCTTCCACTGTGCACCTTATTCAGCTCATGGCATTTGATCTCCTTCCACTGTGCACCTTATTCAGCTCATGGCATTTGATTTCCTTCCACTGTGCACCTTATTCAGCTTACGGCATTTGATCTCTTTCCACTGTGAACCTTATTCAGCTTACGGCATTTGATCTCCTTCCACTGTGCACCTTATTCAGCTCATGTCATTTGATCTCCTTCCAATGTGCACCTTATTCAGCTCATCTCATTTGATCTCCTTCCACTGTGCACCTTATTCAGCTCATGGCATTTGATCTCCTTCCACTGCGAACCTTATTCAGCTCATTGCTTTTGATCTCCTTCCACTGTGCACCTTATTCAGCTCATGGCATTTGATCTCCTTTCACTGTGTACTTTATTCAGCTGACGGCATTTGATCTCCTTCCACTGTGCACCTTATTCAGCTCATGGCATTTGATCTCCTTCCACTGTGCATCTTATTCAGCTCATGTCATTTGATCTCCTTGCACTTGCACCTTATTCAGATGTATTTGTTCAAAAAAGTTAAAACGTTATTTCAGAAAATAATTTGGTCATAAACAAATTCAAAGTTATCACTTTTAGTGATATAAACACTCATAACGAGATTTAAAGTTATCATTTTTAGTGTTATAAACACTCCTTAAAGATGTAAAGTTATCATTTTTAGTGTTATAAATACATAATTCATTATAATAATATACTGGCAAAGACATTGTCGTATATACATTTGATCGCAAATCACAAATTATACTGTGCTTCTATACTTCTTCATTATACTTCTTAATATTGCTGTCTACATCAAATCACATATTAGACTCATTTGATTTTCTTCTCTTATTCTACTTCTTATTGTTGTATATACTTCAAATCACATATTATTCATAATATTGCTGTATATACATCTTACATATTATTCTCATAATCTTCTGTATATACGCAAATCACAATTATACTATTATTCACGCTTCACATATTATTACATTTATTGCTGTATTTACGCAAATCACATATTATACTTATTATTGTTGTTATACCAAATACTTATAGTCATTATTGCGAAATTATTATTATTATTCATTATTATTATTATTATTAAATTATTATTATTATTATTATATTATTATTATTATTATTATCATTATTATTATTATTATTATTACTATTATTATTATTCATTATTATATTATGGCATATTGATTATTATTATCACATTTTCATATTATTACTGTGTATACTTATATTCAGCTTTATGACACATAATATAGTATTTTTCTACTATAGAAATCATTATTATACTCATATATTGTTGCAAATCCTTATTCAGCTCATGGCATTAAGATCTCAAAATCTCATATTATTACTGTGGATTCATCTACTATACAGTGCTGTTGTGGGAAATGTCATTTGATACTCTACTGTTATGCACTGTTTCGTATGATCAAAAGGTATTATTCATCTATTTTGGTTGTACGCAATCATATGTTATGTCTTAAGACATTTGACTTGTATAAACAAAGTTAGTAAAATGAATATATTATTATATTATTATCCCATGGCATAAATTATGTATACACTTGTCATTATTAATTATTATTATTCAATTCATTATTATTTTTTATTATTATTATTATTATTATTATTATTATATTATTTCCAATTATTAAATTGTTATTCTTGTTCATTATTATTCTTGTTATTATTATTATTATTATTTTTATTATAAAGTTATTGATGGTCATGTTTATTTGTCTTCTTATTTGTGTTTTTCATGTCTTGATGCTTCTGTTTATTTACTTGTTATATTGTGTTTTGTCATGTCTTGATGGTCATGTTGTATTTTCTTGGTTATATTGTTTTTGTTCTGTCTTCTTCTTCTTCTGTGTGTTGTTATATTGTGTTTTTCTGTCTATGATGTCATTCTTCTATTTGTTGTTCTTCTTCTTCTTCTATCTTCTATCTTCTTCTTCTTCTTTTCTTCTTCTTCTTGTGTTTTCTTCTTCTTCTATGATGGTCTTGTTCTTCTTCTTCTTCTTATTCTTGTTTTTCTTCTTCTATGATCTTCATGTTGTTCTTGTTCTTCTTATATTGTTCTTCTTATGTCTTCTTCTTCTTCTTGTATTTGTTGTTCTTGTTCTTCTTGACATTTTTATGATTCTTCTTCTTCTTTTCTTCTTCTTCTTCTTCTTTATCTTATTATTATTATTATTATTATTCTTTTTAATATTGATCTTCTTATTATTATTATTATTATTATTATTATTATTATTATAATTATTATTATTATTATTATAATTATTACTATTATTATTATTGTTATTATTATTATTATTATTATTATTATTATTATTATTATTATTATTATTATTATTATTATTATTATTATTATTATTATTATTATTATTATTATTATTATTATTATTACTATTATTATTATTTTTATTATTATCATTATTATTATTTTTATTATTATTAAATATTATTATATTTATCATTATTATATTTTTATTATTATTATTATTATTATTTTTAAAATTAATATTATTTTCTGTATATTCCATACATATGCATCCACCAATGAATTTGTGCATTCACATACTAGTAATAATATTATACTACAGAGAATCTATTCTATTGCAAAGTGTTGTGCAATTGATTTTTTGCAGCTGGCATTTCGTATGATCCCAAAGAAGAAACAAACTCTCTTTATCGGAATTGATGACATCTACCTGTCTTACAGTGGACCTTGCCTGGGAAATGGTTCAGGTAAGGAAACAGAATTTGTACATGTTTGATTGGCTCTGTTGATAGCTCTACTTGACCGAATTGAAATGTCGTTTTTTCTTGTTGTAAGTATTTGTTTTCATAAGGTAAAATATTGTCTGTGCTTGTTTTGTCAAGACTATAGCATCATGTTGTGTCTGTTTGGAAGACATTTGACACGTGATTCCCCACTCTACCCACGTCCAAATGAGTACAAACACCAGATGTGGGTAATAATCTGAGTCAAACTAGTGTCCTGGCCACGAGGTGGTTAATATCGCTTGTTCCGCTTCACGCTATTGAAACCGAATAGGTTCAGGCCCTATGGGCCGTAACGACCTTGTCATGTCTATGATGGTCATGTTGTATTTGTGTGTGGTTATATTGTGTTTTGTCATGTCCATGATGGTCATGTTGTATTTGTGTGTGGTTATATTGTGTTTTGTCATGTCCATGATGGTCATGTTGTATTTGTGTGTGGTTATATTGCATGTTTGGTCATGTTGTATATGTGTGTGGTTTATTTGATTGATGTCCATGATGGTCATGTTGTATGTGTGTGTTGTTATATTGTGTTTTATCTTGTCTATGATTGTCATGTTGTATTTGTGTGTGGTTATATTGTGTTTTGTCATGTATAGAGATGGTCATGTTGTATTTGTGTGTTGTTATATTGTGTTTTATCATGTCTATGATGCTCCTGTTATATTTATGTGTTGTTATATTGTGTTTTGTCATGTCTATGATGGTCATGTTGTATTTGTGTGTTGTTATATTGTTTTTGTTATGTCTATGATGGTCATGTTGTATTTGTGTGTTGTTATATTGTGTTTTGTCATGTATATGATGGTCATGTTGTATTTGTGTGTTGTTATATTGTGTTTTATCATGTCTATGATGCTCCTGTTATATTTATGTGTTGTTATATTGTGTTTTGTCATGTCTATGATGGTCATGTTGTATTTGTGTGTTCTTATATTGTTTTTGTTATGTCTATGATGGTCATGTTGTATTTGTGTGTTGTTATATTGTTTTATGTTATGTCTATGGTGGTCATGTTGTATTTGTGTGTGTTATATTGTTTTTTGACATTTTTATGATGGTCATGTCATGCGTTTTATAATCTCACATCTGTGTGTGTTTATATTGTTGCTTGTCAAGTCACAGATGCTAATGCCTTAATATGATGTTCGTTGTGATATGATGTAATATAAGATGAAATAATATTATAATTATGGCTTAGCATGAAGGATTCTATTTCAGATATTTAGATGTTATTTGAGTGACCCTAGTTGTTTGCAATGTGCGTAGTCAGTGGTCAACCATATCATGTGGTGACGTAATCATTGACTCTGCTTGCAGTGACCCACCAGAGGCCTCAATACGCGTGTGACTTTGAAAAGGACACGTGTGACTGGTTCCAAAGACCTCTGCCAAAACTTGGTCAATGGAGACGTCATGCAGGTCCCACTTCTACTTCCCATACTGGTCCTGACGCTGATCACACAACTGGAGGTGAGACAAAAATGATTAACCTGCACATTCATGCACACATTTTCGCATTGTTTTCTTTTAGGTTGTGTGTCTAATGGGTATTCGACATGGAAACGCCAGAAAATCGTGTGGCCAAATGTGTCTAATATCTTATTTTTTCTTTTTCTTTCTTTATCAGTTCCCCATTTTATCTCCCGCTGAATGGGTTTATATGTCCGGAATAATTCGCCCCCCCCCATCTACGTCTCCTTTGCTTACATTTACCACTCGTATAAGACAGTTTCAGCTTGTTTCATATTTGCTGTTTTCATATTGGCTGTTTTCATATTGGCTGTTTTCATATTGCCTGGTTTCATATTGGCTGTTTTCATATTGGACTGTCTTTTTCATATTGGCTGATTCATATTGGCTTTTTCATATTGGCTGGTTTTATATTGGCTGGTTTATTTGACCTGAGGACAGCAAAAAAACAACAACCAAAAAAAGGCAATAACGCAAAAATAGAGGACAAGAGGGAAAAAAGACTTAAGAAAACGTCTTTTTCTCCTTTGGCCTAGATTTACTACTTATAAGACAGTTTCACTTGTTTCATATTTGACTGTTTTCATATAGCCTGCTGTTTTCATATAGAGACTGGAAACTACATAAATCTTTTTCATAATAGCCTGACTGTCTTTTTCATATTGACTGTTTTCAAATTGGCTGAATTCATATTCATAATAGACTACTGGCTTTTTCATATAATGGTTTATTTGACTGAGGACAGCAAAAAACAACAACCATAAAAAAGGCAGAAACGAATACATGAAAAAGACTAGAGGACAAGAGGCCTGAAAAAAAACGACTGGATAAGAAAACGAAACCTGAATACATGGATAGAGACTAGGAAAGAAACGAATACATGGATAGAGACTAGGAAAGAAACGAATACATGGATAGAGACTAGGAAAGAAACGAACACATGGATAGAGACTAGGAAAGAAACGAATATATGGATAGAGACTAGGAAAGAAACGAATACATGGATAGAGACTAGGAAAGAAAACGAACACATGGATAGAGACTAGGAAAGAAACGAACACATGGATAGAGACTAGGAAAGAAACGAACACATGGATAGAGACTAGGAAAGAAACGAATATATGGATAGAGACTAGGAAAGAAACGAATATATGGATAGAGACTAGGAAAGAAACGAATACATGGATAGAGACTAGAAAGAAACGAATATATGGATAGAGATTAGGAAAGAAACGAACGGAAGTTAAGGAACTGATGGCACCAGTGGGCGCCCGGAAATGACAGTCTGCCATGTATTGTACCAGCAAGATATACTACCCCAAGCCAATCATTTTAAATAGGAAGGAAGACACAATTGTGTTTAAAGCCCATATCTCTGCACACGTACAGGCTTACCGACTATATATACGTTTATCTCCCAGCGGGCCATTATAACTCTCTGGGGAACATACAGTACAGACGTCTGTTAGGCACTTCATACGAACGCTCTGATAATATCTTTCTTTTTCATAATAGCCTGGCTGTCTTTTTCATTCATAGCCTGACTTAGTTTTTCATGAGTGATGTAAATGTCTTTTTCATAAAGACTCTACTGTCTTTTTTCATTTTGAACCAGTGTCTTTCGTGGTTACAAACCCACAGCACTGGGTTTTTTCATTATGGCCTCTGTCTTTTAATAATTAGCCTGACTGTCTTTTTCATAATAGCCTGACTGTCTTTTTCATTATGGTTTCTTTTTCATAATAGCCTGACTGTCTTTTCATAATAGCCTGACTGTCTTTTTCATTTGGCTGTCTTTTTTATAATAGCCTGACTGTCTTTTTTCATAATAGCCTGACTGTCTTTTTCATAATAGCCTGACTGTCTTTTTCATAATAGCCTGACTGTCTTTTTTTCATAATAGCCTGACTGTCTTTTTTTATAATAGCCTGGCTGTCTTTTTATAATAGCCTGACTGTCTTTTTTTATAATAGCCTGACTGTCTTTTTCATAATAGCCTGACTGTCTTTTTCATTATATAATAGCCTGACTGTCTTTTTAATAATAGCCTGACTGTCTTTTTCATATAATAGCCTGACTGTCTTTTTCATAATAGCCTGACTGTGTCTTTTTTTATAATAGCCTGACTGTCTTTTTCATAATAGCCTGACTGTCTTTTTTCATAATAGCCTGACTGTCTTTTTCATAATAGCCTGGCTGTCTTTTTTATAATAGCCTGACTGTCTTTTTCATAATAGCCTGACTGTCTTTTTTCATAATAGCCTGACTGTCTTTTTATAATAGCCTGACTGTCTTTTTCATAATAGCCTGACTGTCTTTTTTATAATAGCTGACTGTCTTTTTCATAATAGCCTGACTGTTCATCTTTTTTTTTTAATAGCCTGACTGTCTTTTTCATAATAGCCTGGCTGACTGTCTTTTTCATAATAGCTTGACTGTCTTTTTAGCCTGACTGTCTTTTCATTATGAGCTGACTGTCTTTTTCATAATAGCCTGACTGTCTTTTTCTATAATAGCCTGACTGTCTTTTTTCATAATAGCCTGACTGTCTTTTTCATAATAGCCTGACTGTCTTTTTCATAATAGCCTGACTGTCTTTTTTATAATTTCTTTTGTACTGTATCTTTTTTTTAGCCTGGGTCTTTTTCATAATAGCTACTGTCTTTTTCTGTCTTTTTTTATAATAGCCTGACTGTCTTTTTCATAATAGCCTGGCTGTCTTTTTCATAATAGCCTGACTGTCTTTTTATAATAGCCTGACTGTCTTTTTTATAATAGTCTCTGTTTTTTTCATAATAGCCTGACTAGTCTGGGTGATACTTTCAGCACAATATTTTCATTGAACTCAAAGCTGTTCATTTTATGTTTTTTTTTTAATTTTTAGCCATGTTGTTTTATTGTGTCTTTTTCTGCTAGCCTGACTTGTTTTCCATTTTTAGCCATAACAGCTTTACTGTCTTTTTCATAAAAGGCGGGCCAGGATGTAGCAGATGACGATCAATATTTTTTCAAGTAATTTTGACAGCCTGATATGTTGTTTTTGTATTAAGTTTCTGATCTAATGGAATTTTGGGTGATTTATAGCTTTAAAAGAAAATATTCAATATATTTTAGGCATTGCTATGCTTTTTCAAATGCCATCGTCGCAATGGATATTTTTCATGATTTTTTACATTTTTGTTGTGTATATATTGATTGTTGGTCACAAAGCGGGCTGCATTCTTTTTTTACATTTTTAGCAATTTCTTGTGTCTTTCATGATGTGTCTGATAGGTTGTCCCCTTTACATTTTTACCATTAATGTAAGATTAGTTTTACTAAAACCTGTCAGAGAGCATTTTTGAAAAACATTTTAGGACTGATCGTTGTAAATGTTACTTCTAAGGAAGGCCAAAAGGCGTATGTTTGAGCAGTTGCTGATTTGTTTTGTTTACATTTTTAGCCATTGTTGTAAATGTTACTTCTAAGGAATGCCAAAAGCCAGTGTCAGGTTTGTAATGAGCAGTTGTTGATTTGTTTTTTTACATTTTTAGCCATTGTTGTAAATGTTACTTCTAAGGAATGCCAGTTGTTGAAATTTTTAGCCATTGTTGTAAATGTTACTTCTAAGGAATGCAGGTGTAATGAGCAGTTGTTGATTTGTTTTTTTTACATTTTTAGCCATTGTTGTAAATGTTACTTCTAAGGAATGCCAAAAGGCGGGTCAGATGTAATGAGCAGTTGTTGATTTGTTTTTTTACATTTTTAGCCATTGTTGTAAATGTTACTTCTAAGGAATGCCAAAAGCCGTGTCAGGTGTAATGAGCAGTTGTTGATTTGTTTTTTTACATTTTTAGCCATTGTTGTAAATGTTACTTCTAAGGAATGCCAAAAGCCGTGTCAGGTGTAATGAGCAGTTGTTGATTTGTTTTTTTTTACATTTTTAGCCATTGTTGTAAATGTTACTTCTAAGGAATGCCAAAAAGCCGTGTCAGGTGTCAGGTGTAATGAGCAGTTGTTGATTTGTTTTTTTACATTTTAAATGTTAGGACCATTGTCAGGTGTAAATTGTTGATTTGTTTTTTTACTTTTTAATTGTTGTAAATGCCAAAAGCCAAAAGCCGTGTCAGTCAGTTGTTGATGTAATTTTTAGCCATTGTTGTAAATGTTACAGTTGCTGATTTGTTTTTGTTTACATTTTTAGCCATTGTTGTAAATGTTACTTCTAAGGAATGCCAAATGAGCCGTTGTCAGGTGTAAATGTTAGCAGTTGTTGATTTGTTTTTTTTTTACATTTTTAGCCATTGTTGTAAATGTTACTTCTAAGGAATGCCAAAAGCCGTGTCAGGTGTAATGAGCAGTTGTTGATTTGTTTTTTTACATTTTTAGCCATTGTTGTAAATGTTACTTCTAAGGAATGCCAAAAGCGGTGTCAGGTGTAATGAGCAGTTGTTGATTTGTTTTTTTACATTTTTAGCCATTGTTGTAAATGTTGTTGATTTGTTTTTTTACATTTTTAGCTTGTTGTAAATGTTACTTCTAAGAATGCCAAAAGGTTGTTGATTTGTCATTTTTAGATGTAATGAGCAGTTGTTGATTTGTTTTTTTTTACATTTTTAGCCATTGTTGTAAATGTTACTTCTAAGGAATGCCAAAAGCCGTGTCAGGTGTAATGAGCAGTTGTTGATTTGTTTTTTTACATTTTTAGCCATTGTTGTAAATGTTACTTCTAAGGAATGCCAAAAGGTGGGTCGGTCAGATGTAATGAGCAGTTGTTGATTTGTTTTCATGATGGCTAGTACCGCACTCCCATGATATTTATTTAGTGTTTTTATTTTTGTTTTGTTCTCCCATGGACAGGGGATGGCTATTACCTCTATCTCAACGCATCTCAAGACAATCAGGTCAGGTTGTACAGTCCCATAGTTAACATCACAGCAGACGGAGCTTGTTTCAGCTTTTGGTATCACATGTATGGGCAAGACATCAATGAGCTGGCGGTTTGGAGATACAATCATTTGTAAGATTTCATCCAAGTTCTCATCTGATACTGTTTTTTTTATAATGTTTACACCGTTGGATTTGTTACATTTATTTTAGCTATTAGTTTTAGTTTTGAGCACTTCTATTTTTGTCTTTTGATTCTTGATCTTCCACCCCGTTCTCTTCATAATATTGTGGCTGGGCGATATCACTTCACCCGTTTGGTTTTCTTCATTACTGTGCTTGCTTTTGTTTATTTTGTATTTTCTTTGTTAAGATTTCATTTCTATTATTTATCTTGTTTCAAATTTCTTGTTTTTGTTTTTGTTCTTGTTCTCGTTCTTTTTCTTGTTCTTGTTCTTGTTCTTGTTCTTGTTCTTGTTCTTGTTCTTGTTCTTGTTCTTGTTCTTGTTCTTGTTCTTGTTCTTGTTCTTGTTCTTGTTCTTGTTCTTGTTCTTGTTTTTGTTCTTCTTATTTTCCTTCTCTTTTCTTTGATTTTGATTCTATTTTTCTCATTTTTCTTTTACTGGTTCTTTAAATGCCTCTTCTTTTTGTTGTTTTTTTTGTATTGCGGTTTATTGTCCTCTTCTGCTTCTTTTGTTCATTTTCTCCTTCTTGCTCTTGTTCTTCGTGTTTCTTGTTCTTGTTATTGCTCATGTTCTTGTTTTTGTTCTTGTTTGTGTTCTTCCTCTTGTACTCGTTCTTCTTTTTGTTGTCGTTGTTCTTCTTCTTGTTCTTATTCTCTTCTTCTTATTCTTCTTTTCCCTTCTTTTTTCATACTGCGACTCCTCCTCCTCCTCCTCCTCCTTTCAACAACTTTACGATTAGAATGTATTGAGAATGATCTGCCTTATATCCCGCACAAACAACGTTTTATTCGCTCTGTTCTCACAAAGGACCTTCGTGGAAAGCGAGAGAAGACGTGACCTGTGGAAGGCCGCTGATAACCATGGAAACAAGTGGCTCTACCAGGCTGTCACCATCAGCCCTGGTGGTCAAGACATTTCGGTAAGAGATCAAACCAGTCACCGTAGGGACTTGGGTTTTAAGTGTAAGATTATCACACGAAATGCACTCTTCTCTCTTCTCCTAACATTTTCTCTGTTTTCCACTCCTCTCCTCGAACTTCTCTTAAATTCCATTCCTCTATTATATTCTCTCTTCTCATTTCATATTCTCTTTTCTCCCCTTGTCTTCTTTCTTATTCTGTCGTCTTATCTTAAGCAGATATATTATTTTAAATATAGAGAGATGTTAGCAGTTTTACTCCTTGCCTTTGATCTTTATTAAACTCGAGTAGAATTTTTACATAGAATGGGTTACACTATAGTGACGCATGTTTTTTATCTTTCTAGATCGTCTTGGAAGCAACTAAAGGATACTTCTCTAAAGGGGATATCGCCATTGATGATGTTCATCTATCTTTGAGTGGGCCCTGCTATGAAGGTGTTCACTTGTATTTGTCTGTCTGTCTCTCTTCCTCCCTTCCTCTCAGTCTGTCTCCTTCCATCTCTGGATCTCATCCTCTCGGTCTATCTGTCGGTATATCTGTCAGTCTGTCTGTCTTTTATCTCTCTCTATCTCTCTCTCTCTCTCTCTCTCTCTCTCTCTCTCTCTCTCTCTCTCTCTCTCTCTCTCTCTCTCTCTCTCTCTCTCTCTCTCTCTCTCTCTCTTCTCTCTCTCTCTCTCTCTCTCTCTATCTCTCTCTTATCTCTCTCTCTATCAATCTCTCCTCTTCTCTCTCTATCATCTCTTTCTCTCTCTCTCTATCTCTCTCTCTCTCTCTCTCTATCTCTTTATCTCTTATCTCTCTCTCTCTTATCTCTCTCTCTCTCTCTCTCTCTCTCTCTCTCTCTCTCTCTCTCTCTCTCTCTCTCTCTCTCTCTCTCTCTCTCTCTCTCTCTCTTCCCCCTCTCTCTATTTATCTATCTGTGTCATTCACCCAACCAACCAAAATCATTGTCGAATTAAGTTATGACGCCAAAAAGAAAACAAATAATAATAAAGGGGAAACAAAAATGATTGCAATGAAGGAATAAACTGCAGTAGGACAATGTGTCAAGTCTCACTCATGACTGGTGTGTCGTGAGTGACGTTTTCAAATGTTTGATTTACCCACATCCACAACTCCGTGATCTCGGAGGTTTTGGTAGGGTTTTTTAAATTTTGCCCGGTCTGCCCTGTACACAACCACGGGGATCTTTAGCGTGCACAGAGTGTTGTGATCTGCACACGAGACCTCCATTTTATCGTCCGTCTTCAATAGGACTAAGTGTTAATCCACCTACCTAGACAAGGGGTGTAGATTTTACTAAAATAAACTCGAGAAAATGTTCCAACGGTTGTCAGGGTTCGACCCACTACCTTTTGGTTGAGAGGCCGACACCTTGCCTCTGGACTGCTGAATCCCCATCAAGAATGAAACAAGATCAATAAGTAAAATACATACAAATACAACTAATCTTATGTTAAGTCACTGTTTAGTGTGACTTTAAGATGCGCCGAGAGAAAATAATTTATCTTTTAAACATTTTAAAGCCAGTATCGAGAACGTCAGTGAAATAAATTCAAATTAGCGTGATGATTAAGATTTGTTTAATGCTTTGCTTAACAGAGACGTCGACATCTGATACAGCTCAACCCATTGCAACAACAGCACCAGGAACAACGCCAGGAACAGCAACAGGCAAGTCCATTTTTGCAAAGCGTTTATGCGAAAGATTCAAAATCGATTCTTTTCTTTGCATGATATGTCAGCCTAACATGTCAAATGCTGCAATGACATATGAATTCTGAACTCTTTTAATTTTATTTCCAGAAAAAGAACAGCAACAGAAAAACAACAACAAAAAACCCTTCATAAAACTGTACATTTCTCGGACAAAAATCCACATATTCAAGGCTGTACAGCAAATAATGAGTTGTAGAAGAGTTCACTGTGACACCACGACGGTATCAATAAAACCGTTCTAGAACAATATGCAACTTTCTTTCTTTCTTTATCAGTTCCCATCCTACTTTTCGGTGTATGGGTTGAGATGCCTGGGATGATCTTTCTCCAGGATGCCCTATCCTGGTATTTTCTGTTTCCTCCCGTGAAAGTTAAATTTCTATGCTTCAACACCTCTTTTATATCTTCTTCCCACTTTCTCCGAGGGCTGTCTTTTGGTTTTTTACCTTGGGCTTTAGCACTGTACTGATTTAGCTATTCTATTGTCATATTCAACTAATGGCTTTATGTCAACGTTAATGTTAACAAATTCATTTCTTACAGCTGAGGAATAAAGCAAATTGGTCTAAATCTAACGGAAACGTTAATGAAGATCAAGAATAACGTGCTGTTGCCTTTAAAAGAAAGTATGAATTTGTTTTTAAGAACGACATGATAGGAAAAATGATGATGTAAGTTTTGTAACATTAGAGACATTCTAGTCATTTCAAGTTGTGCCAACGTATGGAAGAAAACGTTTTTGTTTCAAATACAAATCACATCATCACATCATCACATCACATCACATCACATCACATCACATCACATCACATCACATCACATCACATCACATCATCAAAGCGTGTGAAAGCTACGAGTTCCCCAGGGACCCTTGGCAACCGAAAGTTTCTGTCACAGATATTGGCGTCAGTCCTGTCTCTCACCCCAGATGGTGGTTTGGCAGAATGACGCCGTTTTTCGTAGCTGCCCCGCAAGGCCGTACAAACAATTGCTCAGCGTGGGTTCCACCGGGAGCCACCTCGATCTCATCTTTCTCAGCGATGGACATTTAACAAGCACGTGGTTAGGGTTTTCGGATGGGTCACCGCACCAACGACAGGTTGGGTCACGGGTTGGGTCTATCCTATTCAGATGCGCGACGAGTGGTGCGTGGCCAGTACGCATCCCGAAAATGGTTGCCTGATCCCTCCACGCGTCATCTTTCATAGGACCTGGCATGTGTTGGTATACTTCTCTGCCTGTTGTGTCATTCGCCCAATCTGCAATCCATCTGTCTGTCATTGCCTCTCGGCAGAGCCTTTAACTGCGTCGTATGTGAACCCGTCTTCCAGACCAGGTCGTGTTAGGCCGGTTGGTTTTCATCTAGATTGTCGCCGGTTTTTGCCAATCTGTCGGCAGTGTCGTTGCCAGGGATTGCGCAATGTCCTGGTATCCACTGGAGAGTAGTGATGGGTCTTACTCAAGCTATCATGAAAGATTCAAATACAAATGATTTTGAAAAGAATATGAATAATGCGACATGAGGTTTTAAAAAAATGAACAAAACTTGAACTTCATATGATGTCAAATAACAAAGGTATCAGAAAAATACGTTGCTCAAATTATAAAGTGAAATTGACTATAATGGTGCTCATATTATGAAGTGAAATTGACTATAATGGTGCTCATGTTATGAAGTGAAATTGACTATAATGATGCTCATATTATGAAGTGAAATTGACTATAATGGTGCTCATATTATGAAGTGAAATTGACTTTAATGGTGTCTCATTGTCGATTCATTGTCTCGCCATTACGCTCATATACATTAGGACGTTGTTATTGATCTTTAAGATCTACAACAATCAATAACAAACACACTTTGCGCTTTTCTCGGCACAGATTTGAGCCCAGTTAAACCTGTAGTGGTCGTCCATGGCAACATCAACCCTGCCCTTACAGGTTCAACTGTCAGTCTTGAATGTGGAGATTCTCGCTCTGATGGAACGGTGGAATGGGCATTTTCCAGTAGGTAAAACTGTGAAATGTATGTTTTCAAGTAGGTGCAACCGTGAAATGTATGTTTTCCAGTAGGTGCAACTACCCAATTACATCAAATGTATGTTTTCAAGTAGGTGCAAACGTGAAATGTATGTTTTCAAGTAGGTGCACTGTGAAATGTATGTTTTCAACCAGTTAGCCTGGTGGAAATCCAACATGTCTGAAAGTAAAATGGGAGGTGGAAAGAATGAACATGGTTTGATATTGAGTGGATCTATCTGTCTGAGTATCTTTGGAATGCTATCTGTGGCCCATTCTTTTGAATGGTTTGTTGACTAAGTTCTTTGGAATGGTTTTGTTGAGTAAGTTCTTTGGAATGGTTTGTTGAGTAAGTTCTTTGCATAAATCCAACATACTTTGCAATGGTTTGTTGAGTAAGTTCTTTGCAATGGCTTGTTGAGTTAGTTCTTTGTTGAATTGGGAATCCAAAATGCCAGAGTTTAGTTCAGTTAGTCCTGGGCTTGTTCTTTGGAATGGCTTGTTGAGTTAGTTCTTTGGAATGGCTTGTTGAGTTAGTTCTTTGGAATGGCTTGTTGAGTAATTCTTTGCAATGGCTTGTTGAGTTAGTTCTTTGCCTGTTTTAATTGGAATGGTTTGTTGAGTAAGTTCTTTGGAATGGTTTGTTGAGTAAGTTCTTTGGAATGGCTTGTTGAGTTAGTTCTTTGGAATGGCTTGTTGAGTAAGTTCTTTGGAATGGTTTGTTGAGTAAGTTATTTGGAATGGTTTGTTGAGTAAGTTCTTTGCAATGATTGTTGATTTAGTTCTTTGCAAAAATTTGTTGATAAATTATTTGCAATGGTTTGTTGAGTAAGTTCTTTGCAATGGTTTGTTGATTTAGTAATTTCTTTGCAATGATTAGTTGAGTTAGTTCTTTGCAATAATTGAGTAAGTTTCTTTGCAATGGTTTGTTGAGTAAGTTCTTTGCTTAACGCTGTACTTTGCAATGGTTTGTTGAGTAAGTTCTTTGCAATGATTTTGTTAGTTAGTTGAATTTTGGAATGGTTTGTTGAGTAAGTTCTTTGCAATGATTAGTTGATTTAGTTCTTTGAGAGTTAGTTCTTTCTTTACGCAGATAATGCAGTACTTTGCAATGGTTTGTTGAGTAAGTTCTTTACATAATGCAGTACTGTGGAATGATTAGTTGAGTAAGTTCTTTGCAATGATTAGTTGAGTTAGTTCTTTGCAATGATTAGTTGAGTTAGTTTTTTGCAATGATTAGTTAGTTAGTTCTTTGCATAATGCAGTACTTTGCAATGGTTTGTTGAGTAAGTTCTTTGCAATGATTAGTTGAGTTAGTTCTTTGCATAATGCAGTGCTTTGCAAATGGTTTGTTGAGTAAGTTCTTTGCAATGATTAGTTACGTTGTTCTTTGCATAATGCAGTACTTTGCAATGGTTTGTTGAGTAAGTTCTTTGCATAACGCTGTACTTTGAATGGTTTGTTGAGTAAGTTCTTTGCAATGATAAGTTGAGTTAGTTCTTTGCAATGGTTTGTTGAGTTAGGTCTTTGCATAATGCAGTACTTTGCAATGGTTTGTTGAGTAAGGTCTTTGCATAATGCAGTACTTTGCAATGGTTTGTTGAGTTAGTTCTTTGCATAATGCAGTACTTTGCAATGGTTTGTTGAGTTAGATCTTTAAACCAGTTGAGTTAAACACAGTACTAATGCAATGGTTTGTTGAGTAAGTTCTTTGCATAATGCAGTACTTTGGAACGGTTTGTTTAGTTAGATAATGATATAGTGGTCCTGGCCAATCTCATAACATATAATTGTTAGGCGATCTTTTAATCTGATAGAACAGTAAATTGGTCTAAATCATAGATATAATTAA